>OX030952.1:108199445-108606945 GCA_943735915.1 Pherbina coryleti
AATCACGAAAATCCCCTATCAGTCAAAAACATAAAGCTAGGAGTCATTCTAGAGCCAACAATTTCTACAGTGGAGGTCCGGCGTACCTTACTTTCTACCTCCGATATCTCGAATTCTGTCCATTATTTGACTTTGTGCCCATTGAGACTTTTGATCAGGAGCTCGAATAGAATAACATATATCAATTTCAGGAAATTTCACCAAGGGCCACTTCCCATACAAAACGTGCGGGGTCCTTTTGACCAGCAAGAATACTTTATAATGAAAATCTATTACCGGCGCCACATTACATAAGTAATACACATTTTTTCATAAGTGAAACAAATTTCTTTAAGTTGAATGATAAACTTTGCCTTTTAAATCATCGATTTTGCGAACCGCCACTGCACTTTGTTTACATACAAAAATCACCACCATGAGCTGCAGTATTTTGTTGTCTCTGCAGCTCGGCGCAATTCCCGCCAATAGTCTCCAAAAGCACAGCTCAAGCCAGAAGAACCCAGTCCAAACATGGCTCAAGTTGTACGTTGTTGGTTGTAAGCTTTGGTGGTTGAACGTAGTTTTGGTTGAATGTTTGGGTTGAGGTTCAGGTTCACTTAACGTGCTTTGCTGACAACGTTATGCATTTATTGGCATGTGTAGTTGCTGGTGTTGTAGTTGTTATTTTTGTTGTTGTTGTTGCGGCTTTTATTGCCAATCTCTCGCACTCTTTCGTACACTCTCGATTTTTCAATTTTGGCCAGAATTCACCATACTTAGTTAGCACTCGGTTGTTCGGTCCATTCGGATGCTGCTGCTGCTACTGCAGTTGGAGGTGCTTGTTGGACTTTGGAGCACCCCTGCCACTATTGACAGCAGTCTGCTGCCTACCAAAGAGGATACACAGTGCAGCAGCAGGCATGACTGACTGACTACCTGGTCATAGTCTTAACACATACGCTGTGTGCTCAGGTGGGTAACAGCAACAACAACAACAAACGACAGAGATTTCGATTGTGATGCTGTGCCAGGCTGCTGTTAACGTTGTTGTTGTTGTTGCTGTTGTTGATCCTGTTCGAGCCGTTATGCTGTTGCTGGTGTTGCTGCCATAAACATGTGCGAATAGCTGCTGTTCGGGATAATGTTGTTGCTGTTGTGTTTGTTTTTTTTGTTGTTGTTTTTGTTATGTACGCGTTGCCATACGACAATGTCTCTGCGATTTGTGCAATATTTTATGGCATCAACAGCAGCAGCATCTTGACTGTTTTGTTGTTGTTGTTGTTGTTGTTGTTGTTGTTGTTCTTTCTTAACAACTGGTTGTCGTTGTCGTTGTTCGTTGGTGCTGCTCTGAGAGCTACTCTTCGGGAGCAATAAAAAAGTAAGCACTTGGGGAACATTGAGCTCCAGCACCACCAATTCCACCACCACCACGACCATGACGATAGCGTTGCCGTTGCCGATGCTGATGACTGGCTGACTGGCTGGCTGAAAGTGGCAACAACAGCAGCAGCAGCAACAGCAGCAGCCGCAACCAGTTGAGATGAGGCAACCATGATGTTTCCTGATGCGATGCGATAGTTTATCGCAAATATTCATGCCGAGCAGAGGTGAACGCGGAATAAAAACGTGCAAAAACGACAACGTATCTGTATAAAAAAAAAATCACTCTTAATCGGGAACGGGTCATACTAACGGCTAAAGCAACAGTATCTTTGGCCAAGATTTTGCCGTCGCCAAATCTCTTCTTCGGGCGAGTGCGCGTGTGTGTGTGTGTGTGTTAGGATGCAATGGTGTCCTTGACAAATCACTTAAATACCCATTCGGCTATTTGTGACAAATCACATTATGACAGATATATAAAAAAAATTCCTTCTCAACATGCTGTCAACATGTAAAAACATAGTGAAGTGAATCAAGTAAAACAAGTGTTAAACCCCAAAAGGCTTTACCGTCCTTTCTTAATACATGCAATACAAAAAAAAAAATATTACAAAATAATTTGCAAAAAATGTTAAATTAGTGAAAAAAAACCCCTGAAATTTCGTGAACTTTTTCTGTGTGAAAAGTGTGACCGCTCAAAAGTGCCAAAGTGGCTTACTTCTGTAGCAAAATCAACACGATCCTCCCAGACGACGACGACACCGCCAACATCTCACCACTTCAAACAACAACAATGGATCCACATGGAAGTGGATTTGTAGCCTCGCCCTGGGCAGCCGTTTTGGGACATCATGCAATGGCATCGGCGGGTGCTGATGCCGGTTTTGCTGCCGCTGCTGCTGCAGCGCATGTCCAAAATGCCGTTGCCGCTCAGCATTCGCATCATCAAATTGCCGCCGCTCATCATCATCATTCGCATCATCATCATCATCATCCCCATCATCCACATTCGCATGCTCACCATGCTCATCATCATCATCATCCGCACTCGCATCACTTGAATGCGGCAGCTGGTATGCCCATGGATCTACATGTTCCTCAAGGATTTCCCTACTATAGGTAACCGCGCGCACTCCCGTGCAAATTGCTCATTTTATTCCTTTAATATCTCTGTTTATTTGTTTATTTTTTGCTTACAACTTCTTGTTTCTGCGGGGTGTAGTGGGTGAGCCGTGAGTAAGAACTTTGTTGTACGCCCACATAATGGTCTTCTGTGTGTGTATGTGTTTGTGTACTTGAGTGTTTAGTTACGCGTTTGCGTGTTGGTGCAGAAATTGCAAAAATGTAAGGATAACAAATTTTGAAATGCCGACGGGAATGAATTGTCCTGAGCGACAATGCCATCCACGGCATATTTTCAAGCAGTCAATGATTTTAAAGGAAAAGATTTAGCACAAAGTTTAAATCAAAAGTGGTCCTTAAGTATTTTAAGGACACGTCCTATTTTATCACTTAGACAAAATCAATGAGAGTATAAATTCCCTTCCACTAATCTACCGAAAATGCGCCGAAAACGAGTTGTTTGTTTTGTTCGATTGGAACTTCCTTTTGGCGGTAAGAAAGAGTAAAACTATACATTACAACCCGAATTTTTAATGAGAAGGCCCAAGACCAAAATCCATAGAATGCATCGCTTCCATTGCATTAACAAATTGCGTTGTTGTGTCATAGTTTAATATTTGCAATTTACTTTGCATCATAAGATATACAAGTAACTTATATGAACTATTTGTTACGTTGAAGAAGTTATTGCGCTTAGATCCTTAAACATCTAGGTACACGCATAGAAATTTCGCGTTCACTTAAAATTACTTTAAAATTCGCCAATTCGCAAACTGTATTTGCCACAAACGAATATTCAGTCGTCAACTTGAAAATATATCTTATATATATATATACCTCAAGCTAATTCAGTCATTATTATTTATTATATTAGGTCTGTTCACGTACTTTTGCAGCAGAACTTCGCAAGTTGCAAAATTTGAGAGAGTAAGCCAAAAAATGCTCTCTTTGCGTGAAAAATTGCAAAAAGTACGGGAATTAATTGTCTTTCCCCCCATATCCGTACGCCTTCTATTGGATTGTACTCATCGCACCTCTGATGCTATCTCCGTCCGCGTATTAAGCAAATTGGTAATTTTTTTGGTAAATTGGTAAAATAGAACAGTTTGCCCATTAAGTACCTCTGAATTATAAGTGTTGTGTGTATACAACGAAGGGAATAACAAAGGAAGTTTTCAGTTGAGAAAAACAAATTTTTCAATTGCTGCAATTTAAAAATCATTCGCGTACATGACAAACGAAATTAATTACCTGCAACTAAATGACGCGTTTCTCGCAACTGACACAAGAAAATGCATCTATCAACTTAATTGGATTTTTTTTGATACAGTGATCACACCCAGCGACTATAAAATGTTCATTCAATGAGTTTGGGCGTGATCGTCGTTCTCTACAAGACGAATTTCGTGAAGATCCTCCAAAAATAGTTATTGTAGCAGAAAGCCTAAGCAAAACGTGACAAAAGTTGTCCGGGGATGGAGCACATCCAAGCAAATGATTGCCAGTTTTCTTCCGAAAAACTAGTCATGTCACAACTGTACCAATTGAGTAGGGGAGAACTTTATTGCTGAATGGTACACAACCATTTGTTTGCCGGAATTCTCTTCGGAGAATTGAGGAAAACCAACCACCGAAGGAAGATCATTCTCCATCACGACAATGCGAGTTCCCTCACATCAGCTCAAACAAAAGAGTTTTTGAGCTCTCGAAACGTGGAATTGATGTCTCATCCGTGTTACAGTCTCGACCTGAAATGCAATGACTTCTTCTCGTTCCCTCACATTAAGAAAAAAATGCCGTAACAGGCCATTGAGGCCTTAAAAAACCTGGTTTCGAAGAGTGGCAAAACGGTTTCGAAAATTCAAATCTTGGAGAATACTTTGAAAAAAAAATAAAAGCATTTTCACTGATCAATCACAACTTTTTCATTATGACGCGCAAGGCTTAAAAGGCAACCCTCGTATGATGCTGTCACTACTTGAAAACATAGTTTCGAAAACAAGGGTGTTAAAAGTTCTACAGGGTGGGCCAAATACAAGTTTTTTTCTAAATACAAAAATGCAATAAAATGAACAATATTAATTTTTTTCCATATATTATGGCTTTATTAGTAAAAGCAAACATTCCCATTATTTATGGAACACAACGTCGTTCAAGTGGCTGCCTTGGATAGCCTCACAGTAGCGCATTCTGTCTAAGCGCGGATCCACAAAAAAAAAAAAAAACTAAATAACTGGCCATTTCAGCCCTTGAAAGGACTTTGACCTAGCTTCTTATGATCAATTGTGTTGTGCGTGTTATTAAGTTTGTACACAATTGACCGAGAACCGGACCTACATGCTTATCGCCGACTCCGAACGGCGATGAACGGAATGTTCTCGTTCTCAAGAAGCTTTACATGGCATTTTGATTACTCTCTGAGGTTTGCCATTGTCTGCAGAGAGGTGGCGGCCGTACAGAAAAGTTGTTTTAATTCAAATAATTTTCTGTCGCTGCTGGGGTTCGAACCTGGGTCTCCAAAGTTCCTTGACTTAGCGGCCACGCACTTTAACCAACTACGCCACCGACGCCACAGCGCGGATCCACGGTGCTATAAGAGCGATCGCCCCCCCCCCCCAAAGCTTTGTTAATTTACAAGTTATCTAAGCTAGTCTCAGAACATATTCAGAATAAAGAATTTGTGCCTGAGTATTTATTTAAGCGTATACTGCCTTTGTACAATCATTTTTTGAACAATTCGTTATCTGCATCTTCAGATGTTCAAATAATCCGAAATGCTGTTGGTACTATCGTTCTTTAATGCTTCGGCGAAGCGTTCCAATCAGTGTTGCCATTTTAGCTACTTTGTAGCTAGATTTAGCTTCTTTTTTTCTCATTTAGCTCCAAAAATTGTGTTTTAGCTCCTAGCTACTTTTTTAGCTTCTTATTTTTCGAGTTTTTATTTTTAGCTACTATTTGTTTTTGGTTAAAAAATGCAATATTTTCGTAATTTTGAGCCATCTCTAACTTATACATACGATGAAATCCAATGGAGAAAACTTCATACTTATCCATGGACTAAAGTATCGTCTTCTATTGATTTTTGGATAGAAGTAAGAGAATGGAAGGGTGCTTTAAACGAAAACCCTTTCTCTGATCTTACTAAATTCGTTTTTTATTTTTTACTTTTACCGTTAAGCAACGCTGAAAAAACGAACGTTTTCAATAATGAGTCATATAAAAACAAAGCAAAGAAATTCAATTAAATTGTTAATGTCAAATTCCACAGTATGTTAAGCCCATCATTCGTATCACGAAACAAGGCATGAACGACAAAAAAGAAACGATCAGCACTACTTTCTTCTATATATAAACCTACATATGTTATTGCTTATCGTATTTTGCTTATATTAAGTAAGCCTATGTCGTGATACAGAATAAAGGGGTAAGATATATCTTAAAAAATAAACAAATGTTGCCACGACTACATTATAAATGACGATCTCGTAAAATTTGTGGAACGGGAAGATATTTAGAAAGATGAAGATTCTGATAGTTCAGATTATAATAGTAATGATAGTATGGAATTGAGATCTGAAGTGATGGTATACACCTACAAAACTGTGCCTACATATAAATATTAATACATACATATATGTATTTATTTAAAACTAAACTTTTTGGCCTTTTTCTTGTAATTAATTTTTGTTTTAATTAACACATTACCGTTTTAAAAAAATTATTAGTATATTGAAAGTGTATTCTACTGATCAAAATGTACCTTAGCATATGAAAATATATTCCTTTTGTTTTTTTTATTTATGTACACAGAATTTAAAAAAAAAAATTAAGCTGAATGAATAAAATATAGTAACTTAGTTGTTTTTAAAAACAAGCTTCTTTTTTTAGCCACAAAAAAAATTATTTAGCTCTTTTTAGCTACTTTTTGTAGCATTTTTAGCTACACCCTCAAATATTTTCTGGCAACACTGGTTCCAATACATTAAAAAAATAATGGGTAGTCGGTTATCTAGCTTGTGTGAAAGTAAATGGGTCGAGAGACATGAGGGAGTTTTGCAATTTCGTTTTGCGCTTCCGAATATTATTGAAACCCTACACCATATATCTCAGTGGCATGGTTCGAAAACGTCGTCAAAAGCAAACGCTCTGAAATTTGTTCTTTGTGAGAGGAATTTTTTAGTTGCAGTCGCTTGCCTCTCTGATGTGTTGAGTAGCGCACAAGCCCTCAGCTGTTTCTTGAGAAAAAACAAATTGACGTTAAATCAGCGCAGAATACGATTCAAGATACTTTAAATTTATTACAGAAGAAACAAGAATCCTGTGAGATAAAATTTAAAACTCTTTTCAAAGTAGTTGAAAACATTACAAATAATATTGGAGAAGAAATTAAAATGCCACGTGTCATTCTCAAAAGAACCGTGCAAATTATCCAGTAAAAGATCCCATAGCATATTTCAGACAAGCTGTTTATATTCCTATGCTGGATAATGTGAAGATGGATTTGGATCCATCCAAACAACTACTTTGGATTTGTATTAATTTTTAGTTCTGTTTCCTTATTCCATCACCTCAAAAAGCATTATATTATCTATACAAGCTGTGAGAAAACCTTGTAAAAAATATTACATTTTCTTCAAAGAATCTTCAGAGGTTTTAGAAAGATCTTTGATTAATGAGTTGGACATGTGGCACTTGCAATGTGAAAGAGAAAATTATGATTCAAGTACCAGTGCAATGCAACTATTACACTGCTGTGATGCTGAAGTATATCCTCTTATTCATACTCTTTTTAAAATTTTAGTAGCATTGCCTTCAAGTGGAGCAACTGCTGAAAGATCATTTTCTACATGGAAGAGAATTAAAACCTATTTGAGATCTACGACAACAGAAGAAAGATTGAACGGACTTGCTTTAATGAATATTCATTATGACATTAATGTGATTGTTTATCAAGTCATCGATAGATATGCCAAAACACGGAAGCATAGATTGGATTTCGTGTTGTGCTTAGATTTTTCAAACCGGTAGATTATGTACTACGTCATTTAATCCAAAAATGTAAGCAAAAAATTTTATATTTCCCTTTTAATTTTTATATAAGTTAGGTAAAATGTTTTTTTAATTCATGTACACATAAAGTCGCTGAAAACTGGTTAACTCCTTTTTATTTAATATATTCGAAAAATTGGTTTTTAAAATATCCACTAAAATATCCATTGGTTATTCCACAAAACGATTTTCATATTTTACAGAATATTTTGTTGCTTTTGATTTGATTTGACGAACTACGATCTCGCCAATGACATCGCCAAGACGGCTGACAACAGATTTTGGAATTTGGTACACAAAAGACCGATTGTGGCATGGGCTGTGTGGCATGGCGCGCAATCCTGTATGAACCAGAGGTCGTTCAAATTCATGTCTCCAATTTCAGTAAAAAAAAAAGTCGGTTTACATGGCTCTGTAATGCGAGTTGATGTTCGTGAATTGAGTCTCACACTCTCGGCTACAGCAGCAACATTCTCGTCTGTGCGCACCGTACGACGACGGGGACCAGGGACAGTGTTGTGCACTAGCATACCAGTCTCACGCAGCCGCGGATTTACCATAAAGCACAAAAGACTTGAGCCTAGGGGCGCCAGCTTTACTCAATCAACAAATTGTTTAAATTTTCAAATGAAACCTGAATATTAAATAAATATTATAAGCCACACTCTTAAAGATTAAATTCTACTATTCTACCCTATTTGCATCCCTGAAAATCTGTCACTTTGTTTCAATTCAAAACATTTCAGATGCAACTGTTGTGTCAATTAAAAATTAAAGATATCCAATAAGATCTTTACGTTTCCTTATCAACCATTAATGAGACATAGCATCAAATGGTTTAACCATGTGGTTAGCGTAAAATCCTTAGAGGAAACAGTTGAAGAAAATTAATTGGAATCTTCTAGAGACAACGTCCTTACTTTACCCAAAGATCCAGCACTGTGATTATGAGTCTTGAGTATATGTTCCAATTAAGGGTGTCCAATTTGATATTCAAACCTGCTACTTAGGCAGCTCAAAAGGTTTTAGTGGTGGACAGTACAGATATGTATCTCAAGATCTTTTTATTCGCAAATTGAAAAATGTTGAAATACATCCCAGATCGTGGCGGATATTTTCTGAAAGCAAAGGCGCCGTATTTTCCATTCTATGTCTACTTTCTGGCAGTCCATCTCAATAATTCAGAAAGTTGTTCAGAAAATAAAAGAGTTGCTTTCCTCAGAAATGTCGCTTAAAATGAACGCTGAACTTGAATCCGACGATTCCATTAATGTTGTAATTAATGATTCCATACACAAATAATTATATTAATTTAATTTCTGATGGGGGCGTCAAATTTAAAAGAGCCTAAGGGCGCCAAAAAGCTAAATCCTGCCTTGATCCTGAGTCTCTCACAACAACTAACGCACTGTTTGGGCTACACAGCACTCACTTTGAAAATAAGTTTCCAATATTTCCCAACGTTGTTCAAGCGTGAAGCGACTCATTTCTTTGCGCAGAGGTATGACTTTATGTCAAGATTTCGAGCGGGAAATAGCTGTCAGTGTCAAAATAACCTATGATTTAAAAAGAAACCACTACATGGCCCACCCTGTAGTAGGCACAACGTGAACGACATTGTTTTGGAAGAAATCAATATTCTACGAATAAAAGAACTACGAAACGAAACTGTCGGGAGTTAGCCGTCCCAACCTTAAGTCCGGTTCGTTTATTGCTATAACTTAATAACGGAATGAAATTCTTCCTTTTAAAAAAGAATATCTTTCTTAAAAGTACATAGAATTAAAATCTGTTAAAAAAACATATTTTTTGATTCTTTGGTTATGTGAGTCCTTAAATCTAAAAGCAAGGATTTTAAAATTAATTTTAAGACTGAATCCATACCCTCAAATTTTAGTTATAAAGAATCGCAGGCTCTCAGGAAAAATTTAACTTAAAAAAGTAATAAAAACTTAACTCTACATTGACTGGATAATTTGGCAACGACTGAATTACATTAATCATTCCAACACCGACCATTTCACGAACCAGTCTCAAGCGAATCCAACTCAAAGAGGCACCGTCTCACCACTCCAGCAATCGACATAAAATTTAATTTCAATTTGTGCAGAGTGTGCTGCCTGCCTGCAACAGTCAGAAATATTGCAGCAAATGCATTGCATGGGTTGAACAAAATAAAATTTACTTCGGTGCAATAAAATGCATTTTGATAAAAAGGGTAATTTTTGCAGAAACTGTGCAATTGTACAAAGTTATGACGCGCCTAGTCAACCTCTGTGGCTAGCAAATGAATCAAAGACGTCATCACTCGACGACGACGACGACGACGACGACGACGAAGGCGACCACCACCATTAAACGTTCTTGGACTCCAAAGAACCGCCACCGCCATCGCCACCAGAACGTAATTTCAACAATTTATTTTTGAACGTGATTGGCCGGTGACCGAAACTTGACCACTTTGAAATTGCAAAAACAAAGAAATTCTCTCTGGAAAAAAGAAGACGAAAAAATAAGAATAAATCAAAAATAAAGTTGCAAAAACTGAAAATAATAATAAAGAAACAGCAAATGAAATAAAATGCCAGAAATTATGAGTGAAGATGCAGCAGTGGCGTATCGCATCATGGTGTGGCATCTTGAAGAGTGTGTCGGTTAATTTTTGAGGGCCCTTTGATTACAATTCGCACCATCATCAACAACATTGGCAGCAGCAACAACTGCAACAAACATAACTACAACATGGAGTTGCTTTAAACTGAGTTGGACTCTAATGTGATGAATACATCCATCCATCCATCCATCTATCCATGACCGGGATGCAAACCTGCAACTGCAATCGTCATCACCATCATCATCATCATCAGCCATCGCGAAGTAATCATAATTCTTTTTATGAGCCGCAACCAGCAACAAAATGGCAAAAGTTCAGCCGCTCTGCCGACTCCCCAGCAGCATAGGCTAGCCTACTCGCACACACTGCAAGCATCTAACTCGCTCAACGCAAAGCTGTGAATCTTTTTATTTCTGTAGATATGAGAATTGTTTTTGCACACTTTAATGAAGATGAGCCAAAATACACTGTAAAAGATATGATGAATACGCAAGAAACATTTAACCACACGTTCAGACCATCAAACGAAAAAGGAATTAATCGGGGAACTATTTCTTCCACTAAAATCTTCGCTCGAAGCGCACTCTGCTGAACGCATGAATACTGGTAGAATCATGCTTGAATTAATAAGGTTGTCGCAGAGAATCGTACTCTCTTCTCAGTACCCAAAATTGTCAAAATCAATGAAAAGCAACAACAACAACTTCAGTGGCCTTACATTTTGTCAATTTTCGTTTTCACATTTTGAATGAGCTGTCAATTTTGATTTGACATTTATGGGCACTCGCTCTCACCCTTGCGACAACCTTATTAATTCAACCATGGATAGAATGAATCAGGGAGTTTCGAATCTGAGAATCCTCTCTCGCTCTAAGTTGAAACTGTCAAATTCAATACAAATCATTTTTTTTTTGTGACAATTCTAACTCTTGGCTGTCCTTGTTTATTCGACCATGTCTGTGCCCTTTTCCCTAAACTTCTCCCTGAAATTCTTTTCCATCTTAAAGACGCGAAGAAATACAGGGCAAACATCGAAGAAGGCTGAAGCATGATACAATTACAATGTTGGCTCATATTATTGGCTCATATATTGGAGAAAAAAGTGAGCTAGTTGTCAAAATCAGCTGTTGGTTTTTAGTTTTGCTATTTGTTGTTGTTGCTTTTGTCGTTTATCGTTTGTGGCACTTATGCGCTGAACACATTGAGGAAAACATTATGACATTACCACATCTGTAAAATTTTTATACCCCTACGTTTAAAAAACGTAAACGGGATATGTTAATTTTGTCACTACGTTTGTAACGCCCATAAGGAGGCGTGGTAGGTAAAGAAAAGTATATATATTCTTGATCAGCATCACCACCCGAGTCGATTTAGCCATGTCCGTCTGTCTGTCTGTCTGTGATTTATCGTGATCGTAATTTTAAAGCTATCATCACGAAATTCGATATTTAATCGAATTATATTTTTTATATTTTTATTTTATATTTAAGCTTTTATTCAAAAAATAAAGGTCAAGTTCGAAAATGAGCCAAATCGGATCATAACCACGCCTACCTCCAATACAAAGTGACTTTATCAAAACGGTAAAATCTCTTAAAATCCCACAAAAATTAATATATGAAATTGAAACTTTGCATTTGAGCTTTGATATATAATATACACTCTGAGTATGAAATTCAACCAAATCGGGTGAAAATCACGCCTACCTCCCATACAAAGTGACTTTATCAAAAAACAAAAGAGAATATTTTCTGTTAAAACTATGACGAAAATGTTTTTACAGATAAACATTTTTTGACTGGTTAAGACTTTGAATATACTTTGGTTCGGACGTGGGGGTATTTTAGCTTCGACCCAGTCGAAGATCATTTCTTACTAGTTTTACATGTATTTCTTATGTAGAAAATTTGGTCTAATGTCGCAATATTGTGTCGGCGATATAGAACTATTCCTAATTTGACCGCTTGCTTTTGCTGTCGTCGTCAATGTTTCAGGTTATGACAGGTTTCGTGTTGTAAAATTTCACATTAAAGCAGTAATTTAAAAATGAGCCTACCTTCTTATTGTATCATGGGCACGAGAGAATCAACAAAATATTCTTCGCTCATTCGCCCTAGTAAATTGTTCAGGGCAGGCGAACTCTGTTCGCGACAAATTTAAAAACGAACAATGTTGATGCTGTTCAGTGTTCTATCGAACTGTTCAGATTGAGATCATTGCAACTTAAATTGAAGATTTCTTTGATTTCTCTGAATAAAAATTTATCTGAAGAAATTTGGAATGATTTCTTATATTCTTTACAATGATGTAAACCGCGTTGACAAAAAACTCCAATGCTCTAGTAGGTTTTATTCTGCCAGAGTATTTTATTTTCTGCACCCAAATGTATTTCATACTCGTAACACCCTATTTACTCCTATAACCTGTGACGTCCTTATCTAAAATATAAAAGGAGTTCTTAACTATTGGTTTTTGTCCGTCTTCCACGCTTAAATGGCTGAACGGATTCATATGAAATTTGCAATGTAGGTTATATGCATTTTGAATTGAGTAATAGGATAACTCATTTTTGAAAACTCTAGAGAAAAGTGTGCATTATGCATTTTTAAACTTCTTATGAAAAATA
The DNA here is from genome assembly GCA_943735915.1 of Pherbina coryleti. Lineage (NCBI taxonomy): Eukaryota > Metazoa > Arthropoda > Insecta > Diptera > Sciomyzidae > Pherbina > Pherbina coryleti. Next base: position 108,212,219 of record OX030952.1, read on the forward strand.
AAGGAAAATAAACTAACGAAGAAACTTTAATTTTACTTTTTCCTACTAAATAATTGTTAAATTCTCGTTTAAAATGTGCAAATTATATATAACTATACTCAGAAAATTGTAAATTAAAACTAGTTGGAAATATTACCTTCGGCGTGGTCGAATTTAAAATACCCCTACAATTGTGGTAACTTAAGGTAAACATCTGAAGTTATGAAAGTTTTTTTATTTTGATGGCACCAAGTTATAAAAGTTATGTTATTTTGATGACGGCACTTTATATGGAAAGTAGGCGTGCCTTTCATCCGATTTTGACTAATTTCAAAATAAAAGTATTTGATATCGAACTTGAGGGCAAAATTTCCTTATAAATTTTTGTTAAATTTTTAGAGATTTTAACATTTCCCTACAGAAACTATGAGAGATAGGCGTGCCTTTCATGTCAACTTTTAAATTTTGGAGTTTGTATTTGGAATCGAAGGTTATGTGTAAAATTTCAAGGTTTTCAATTTAGTTTAGTGATATTTTTAGAAATTTTACCATTTTGGTATAGTCACTTAATATGTGAGGTAGGCATGGTTTTCGTCAAATTACACTCATTTTCAAACTTGATCTTCATTTCTTTTTTTTTTTAAAAGCTTAAAACGGTCGTCGTTTAATTGATTCTGGACGTAATGCTCATCAATACATCGTCGTTACAAATGTGAATTTGCGAATCTGAAAAATTTAATTTTTCTTTTACCGGTGCATACTATTGCTTAAGTGGAGCTATTTTACATATTGAGCCAAATTTGCAAGTTTGTAATCCTCACTTTTGAGAGGATATATTGATGAAGTCAGATATCGAATTTGCACACTTTTATTATTTCTCCTATTAAAAAATAATGATTTTCAGATTTGCCACTTCACATTTGTAACGACGATATATGGGTATTTCTTATGAAATCTCAGAATTTGAGATATTATTGAAATTTCTTTTTTTTATAAACTTAGATATTTTTTTGCAGAGATCAGAAAAGTTGCTTTTAGAGATTTGTTCAGGGGTATTGGTCTTCCATATTTTTGTATATAACTTTTTTAGTTACTTTTTTTTTATATATAACTCCTAAATGCAGTGAGGGAATGACTGTGAGGAAATGACGAATTTTAACTTAAGCTACAAAAACACCGACACATAACCTCAATTTGCTTGTTACATTTCTAATATGTATTTAACTCCCAAAAGCGCATAAAACCAATAAATTTTAATGATAGATATTAAAATGCTTAATACATTCATGTAACGTGAGGTAATGATCGTCATAAATTTAACTTTTAACAATTTTTCGCAAAATATTTTTTTACACGAACTCACCTACGGTTGAGAAGAAATCGCCATCTTGAATCATTTGAGAGTGTTGCCAGGTACTAAAAACTTAAGGTTGCGTTCCTAAATATCGTTTGACATGTTCAGAAATCGTCCGTGGCGTAGTTGGTTAAAGTGCGTGGCCGTTATGTCAAAGAACTTTGGAGACCCAGGTTCGAACCCCAGCAGCGACAGAAAATTATTTGAATTAAAATAATTTTTCTGTACGGCCGCCACCTCTCTGCAGACAATGGCAAACCTCAGAGAGTAATAAAAATGCCATGTAAAGCTTCTTGAGAATAAGAACATTTCGTTCATCGCCGTTCGGAGTCGGCGTTAAGCATGTAGGTCCATTTCTCGGTCAATTGTGTACAAACTTAATAACACGCACAACACAATTGATCATAAGAAGCTAGGTCAAAGTCCTTTCAAGGGCTGAAATGGCCAGTTATTTATTTTTTTTTTATTTTTATGTTCAGAAATCAAATATTCGTAATAGGATGAGGGAATGATTTTATTTGGCGGGACATATTTAAAATCGAATTATTGTTTTTATAAATTCTTTGTTGTAAGATAGAAGCTTTTATAGACAATAACAAACATCTTTCTTATATATTTGCATAATTTTATTATTAAGAATATTGATATATTTCAGATAAATAGGCATTTTAGTAATATTTTTGAACTAAGGGACAAGGTGAGGGAATGATTTTCACGGTAACAAAGCAGCCATATCTTTTTTTTTTCTTTAGAGATAATACTCAATACTGTTTATCCATAGCCCCCTATACTGAAAGCGTGTGGATCAGCCACGTAGCCAAAATTTTCTTTGGGAGGAGGGGGGTTATATCGAAAATATATAACCAATTCGTGCACTTTGTAATTATTATCGGGGGGGTGAGGGGTGTTGACACCAAAAACCACATTGACTAAGGCCCTGGTGGGATGTAAACATTCAAAGATGTTAACATAATTTACTCGGAACATTCTCCCAATATCTCTAATATAAAAAAATATATAAATAAATTGGTCAATACAGCCGTTTAAAGGACTTTGAAGGAGCTTTTTTTGATAAAATTATACTTATAGTTGTGTGTGTTACTTGAGTTAAATGTTTGTACACGAGAGAATCATTTGTAAATGATCGGGAACATACTAGTTTTATGCCGATTCCGAGCGAATAAAGTGCATGTTCTCAAGAAGCTTTACATAGATTCGTTACTCTCTGAGGTTTGCCATTGTCTTCACAGTGATGTCTTGTCTTCACATGCCTTCAGATGTCTTGTCTTCACAGTGATGATTTCAATTGAAAATACTTTCTGTTATCTCAGCTGAGGTTCGAACCGGGGCTCGCATTCGCATTGAGTGGTCTACACACTGTTTAACGCACTCGGCCACGGCCGCCAAATATCTCTTATTTATAAGAAAAAAAGGGTTTTCCATTAAGGACTTGACAACTTTTTTTTAAATAAAACTCAAACCATTTGAGATATTTCAAAAACTGTATTATGAAGTACAATCAAAACATTTATGAATGCAACTCGACTTCGTTCATATGGCCACCGCAGGCACGTATGCAGCGGTCGTTTCGTTGAACTCAATTTTCGATGACTCGTCCACACATTTCGGCCGCTATTTCGCTTTCAATATTAGCTCTGAGCTCTTCCAACGTCGTCGGCTTGTTGGCATAGACCAATAACTTGACGTAGCCCCAAAGAAAATAGTCTAGAGGCGTTAAATCGCACGAACGAGGCGGCCAATCGAATGGCCATTTCTTGAGATAACACGTTCATCAAACTAACTTACTTACTTACTTACTTATCTGGAGCTAACAACCATTGGTCGGTTTTGGCCTCGTATAAGAAATTTTCTTATACTCATCAAACTTACTCTTCAATAAATCGATTGCAACGTGTGCTGTAACGATGGGCATTCACAGTAACGTTACAATCCTTATCGTTGACGAAAAAATATGGTCCAATGACGGCGCCGGCATGCAATCCGCACCAAACAGTTATTTTTTGTGGATGAAGTGGTGATTCTTGAAGCACATGCGGATTTTCACCCGACCAATAATGCATATTTTGCTTATTGACGAACCCATTGAGCCAAAAATGAGCTTCATCACTGAAGATGATTTACCGACTCCGAATTTCAGTGGTAAATTTTTATAATTTGCAGACGTTGTTCATAACATAAAAATGTTGAGTTTACTGAATAACTTGACAGTGACAGTTCGATGATTAGTGAAAGGGTGCGTTCAGAAATTTAATTCAAAGTTGTCAAGTCCCTATTGCAAAACCCTATATAATTACGATTCTGTTTTTGTAACATCTTAACGAATTTCCCCTAAGTGCCTTATCCACCCCTCGAGGGGTTCACTTTATTTTTCACTTTGGTAAGTTTATTTCAATTACCAGTGAGTTGGGCAATTTTTGGCGCTGTCTATAGAAAAAATTAGGTAGCTTGGAGGGACCTTATAAATTCTGGTACATCTTATAAAGTTACTGTGAATTATAATGGCGAAACAAATTTCAGATAAATAATTGTGGACATAAACCCTCTCGATTTTTGTATGAAATTTTTTTCTTTAAATGTTACCTTATATATTGAATCCTTTCCATATAGCCTCTATATGTGATGTAAAGAAAAAACATATTTTGTTTTAGCTTTGAGCCAAGATTTTCGTATGTCTTGGTTCGAAATGGGACGAAAGAATTGGGTTATCAAGTGACACATTTGCAAGGTGGTGTAAATTTGGTGTAAATTCATAGAAACATGTGGATATGAATCTGAAATTAAATTTGAATCCCTTCCATAAACTTTCTCTATCACGAACTACAACTGTTGGCGGCCTCGGTAGTCGAGTTGATAGCGGGCTTGACTGCCGCCAGGGGTCTCGAGTTCGAAACCTTACCGGGCAATGGCCTGATGCTTAAACCTTTGTTCATTTCTAATCAACTGAAATTGAAATTTTATCAATATTTTTTCATTTCAAGATAGATGGACATTTTCTCGCCGTGTATCTTGTAACTTGATTATGCGCGGTTTTTGTTCATAACATTAACAAAAACTGTGTAATTGCAAAAATATAATAAAATTACGAAATATCAGCGAAAAAGAAATGAAATTTTCGCATTTCAGATGCATTTGGGAAATGGTCGATCGGTTGCTCAGTCGGTTGCTGGCATTAAAGTCAGTCTGTCAGGCAGTCAGTTAGTGCATACATAGCCATGTATGTATTGAAATTTATTTTGTTTTTAATTTGATGTACCTATTATGTGTGTTTATGTGTGTGTGTCCGTCTGTATTTTGTTCATATTTTTTCGTTGAGGTAATAACTCAGGTGATTATAGTAATTATGCGTTCTGACGCGATACAAGTACGGATAACGTTATATCGATATAATTGAAAAATTCTGATAGACACTGATTATGTGTGCCAGCCAAGCCAAGCCAAGCCAAGCCAAACCAAGTTGAACCAAACCAAACCAAGTCAAGCCGAGCTGAGGCAAGCCAAGTGCAGCCATGGCGAAGTAAGTCCGAGCAGCAACATATCGATGCAGCGGCATATTGACAAGCAACGCAATTGGGGTCGCTTGCTGCTTGGTTTGGTTGATGCCCGGCTGGTCGCTGATGGTTGCTGATGTTGCACCAATGAAGGGTTTGTTGTTCATATCATTTTGTTGGGCGTCTGTCTGTCCTTCTGTAAGTAGTTTCTCTGTCCGAATGTCTGTTCATTTGTCTGTCCGTCTGTTTATTCATCTGTCGGTATGCTTGCTCGCACCGACACTTCATCTATCAGCCAATCAAGCGAGCGTTTTACTCTTGCGCTTCATTAAGCTGCAATTGCATCCATTCACTGCAGCTGAGTTGCAGATCCTACTGCCGCTGCTGCTGCTGCTGCTGCTGCTGCCTGGCACCAATCAGAGATTATGACTTATATTCTTCGCGCTTTATTGTGATGGGAAAATGCTGTCCGTCTGTGTGTCTGCTTGGCCTTTCTTTGAGTTGCTCAGTGCAGCGGTCTTTGATTGCGGATTTCTTTTTACGATATCATCACAAATAACAATGAATTAGTTTTCGCTTAAGTCTGCGGCAACTAATAATTTGCAGTACTTTTTGCGCCTTGATTTGGTTTATTGTGCAACATAAAGTATATTTATTGTTTTTTTTTTCAGTGTAGACACCCGCTTCTACTTTTCGGTCGTATGTGTTTGAATGATTAATAAAGATTGTTTCAGTTATTGTTGCAAATTTAACCACGTTCATTAATAAATCATCGAGATCGTGCTGAAATATTACGACAGTTTTTTTCATCTCCTTCGCTCTGTCTCTCTCTCTCTCTCTCTCATACTCTCTCTGTTCTATAGATTCATGTTCTGTAGATAGTTGAACTTTTAACTCACAACAATTATTATTATTATTATTTATTGTGTATTAATTAATCTTTAATGCATGCTGTTGAAATGCAATTGAAATGTTGCAAGAATCTATACAATTAGCTTTGAGAATTCCGTTTTGATTTATTAACTCAATTATAAGGTGATCATTTCAACACCCTGTCAATGAAATAAAATTAGTTAATTATGTCTATTACAGCTGTCATGTTTTTTGTTAATGTCTATGCTGGCATCTCAACACTTGAATAGTGTTGGATGCCAATGGTTTGACAAATGAGTGATTAAATAAATTCATTAAGTGTCAATAGCACAGAATAGTGTCAATAAACACTAGTCAACAGCTAGTCTGAGTTTTATGTTTCGAGATATTTTGCTTCAGTTTTCAATCACCTCGGAAGTTCTCAGAAAACTTCTTGGGTTTTTAAATCACATAACTTTGGCTAAGAGCCAAAGAGACGTATACTAGATCTAGTATATTAGAGAAGTCAATACCGGGGTCCCGAATCCCGAAATCCCAAACAATTATACCATCCCTGAATCCCCGAATTTTAATGTTTTAATCCCGGGATTTAAGTATCATATAAATAAAAGTTGATGTGAATATTCTTAATCGAAATATATTCAATCAAATAAAAAATTTTCTGTTGAGATTTAATATTGAAATACCTTCATTTTCTAGATTAAAAAACAAAAAACATCTGTCATAGTGAGTACTAAAAATGTGAGTAAATTGCAAAAAACAAAATTCAGTTGAGCTTTAAAATATGGTTGAAAAGCTGATATGCTTTGATATCAGCCATTCCATTTTGAACGTATCACTCATGCGGGTTGACCACCTCCGATGTTGCTCAAACTTTCAGAATTGAATCTTCTCATGAAATAAAAACACTAATTTGAGTAAAAAAAAAATTTTTACATTTTTTTTCAAGTTTTTACGTAGCATTCAAATTTCGTCAAAATGGGAGAAAAAGTGAAATTGCCTTACTCTTGAAAAATCATATATTCAACAAAACTAACTCGATTTTTGCGTTTAAGGTATTTTCGAAAAGACAATAAATAGCTGTTTTTTTTTAAAAATAAAAAAAAAAAAAAAATTATATTTTTAAGTTTCTTAACTTCAAGGTCAAATTTTGAAAGTCGTTAAAATAGGATTTTCCCCACTTTAAAAATTGAAAAAAAATATTTTCAGGAAGTTCATTTTATTACTTTTCCATCTGCCAAAAATCATGAGGGTTTTATTTTTCTTTCTATTTGAATAATTTATTTAATATTTTTTAAACGACCACCTACACGGAAGGAAAAAATTTACTATTATTAAGAAGAAAAAAAGCTCAACTGATTTCTACAAGCAACAAGTGGAATTTCACTTAATTTTAGTGGAAATCAGAAATTTGAGTTACTTGCAACAAGAAAATAATTTACTCAGTTTTCAAAAAATTTTTCCAGTACTATATACATTATGCGGAATCTAAAAAATTATTTTCTTATTGCCAAGTCGAAGCAGTTCACTGTTACAAACACTTCCTGCAAGACATGCCTAACCCAGCGGGAAAATAAAAAGCGCTCCTAGAAACACAGCATTTTATACGCAGTTTCGGTATGTTTTGAAGATGCGGTCTTCGGAGTTCAGATTTGTGGAGCTCATATTTTTATATACATTTTGTTCTCAAATAATCAAGCGGGCAAATAGCAAAGCGTTAAGTCATTCGATTGTAATGCCAGCAGTCCGAGTTCAATCCCTGCATGTGACAAAAAGCACAATTTTTTTGCATCTTCATTTGTCGTTTACGAAGTTAACTGCATACACAAAGCTTCCCAAAGTGAATTTTGATAGCGCAGCAAATATCCATTTGATTTAAGTAGATTTTGGCTGGAATATTTATTTTGATACATGAGAAAATAATTTACTTGATTTAAGCTTATATTCGCTGTGTGCTATCTGTGGCCGCAATTTTATTAATCCCCACTGAATTTGAGTATACAGGGTTGCCCATATTCGACGGACCCATGTTTTTGTTGGGCCCATTCCAATCGACGAGGCTTGTCCGCAGGCAACAATCTTTGCGCCAATTGAATTTTGTACGGGAACAAATGCAAATCAACGCGAATAATCCGTTGTAAAGTGGACCGAGCCATGCCCAACTGCTGAGAACGGCGTTTTTGGGTACGGCAGCGATATTCTCGGCCGATCGCCTTGGTCGACTTTTATTTGGCCTCTTCGGATTAGAAAGAGCCAGTCGAAAATTTTTCGTATAAACGCTTAATGGTGTTCTTAGAAGGCGCACTTCTCACATTTTTTAAGTTTTTAAAAGCACGTTGAGTTTTCACAATTGACTTCTTCTGTTGAATGTAAATTTCAACTATTTCAGAGCGCTCACGTGGCGTGTATTGTTCCATGGTAAAAATCTGCTTGGACTGACGCTTCAAACGCGGTATGTCATTAAGCGATCTGACATCTCTGTCAAAAGTTATGGCGTTGCCAGATGGGTCCGTCGAATATGGGAGACCCGTATTTTTCTATCCGTGTACCATACTACTTCCATACAACCATACTATGTATATTAGACTGTACCTCAAAAAAAAAGTGCGCCGTATACCAGCGAATATGACGGATTTTTGCAAGACAATTACGAAAAAAATTTTTGTTTGACCGAACGTAGGGGTCGCGCATTGACATATTTCTTCATATCTCTGGTGTTTACAGTCGGATTTTAAAGTTTGGTACATCAATGTTTTTGTCTCAAGAAGATCAATATGACCTCTATAGAAATCATTGACCTCAGGCGCACGGTTCTAGTACTTACCTTGCAGATCTCAGTTCCTACTATCCTATTGTGCCACCCTAATATCAAAAAAATAAAGCTCTTAAAATATTATTAATCTTTTGCTCAGAAAGTATATTGATATTTCCAGCACAACTATTTTTAAAAAATTTTTGAAAATTTTTTGCTGAACGTAAGGCTCCCTTTTTCATTTTCATCATATCATCGGTATTAAAAGTCTGATTATATTGAATGTCATATCGATGTTTTTATCTGAAAGAACCCAATTATTTTTTCTCCAAAACAAAAAAAAATATCTGGAAGGTAAGTACTAGAACCGGGCGTCTGAGGTCAATAGAGGTCATATTGGTCTCCTTGAGACAAAAACATTGATGTACCAAACTTTAAATTCCGACTGTAAACACCAGAGGTATGAAGAAATATGTCAATGCGCGACTCCTACGTTCGATCAAAAACATTTTAGGCATATATGCTTTTTTTCAACATCAGAAGCCATACATTAGCCAAGAGATTTTGATGAGCAAAACTTTAGAAAAGAGACCAAATGAAAATTTGAAAAAAAAATTACCAAGCAGATCTCATAATATTCCTATAATTTAAGCAATCAATTAATATTTTGCTATTATTTTTGAATATTTTTTTCAACCTCTTTTCCTAATCTTAAGCTCAACATAAAATCATCTCGAGTATAGTATGGCCCGGTACTCTGTCGTATAAACTCATCATAAATAATTTTTTAGCAAATTATGCAAGGAAACTTTTTCTTGAAGCTTTAAAGAATTGTTTTTTTTTTCCAAAAAAGCGGCTTCCTACATATATATAGGTGTTACTTAAGCAGTCATAATACGACAATAAAATGTAATTCCTTTTTTCTTAAGACAAAAATAAAAAATTAAAAAGACTTCATTTGGACGCGAAAATGCTCGGGAGCTGCTTAAGCAACGAAAGTGCAAATTTGTTGCATGAAATTATTACTCGCTAAGTATATATGCTACAGCTTAAAATATTATATGCCAGAAAATGCTAGTCCTTAATCATCATGACAAAAATGGATAAAAAATGCATGACGTCATGAGACCACAGAGAGAGCTGCTACAAGATCGAAAATACAGTAGTTATGCAACGGCAGTGCGTGGAATTTTTACTCCGTGAGTATGGAAGAGAATGAAAAGGAAGAATTTATACTTGCAAGAGTTAACGATAAAAATAAAAAAATTAATTATGACATCGTCAGCAGCTACTACAACAAAAAATGCAATATTGTCACATGGAATTATTACTCAGTCGATGTCGGGGCTATAAAAAATTTCATTTTACGATCTCAAAAAATGGTTTTTTGACCTTGTAACGAAAATGTACAAATGAATTTTTGGAGCCACGAACTCACAGAGGCAACCATTTAATGTAGAAACAGTGCAACAGCAATAAAAGAACGTTACATGCAATTATAACTTCGTGACTATTTGCGCTACGGTGAATTTAATGAACCGATAGTAAGGCCAGTGGCGGATCTAGGATTCGCCAAAGGGGGGATGAAACTACAGTTTTGTGTGCCAAGGAGGGACTGAAACGTCTTTTTGAACTTTTTTCATTTTTTCCCATACAAAAAATTCTCCAATGGGGGGAGGGGGCTAAAGCCCTTTCAGCCCGTATCCAGATCCGCCATTGAGTAAAGCTGAGGTTTTCGGTCACATGATAGAAATAAAATAAGGTGTCATGAGGCCTCTCAGGAAACCCCCTAAAGTAGCCTAAAGGACCAAATGCAAAACCAAAAAAAAAAAAAATAGAAAAAAAGATTAAATCAATATTAAAACTATTAAGAAATGATCTTTGACTGAGCAGAAGTTAAAATACTCCCACGCCGAACCAAAGGATATTCAAAGTCTTAAGCAAAGCAGTCAATAAAATGTTTTGTATGGGAGGCGTGGTTTTTGCCCGATTTTGTTGAATTTCATACTCAGAGTGCATATTAAATATCAAAGCTCATTTGCAAAATTTCACGGCCATATAGGTATTAATTTTTGTGGAATTTTCATCCGATTTGGCTCATTTTCGAACTCAAGCTTTATTTTTTATTTAAATATCGAATTTCGTGATGATAGCTTGAAAATTACGACTGTAATCGTGATCACAGACAAACTGACGGACAGACGGACATGACTAAATCGATTCGGGTGGTGCTGCTGATCAAGAATTCTTATGGGCGTTAGAAACGGAATGACAAAATTAATATATCCCTTTTGCGTTTTTTAAACGTGGGGGTATAATGAGGGCAAGTATTGGAACAATGACAAGGACACGGAAATGGGATTCGCATAAGGATTATAAAATAAATGACGGCAAGGATTTGGACAAGGAAAATTACAGGAATTTGGACAAATATTAGGAATAAGTTAAAGAGTAGGACAAAGATTTGGACAAAAATTACATCCGACATGACCTTCCAGAAGCACAATTGGCCCAGTTGACCCAGCTACAAATTTGTTTAATTTTATCAAATTTGTGTTTGCACATTTGTTAAAACAACAACATGAACAAAAAACAATAACAAAACCGACGTTCACCAAATTTTTAACTCGCTTTTACAACAACAATTGCATGCAAAAGCAACAAAAACAAAGCCTCACTCGACGAGGCTGAGCTTGAGATGGTTGTCCCGTTACTTGTGTAACACAAAAACACACATGATTTGTTTTTGTTTTGCACACCAATTTTGTTACATATAGAAATAGAAATTCAGTCTTGTCGAAGTGCTTTGACAATTTTTTCATGTTTTTTTTTTTTTTTATTTTTGCAACGATGAGCAAAAGCAATAATCAGGACAATTTTGTGTTTGTTTAAAAACAAAAAAAACCATTGGCCCAGAAATTGCATTTCCTACTCATGGCTGAATTAGAGCTTGGAAATGGACAGAATTCAGACAATGATTGGTTAAAGGACTATGACAAGGATTGAAACATGGATTAAAGCAAAGATTGTGACACCTAAGACAATATTTAGAACAAGATTGGGAAAAGGATATAGACAAGAAATACAACAAGGAATAGAAAAAGATTTGGACACACTAAGAATAAGATTAAGGACAAAAAGGATTGGGAATTGGGAATTTTTGGATTGGAAAAAAAGGTGGGACAAGGATTAGGAAAAGATTCGAACAAGAATAAAGTCAGATATTTGGACATTGATTAAAACAAGAGTTTTGACAAGAATTAGGACAATTAAAAAACGTCCATTGTTTATTTCAGGCCTTGAAAGTACTTTGAGCGATCTTCTGATGATCAAATTGTGTTGTGCGTGTTATTGCACACAAATGATCCAGAGCTGGAACTACTGCTCACATATGTACAGGGTGGACCATCTAGTCATATCTTTTCAAATCATAGGTTCTTTTGACACTGACAGCTGTTTCCTTCTCGAAATCTTGACATTAAGTCAGTAGCATACCTCCGCATAGCATACCTTCCAAAGTAAGTGCTGTGTAGCCTCATCAAAAATCGTCTTTTCTGACGAGACGGATTTTCATCTCGGAAGCTAGATTAACAAACAAAATTGCCGCATCTGGGGCTCGGAAAACCCGAACGTTGTTGTCGAGAAGCCGATGCATCCACAGAAAGTGACAGTTTGGCGCAGATTGTGGAGTGGTGGCATCATTGGACCATTTTTCTTCGAAAATTAGGCTGGAAACAACGTTTCGGTCAGCGATGGGCGTTGAAGAGCCATGTTAACCGACTGTTTTTACTAAAATTCTGCTCGAATTTAAAAATTAATTCGAAATATCAAAAACTCTGGCTTTTTTTTTCAAAGGGAGTGTGAAGAATGTCATATTAATATACGAAGGATGTTTCAATGCGCTTTAAATTATTTCTAAAGCTTATCCCTATGACTAGGCCGGAGTTTATTCAGCAACTTTTATAAAGCGGCTCTCTACCTCATCGTTCTCAAAGACCTTATTAAGAATATTGTAAAAATGTTTTAAAAAAATAAATACACGATCCTGCGACAATAGATATGTATGACGTCAAAATTCTAGCAAAAAGTAAATCGCTTGCCACAGAAAAAGACTCCAAAGTTTTAATTAAAAAACGCTCCAATAAAGTTAATTCAACATCAGCTGCACTCACACCCAAGCAAACCAGGCAGCAGAAGCTCCAAGGCACGCATTTTCCACACCTGCAGCAGGGAATCGAGCCATAAAACAACACATATTGCGGGGTATTCAATTAAATTATGTAAATTGAACGCTTCATTTGCGAAGCGTCGCGGATGCTTCAACCAGCCACACCAAGTTACCACTTCAATTCGATCTAATGGTGCAGGAGTTTTTTTTATTTTTATTTTGCACTTATTTTGGAGCATGGTAAACATGCCGACTTAAATGGAACTCCACCCACTAGCATATAAACACAACAACAAAAAAAAAACACGATTACTGCGCTGATTCAAATTCTGCACATGCAACCAAAGCATATGCAACAAGAACAACAGCTACAAAATCGACGAGACCATCAAGAACCACGTTGAAAAAAGTGGTAGCCTGATAACTGCATCAGCTCACATCTTATGTAGAAAATTACAACAAAAGCTCAGGTTGACGTGGCTAGAAGGACCATGACGGCGATGATGATGATGATGATGATGATGAAGACGATGTTCACATAGCCTGCAGCCACAAACTCATTACATGCTACACACACTCACACACATACACACACGTTTATTGGCTGCGAAATCACTGGCGAGCGATGATGAGCCGCGATATTTAAGCCGCATCCTTGCTGCCGGCAAAGACAAAGCCAAGAGATCGTGGAATCGCTATAATTTTCCAAGTAAACGTTGCAACACCGTCAACAACTAGTTTTTCTGCCATAGTCAGGATGCTGCGGTAAGAACGCAAAAGACTACTTTATGAATGTTGCAAAAAAACGCTTTTTTAAATTGCAACACAGAAGCGGCGGCGGCAGCGTTGTTCGGTAGTGTTGACGGCGGTGACATTGAAGATGCAGCCAGCTAGCCAGACAACAGCTATACTAAGCTAGTTAAAATCTCAAGCAAGTGCTGTTGCCGTCAGCTGTTGTAGAACAAAGTGGAGCTAGCCATCTCTGCTAGTGGTCGCAACTAGCTGTCGCAGCGACTTTAGGCTAAATCCGTTCGCTGCTGAGTCGTCGCACATGCCAAAAGTGCAAAAGTACAAATTCCTGCGTGGAATATTTAATTCTGTAAGGGAGCAGCCGTTGTTGAGGCTCGCGTAAGACAACAGTTTGTCTTTTAGGGCGTATACACATTGAACGTGTGAGTGTGTGTTTGTGTGTGTGTGAAGGTGTTGCGGAAAAAAACGTCACACTTTGTTGATATACATAAGTATAAATAATTATGTTTGATCACTAAAGTTGAAAACAGCCTCCAGCTCTGTGATTTGTTTGTACAACGCTTGAAGTACGTTTCATCAGGGAGTCAGGAGGGATCCAGTCAATAGATTATTCAGTTGATTTTCATTAATTTGTTAAACAATTAATGCCTTATTAAGGTAAAATTATAGTTTTTTATTCCTCTGATATGGCAACCAATATAAATAAGTATTATAACAGGCACCATCATACCTCATGAAATTCTGTAAAGAAATATCAAAGACTTGTATATCATACCGAATACAAAATATCTTGTTTGATCGGTATTTTTTTTTTTTGTTTTTTTGCAATTTTAAGAAAACAAAATTAAGATGAAAACTTTCAAAGAGCAAATTTTGACAAAACAATTTTAAGAAAACAACATGAAGTTAAAAACTTCCGAACACCAAATTTAGACAAAACTTTACTATGTTTTTTTTTTTCAATTTTAAGAAAACAACATGAAGTTGAAAACTTTCCAAGAACAAAGTGAACCTGACAATGTAAAAATTTCTCAAACATCCTAAGAGGAAAAATAGTCAATAAAATGTAATCATCGTTAATTCTAAAATTCTTGCAATAATAAGTCCGACAATGGAAAACGTTTTAAAAATTTTGTTTTCCCATTAGAAACAATAAAATTTCTCTCAGGCAAAAATTAAAGAATGTTATTAAAGGGGGAAGACTACATTTCTTGTTAGCCCGTTTTGGCCCAAGGTGGCACATATTTTCACCTTTTTTCGGCAATGTATGCATTTGACATGGGAAACCTTAGAAAAAAAAATGTATAGGCATGTATTGCTGAAGGTGCTCTTTCCATTTCCATGACCATTTTTGTGATTCAAGTGCACCATTTTCCAAAACGGCTACTTTTTTAACAAGAAGTGCCAACATTTTGGATTCTTTTTCAAACTATTGCAAAATTTTGGGGATGAGAGGAGCTACAGGTACCAAATTTTTGGAGAAATTGTGGGCAACCTTAAATCTGAAGGGACCTCTATGTCTCAGTGACGTCAACGGTTAAAATCTATGACATATGTACATTGGAGTGGGTCGGTCTCCATACAAAAAAAATCGGACACAAAATGCATAAGTTATGGAAAAAATACCATTTTGGCGGTTTTTCCGGGGGTCCAAAAAAAATTTTTTTGTTTATGGAGTTTTCTCGAAGTCATCTTTAAAATAAGGGGTGCACTTTTCAAACTTTTTTTTCGACTCACTCTAACGTACATACTCAGTGGCGGATCTAGGATTCGCCAATGGGTGGGTCTGAAACTACAGTTTTGTATCCCAAGGGGGGCTGAAACGGCTTTTTGGGCTTTTTTGCATTTTTTTCCATACAAAAAATTCTAAAGCCCTTCCAGCCCTTATGTAGAACTGCCACTGTACATACTCAATTTTATTGAGGAGTTAATTGAAACACGGACACTGTGGCGTCAGTGGCGTAGTTGGTTAAAGTGCGTGGCCGCTATGTCAAAGAACCTGGAGACCCAGGTTCGAATCCCAGCAGCGACAGAAAATTATTTGAATTAAAATAATTTTTCTGTACGGCTGCCACCTCTCTGCAGACAATGGCAAACCTCAGAGAGTAATCAAAATGCCATGTAAAGCTTCTTGAGAATAAGAACATTCCGTTCATCGCCGTTCGGAGTCGGCGTTAAGCATGTAGGTCCATTTCTCGGTCAATTGTGTACAAACTTAATAACACGCACAACACAATTGATCATAAGAAGCTAGGTCAAAGTCCTTTCAAGGGCTGAAATGGCCAGTTATTTATTTTTATTTTATTTTATTGATTGAAATAAAAATACATTTTTTTGCATTTTTTATCAATACATTGAAATTTTATTTTTTTTTTTTATGATAAATGTCGAAGCAATTTCGGTCTTTGATTAAGCAAAGTGGTTTTTTACAAAAGGCACAAATAGCATTGGTTCGATGGTCTTTGTGCGGTTTGCAGCAGAAAATACATCCTTACATCCTGTTTCACTTTTGCAGAGATAATGATCGAACAGAGTAGTGACGTCCGCAAGTTTGAATCGCTTAGGTCCCTGTTTAAAAACTTCACAAGGTGGTCTCTTGCGTTTCGTGAACGAATCGATGATTTGAGTAGCCAGTTGCGTGCGGTCTTCCAATGCAGATATTGTTAAGAATTGGAAGCGGAGTGCATTGCACAGATGTGAGTGCCAATTAATCCGAAATTTAAGAACTGAAGACAAAATAAAGTGTGAAATTGCAGAGTTATTGAAGTATTTACAGAAAAAAATGTATTCTGCTATTCATTTTGAACCAAAGAAGGAAAAACGAGACAGAAAAGGAGCAACCCATACAAAGTTTGACGTATTGGTTGGTTCGATAAACTAATTTCTTTCATCGGAAGAACCCATAAAAGAGTTAAAGGATCAGTAGCTAGTCATACAATACGGAATAGATTAATAGAAAATGATTTGAAAGCACATTCCACAAGAAGAGTGATATACTTGAGCAAAAAATAAAATTCGCAACAGTGTAGCTTTTGCAAGAAAGCATCTGATACGAAAAAAATTGGATAAACCAGACAAAATAATGGTGAATTTGTTCAGATCCGATGTAATGCCTCATGTAAGACACCCAAGAAATACTACACATAATCCGAAGCACGCAGTCAAAACTATTTAACAAGGTGATAGTATCGAAATGCTGTGGAGTTGTTTTTCATCGTCGGGCGTAGGTCCAATATATTGGATTAAAGGTAAAATTTGGACAACAGACTATGTAAATATATTAAATAGCATTATGTTGCCGTTTTCCGATGGAGAAATGCAGTTAAAATGTATGGTTATGCAAGACACCGATCCCAAACACTTCTCGCAACTGGAAAAATAATGGTTCCGGGACAATGGCATTAATTTATTAGAATGACCATCACAGTCACCAGACCTTAATCCAATTGAACACCTTTGGGGCTTCTTAAAGAAGAAAATAGCTGGCTATAAATCCAAAAACAAAGAAAAATTGTGGAAAAAAAGTGCAGGATGAGTGGAACCCTCATTTTGTAACAAACTGGTCGATTCCATGGCCCGTCGGTGCATTGAAGTTCTAAAAAACCGCGGTGCCAAAACAAAATATTAAAGTTAAACTATTTTTTAGTATAAAATTGGTGGTTTTTCAGAAAAAACTATAAGTATGTTAGTTATAAGTCTTTTATAAGACAATAAGACTTTATAAGACAATAAATGAAATTGGTTTTTTTTTGTTTTATGAATTGCATGAAACTGCTTTTTTTATACTGATAGATAAGCTCTTAATCATTAAGGGAGTATTCCTTGTTGGAAGGCTGTTTTTGGGCCCTTTTTGAAAAAGTTCTCATTTGAAAACGCAAAGAGTTATTTAAATACTGTGTATTTAAGAACATATTAAATTAAATAAAAAAAATATTTTCCTTTGTAGTAGGGCTGTTCAAAAAGTTGTCGGCCTTCAAAGTTGGGCGTCGAAAAAAAAGGTATGCTGCTTGCGGCCCAGATAACTCCACTTCGGATCATCTGAAATGGAAAAAGTAAACGGCGTTAGATTCAGTACAGATGTAATTCTAGTTTCTACCTCAATCATAATTTTTCGACTATTTTCTACAAAATGGCGGTCATTGAAAAATGAAAAACCGATTTTGGGTCTTTTTTTTTGTAGTTTAGTGTAAGAAAAAAAACATAGTAAAAAATTGTTTAAAAGCGTGATTGAGGTAGGGACCAGAACAGTTACAATTTTGCGTCGATTGCACTTTGTTTCATTAAAATCGGTTCAGTAGAACCGGAGAAAAGTGACTTCGAAGTTCAAAAACGTGATTTTGAAAAAAACTCAAAGAAAATTTTAGGCAATAAAACATTTTTTATTTTGTGAAATACTTACATACATATATCAATCTGCAATGCCAGCCCCATAAAGAACTCCTTCCTCTTCTTCAAAAAATGAGGACTCAGCGGCTCTTTGTGCTCTTCGGGCAGTTATACCTTCCTTTGACGCGGCCAGAGCTCTGGCTTCGGACCTTTTCAAACGTTATTTGTTCCGAGACATGGCGAAATCATATGTGACGTTGCCAATCGTGATGCCCATTAGGTTCATTATTTGAAGTACTAGCTGACCCGGCAAACGTTGTTTTGCCCAAACTTAATATTCGATGTTTCCACTTTTTCAATAGATGACGGTGTAGTTTTGAAAGACAAACACAATTTCCAAATTTTAGTCAATTATTACCAAACGTTTGAAATATAGCATTTTCATAGTATATTTGTGGGTGGCAAAACATATTTTTAATACAGTTTCCGACAGCAAGCAAGCAAAATAAATTAGTATAATTTAAAAATTTATTTATAATACCAAATTTTAGTATAATACCAGCAAAATCTTCTGATATAGAGTTTTTATTTGTAGGCGGCAAAAGGGGGGTGTGGTAACCCAGTTTTAGTACAGTTGCCGACGGTGAGCATAAAAACTAAACCCCCAAATTGTAGCCTAATACGCCGAAACCATCGTAAATATAGCATTTTTATTGATTTGTGGGCGATAAAAGGGGGTGTGGAAACCCATTTTAAGTACAGTTTAGCCGACAGTGAGCATACAAACTAAATTACCAAATTGTAGTCTAATACGACCAAAATCGTCGGAAATATAGCATTTTTATTGATTTGTGGGCGGTAAAATAGGGTGTGGCAAATTTTTTCTACAAAGTGTCCTTCCTTGGGCCAATAGGAATCCATCAAGTTCAAAATTGTAAAAATTGAACGACCCCTTCTTGAGTTATGCGCGTACACACGGACGTCAGTCGTTTTTATATAAGACAAAAATAAAATAAACTCAAACCAAACATAACATCACTGCAGCATGGTAATGTTTGGCTATATTTGTTTTTGCTTGCCTCTGTCTTTTTTTCACGTCACCACGCATAGCGTACGACAAAAAAAAAAACAAAAACAAAATACATTGCCATTCTCTGTTACTATCCATAGCACACACACGCTCGGGCATATGTAGGCAAAACAAAAACAAATCACATTGCTATTCTCAGCAAAGCAATACTCACTGTAGGATGGGAGAGTAAAATATTGGAACACTCGCATCGTGTCGATGTGCCGCACACTGCTTTATTTTTCACTACATAAACAATTTTTCTACGCTATGAGTCGTTCATGTCCGTTTGTGCTTGCAGGTGAATTTTACTTAGGATTTTGAAAGCCATGAATCTCCTTTTCTAATAAACTTTTTAATAATTTTTTTGGCCTAAAACCTTCACCAGGTCGAGAGCTTTTTATTATAAAAAATTTCATGAAAAACGGCCGGGCCTTTCTCAAGATTGTTCCGAACATAAAAAAGGCACTTCAAAATATAATATTAGTATAGATTGGCAAAAAACCTTCATTTAAATATGACAGTTGCAATATAATTGGCAATCTCAATAGTTCGTGCGCCGGTGCGCATATGATTCGGTGCGAATGACCACAGCACTGCGTTGAAAGATTCGTTGCTGTTTTGAGTTTCGGACTCAAGGCATCTATTCAACAAATCATCATCGGACAGTGCTTCGTAAATAGGTTTGATTGCTTCCTGGACTCTCTGATTTAGTGGTGCATACGTATCCCTTGTCCCTTCTGCTACCGCTTTTTGCCAGGCGCACCAGCTCGACGCACCGGTTGGATAGTTTTGGTGCTGTGGGTCTTCATCAGTCGAGATTTTGTGCAAAAACGTTGCCCAAACAGCCTTCTTCATGTCAGCAACCGACTCTGGATGACGACGAATAGCGAGGCGATAATATGTTGTTAGCTCAGAGATGACTTTATCTGTGAGTTTGCCTGCACCCATGCCGCCAATGCCTCTGCTCTCTTTTTTGGCCTTGCGGAGTCTGGGGCCCATTTTTTTGCACGTGCGATATACATTCTTTTTTTCCGACGATTGGGTCGCCAACGTAAAAAGGCCATATTTCCTAAAGTATTTCGAATTTCAAAAAACCCTTTTAGGACGATATTAAATATCCAAGCTATAAAAATATGCAAAAAAAAAATCGAAAAAAATTTTCCGAACCAGGAATACTCCCTTAAGTCATATGTAAACTTTGAAAACAAAAATCATTTCACAAAAAATAATCAAACAAAAGTAAAACATACAATCCGCTTCTATTATTTTTTCCATCACTATGTAGGTTCCATGATTTTTCACACCTTTGCGTTTAAAAAAATGTCTTTTTTCGCGACACTTTTCTTTAGTAAATTGGGGTCGCTGAACACGAATCCGGTGTCGGATTTACGAATTTCCTAGCGGTTCAGGTGCGGTCGTCAAAGGGATAACGACCAAATAAAAAATCTTAGAAAGTAACGAACAGCCAAAAGCTATTAAATATGGGAATAAAATTGCATATAGTCGGAAAAAATCATCAAAACCTTTCGCTTCCTAAATTAATACTGAAAATATATTTCAGACATTTATAACGGTATTCAAAACAATTATAGAAATTTTGATTTTTCAAAATTCCTTTTAACTATCCCGTTACCTAACCTTTTTTACACAATTTTAACCCTTTAGACACCACATTTTCCAAATACCTTCCTTAGTATCTACGCATCTACACCACCTACCCAAGTAGAAAAGATTCGCAAATTTTTCGATTTGTTATGGCTTTGTCAAAATACTTGTTTTTCTATACGATCCTTATGATCAATTACGTAGTCACTGTCGATTCTATACGATCGTTTTTCACACCCATCGCCGCCTTATTTTCACAGCGTTGCTTGTCAATATTTTGTCGCCACAATAACATGAGTCACATTTAACCACACCAAACAACAGACCGCATCATGCTGCATCTGTGCCACGCACAATAATTGCTGACCGAAACCGTACGTTCCTACAAGGCTTCTGGAACTAAATAATATTTTAATATGCATGGAGCATTCAACATTTTGTCGGACTCAAGAAACACAGCGCCGCGCAACGACCGATTTAACTGCAGTGAACTGCATTGACCATGCATGGAACTGACTCAAGCAGTTAAGATTTGTCACCGTGTGTTCCATACAGTGTGTTGGTTGTTGATTCAGGAACTGCTGCAGGTTCATTGAACATTCTGTACTTGCATACGGAATAAGTTAAACGTTGACTTTGTAGGGACAAAGAGAGAGACAGAGAGAGAGAGAGAGAGAGAGAGAGAGAGAGATGGAGAGTGTCAGTGAGCTCAGCAATAGTTATGCAATCGTTTATGGTTACGATTTCTACGAATCGCTAACTTAGGAGTAAGAATTTTCAAATATTAAAAAATTATGCTCATTATGATACCTTGTTTAATTGCATTCGTCGCATTTCTACAATTTGTGATTTCTATTCTATGAATTAGCAAAGTTATACTTGACTTTGTTGTTGTAGTCTCGTAGTAGAAAGCCTACGAGTGGTGTTGAGATCGTTGAGGCCTCAGGATTGTTATTTAAAAACTTTTTTGGGTTGAAAATTTGCGCCTCATACGAGTGTCTGAGAAATCGAACAGGAACTCGCATTGATTTGATGCGTCGCGATCGCTTGACGAACGTACGAATACGACACTAATATCAGCCGCAACAACAACAACAACGACAAGAACAACAAAAACTGTTCTAAATGAAGAATTTCTTTAATTTTCGTTGTAGCAGAAGATTGGGGCGTATTTCTTCAACATACTCGTTTATACGGAGATTCCGTTCTTCGATGATTGAACTGCGGCTGCCGTAGAATCTGTCGATCGATCGGATGGATCGTTGAATCTGACTGATAGTTTGTGAACCAAGACAACCACGGCGATGACGACAACGACAACGGCTACGACGACGACGACGATGATGTTGATGATGACTGCGTTTATGTGCTGTTGATGCCTCTTTGCGCCCTTTGAACGCGTTCTTCAGACGCGCCGACCTTGCTTTCCTGCCTGTTCTCTACAAGAGGGATTCCATCATTTTCAGTCAAACTGTTTTAGACTCATACATATTTATAACTTGAAGGATGTGCTGCGAAGAGTTATTCTCTTTTATATAAATTTTTTTTTACTTGATGTGTTTTTTCGTTTTTCTTCTGCCTCATTTTATTTCTTTATCTCAATTATTTTATCGGCTGCCTGACAACAACAAAAACATATAGAATAAAAACAACAAAATGTTTATAAAACAAAATAAAATAATATAATAAACGAAAAGCGTTAATACGACGTTCGTTGATCGAATCGAAAGTGGTTCACGGTGTGTAGAGACTCTACCAGGCCATGGCGAGAAATCAATGGTGAGTCGACCTTGTTGCTTGTAATTGGGTTCGCTTGATGGAGTATTTTATTTCCTCTCTCCCCCCCCCCCCCTCCCCCAATACGATTAATTTAATTTATGAAAGTCATAAAAGTTATTTTTATTTTATAATTAATAACACTACACATCACTGACCACAGATCCCGATCCCGATCTGAGATTTCTATGCTCAGTATTAAGAACATTTTTGGTTCGACAGTCATTTAATTAGACTAACAGACAAACATGTCTGTAAGTCCAAGTTTACCGAACATTTCTCTAAAGATACCAACAATACGCAGAAATTTCAACCTAATTAGTTAATGACTCGAAAAAAACATTAACATAAATAATTCAAAACAAATTAATCTGGAACAGAGAAAAAAAAACTCGATCCTTCCATTCCTGCCGGATTCAAATTGCAACATTCCGCGAAGACACGTGTCCATAGGACAGACATACACACCGACTAGTATAAGGACTTAGCCTGCGCGCATGCGTAGAAACTATTTTACAAACATGGCACTGACAGACGTTTGAGCGAAGGCAACAACACTAGGACAGACTGTAAGAATGAGGCGCAGATTGTCTACTTCGCATCTTCCAGAAGAGTCAACGAAAAAAATCAACATCAAAGAATAAAAAAAAAAAACACAATGACAAAATAATATTCCTCTTCAGTATTTTTACACGATTCAATCAAATGATCCAGAAACTATCAGCACAGTAATCACACTAGTAGCTCCGTAAATAGCAGCGCAGAAAAAGAGGGTGTCCAAATAAGGACACAACTTATATTAACCCGATTGTGTTGTTTGGGCAAAATCAGTTTATTTTGCAAAGTGCTTTAACTTCTTGGTTTGAAAAATTTGATTTTGATTTCATTTTGAAAATTCAAAATTCATATTGATTTTGATTTTGATTTTGATTTTGATTTTGATTTCGATTTTGATTTTGATTTTGATTTAGATTTAGATTTAAATTTTGATTTTGATTTTGATTTTGATTTTGATTTTGATTTTGATTTTGATTTTGATTTTGATTTTGATTTTGATTTTGATTTTGATTTTGATTTTGATTTTGATTTTGATTTTGATTTTGATTTTGATTTTGATTTTGATTTTGATTTTGATTTTGATTTTGATTTTGATTTTGATTTTGATTTTGATTTTGATTATGATTTTGATTTTGATTTTGATTTTGATTTTGATTTTGATTTTGATTTTGATTTTGATTTTGATTTTGATTTTGATTTTGATTTTGATTTTGATTTTGATTTTGATTTTGATTTTGATTTTGATTTTGATTTTGATTTTGATTTTGATTTTGATTTTGATTTTGATTTTGATTTTGATTTTGATTTTGATTTTGATTTTGATTTTGATTTTGATTTTGATTTTGATTTTGATTTTGATTTTGATTTTGATTTTGATTTTGATTTTGATTTTGATTTTGATTTTGATTTTGATTTTGATTTTGATTTTGATTTTGATTTTGATTTTGATTTTGATTTTGATTTTGATTTTGATTTTGATTTTGATTTTGATTTTGATTTTGATTTTGATTTTGATTTTGATTTTGATTTTGATTTTGATTTTGATTTTGATTTTGATTTTGATTTTGATTTTGATTTTGATTTTGATTTTGATTTTGATTTTGATTTTGATTTTGATTTTGATTTTGATTTTGATTTTGATTTTGATTTTGATTTTGATTTTGATTTTGATTTTGATTTTGATTTTGATTTTGATTTTGATTTTGATTTTGATTTTGATTTTGATTTTGATTTTGATTTTGATTTTGATTTTGATTTTGATTTTGATTTTGATTTTGATTTTGATTTTGATTTTTATTTTGATTTTGATTTTGATTTTGATTTGATTTGATTTGATTTGATTTGATTTTGATTTTGATTTTGATTTGATTTTGATTTTGATTTTGGTTTTGATTTTGATTTTGATTTTGATTTTGATTTTGATTTTGATTTTGATTTTGATTTTGATTTTGATTTTGATTTTGATTTTGATTTTGATTTTGATTTTGATTTTGATTTTGATTTTGATTTTGATTTTGATTTTGATTTTGATTTTGATTTTGATTTTGATTTTGATTTTGATTTTGATTTTGATTTTGATTTTGATTTTGATTTTGATTTTGATTTTGATTTTGATTTTGATTTTGATTTTGATTTTGATTTTGATTTTGATTTTGATTTTGATTTTGATTTTGATTTTGATTTTGATTTTGATTTTGATTTTGATTTTGATTTTGATTTTGATTTTGATTTTGATTTTGATTTTGTTTTTGATTTTGATTTTGAGTTTGATTTTGAGTTTGATTTTGATTTTGAATTTAAATCAAATTAAAAATCGAATTTATTTTCGATTTTGATTAAATTGTACGTGATTATATTTCAAGACATTGTAATGAGCATTTTTTTAAGTGTTGTCTAGGATCTTAAAATTGCTTCCAAGAGTTACTTTTTTACGTAAACGAGTGCAAAAAAAAATAGATTCTTCACTTGACGTTACAACCGATCTTTCAAAGGATTATGACCTGGAACACAAGAACTGTTTGCAGTGTTTAAAAAGTTGAGTACAAAAAGTGCGACAACCAGAGGTAATTATGTAGAACCATGTTGAACTAGTTGTTGTAACGATGTTACAACCTCCGCAGCAAACTGCATGGACCGGCTTCAATATTGATGCATTTAATAGCGTTCGAACTCAATGGCTACGATTTTGTCGCTCTTAGTGACTGATGGTCTACAGTCTGTGTGTCTGTCTGTCTGTCAGTCAGTCAACGCAATTCGTTTCGTTTGATTGTCATTCGTGCCCAATTAGTCGGCATAACGCGAGTAAGTAAAAAGTTGCACAGATCCATAAATAAACATCAAGCTGCTGCTGCTGCTGCTTCTTTGGAACGCGTTGAAGCAAGAAAGATCAACATCAAGATCAGATAAAGCAGAGAACATGTACTTATTAGAGGGCAGATATTAAGATAGGAACGAGTAGTGAGTAAATTGAAAATTTTGGAATTTTAGGATTCTTATGAGTATCTATGTTATTTGGAGTATCGAGTTTTATTTTCTTCTAGCTTTGCTTTCCAATCTGAAGAAAATTGAAATTCAAAGTTGAAATAGTGGAACGTTTGGTGAGTAAAATTTTATAATAAAGTCTTGGTCCAAACTACGCCCCAAAGTTTTTGAACATCTTGAGTTTAATGTCTTCTATGATTTTGAGAAGTCTATCATAATGGTTTTGACTGTATCAAATTAAATTTTTTAACTTTAGCTTCTTTCAATCAATTTCAATTAATTACCTCATGTTCGAAAAAGCTGTTAGGAATCATAAAACTACCGAATCACTTAAAATTAATGCGCACAGCATTCAATGATTTTTCAAATTGATCCCACCAAATCAATTGACAATCAATGTTTTCAAGCCAGGTATAATTTATGTTCTTGTCGTTTTTGTTGTTGTTGCAAAAAGAGCTGCTGCAACATGAGGCAATCAACAGAAACATGAGATTAACAACAACTATGAGGAAACAACCTCAATGTCCGAAGCTCACATGCATCGATGTTTGGAATGGTCTAGTCTTGGTCATGGCGTCCAACCACACCTCCCCACCTTCACACAGGCGACTCAACCGAGAGATACCCCGAGTTTGGCACAAATGGTTTTGGCATAATCAATAATGATAGATAAGTAGTCGACGTCGTAGCCGTCGTCGTCTATCAACAGGAGCGCAAGGCTAGCCTAAATTGCCCCAAGTGACCGCGAATGGCTGTAACGTGTCCACGCAGATGATGCGCAGACGCTTTTGTTCTTGCGTAGTTTTTTGTAATTCGAACTGATGTTGTTGTTATTGTTGTTACTGATTGCAGCAGCAGCAGCCACAGCAGCAACAGCAGCCACAACTTATCAGCAAATCCATGCCGTTCATCTGATGCGCTTCTAAATAGCTCGAGCAGCTCAGGCAGACGCTGACAACAGCGGCTCCGCACTTACGCAGACGCACTCCCTCAGCGCTGATTTGAAGTTTGCTTGGTTTGCTGGGTTTTTTTTTTTTGTGTTTTTTTTGTTTTAACTGCTCTTAGTTTTTGTCAACTCTTTGGATGCTTGGATGCATGTCTGAAGTTTTTGTTCTTCACCAAAGTTTTTCCTCATTCACTTAAGATGGCACTGCTTGGTGCTGCTCCGTTGTTCCGTTT
Organism: Pherbina coryleti; assembly: GCA_943735915.1. NCBI lineage: Eukaryota > Metazoa > Arthropoda > Insecta > Diptera > Sciomyzidae > Pherbina > Pherbina coryleti. The sequence goes on from OX030952.1 coordinate 108,238,601, forward strand.
GACGGATGGAGTGTGTTGCATCGTGTAGACAGACGTTTCTAGAGAGTGTTCAATAAAAACCATCAAAATCAAAACGGTTCATACTTATGTCCTTAATATCTGCAAATGCAGAATAAATTGTGGCAACATGTTGGAACATCTCATCACAAAAAAAAAAGAAAGACACATGAAATAAAAAACACCCTTGGGGAATATTTGCGGTTTTTATGGCAAAATATTATGGCAACATTCAGGCGCATTATTTTTCAATTTCTGTGCACCAATGAGAGGAAAAACACTGCAAATTATTGTGTCAGTGATAAATTCTCTCTCAGTTTTTATGTTATTTGTGTTGAGAAATGTGCAATTTTTTTTTTAATTTAGTTAATATTTTATTTTGTTTTTATTGCTAAATTTTAATACATAATTCTGAGTTCATATTGAGCCATGCCACACTTAATCGCTTGAAAAATTTCCATATCTCTTTGGCGATTTGAATTCGACAAACAAGAAATGAAATGTAATGGCTACTCACAAATTTTCATTGCCATTTATACAAGATGGGGCAAAAGTAATCACCCAATGTTCTTTGCTATAATTTTTTTTTATGATAAACTTTGGTTTTGCTTGTGAAATTTGTTTATTTAATCCATTAGAATTTATTCCATCAAGTTGAGAAAATGATATCTGGCAAGTGGCCACCGACAGAGTTGATGACCATACGGGTTCGTTTTATGGCATTTTCCATCATAAAAATAAGTCTGGAGCGGTTAAATCGAGTGATCTGGCCGGCCAGTGCAAATCACCAAAACGAGATATTAAGCGACCCGTAAATGCTTCCTTCAAAATATTGGTTGTAGCTCGAGCAGTGTGCGTCGTTGCACCGTCTTGTTGGAACCACATGTTCTTTAGTCCCAATTCATCCAATTGAGGAAGAAAAAAATTCTGTGATCATGACTCTGTAGCACGCTCCATCATCAGTCGTCGTTTGGCCTGCGGCGTTCTCAAAAAAAAATGGCCCCATGGCTCCTCCAGCGTAAACAGCACACCATGCAGTAACTTTGAGCCGATGTAATGGTTCTTAGTGGGTGATACACGGATTTTCGTTACGCCAGAACAATTATTTTGTTTATGCACGTAACCCCAAAGATGGAAATGAGCCTCATCGCTCATGATCATTTTCGATGAAAAATCGTCCACTTCTTCGTTGAGATTCAGGATGGCTTAAGCGAAGGTTACATCCAGTTGGCGGTCAACAGCTAACAGCTGATGCATCGTCTGCACTTTGTAGGGGAACATCTTCAAATCTTTCACAATGCAAATCGGCTAATGCCCAATTGCGTGGCACGTCGTCTGGTCGATGTTCCGGGCTCTTCTTCGACATCTTGAGTAACAGCAGCGATATTCTCAGCAGAACGGAAGTTCTCGTGTTGTCCCACTCTCTTCAAGGCAACACCGCAGTGTTTGTCCAGTTGGTGTCGGACGACCAGGAAAAGGTTTTGTCTGCGACGAAATCCACGCTGCGCCAACACAACCGACAAATTGTTGCTCAAAAAAATGGAAACAATTATTCCGTGTTTTTGCGGAGTAAACCGATTCATGCACGCAAAGAAATTTTTCGTTTACTACAACTGAAAAATTCACCAACTATACTTCGTTTGCGAGCTGTATTTGCCGCAAACGAATATTTAGTTGTCACAACTTAAAAATATACCTTATATATACGTGTATATACCGCAAGCTATTTCGGTCCTTATTATTTATTATATTAATAATCTTTCTCTTTATGTCCGTCCGTCTTCTTATGGATTGCACCTCCGTTGCTATCTCCGTCCGCGTATTAAGCAAACTACCAATTTCCTTATATAGTAACAATTTGTCCAAAAAGTAACTCTAAACTATAACCATTATGTTTATACAACAAAGGGAAAAATAAACATAATTTTCAGTTGGGAAAAACGAAGTTTTCAGTTGCTGCAATTTAAAAATCACTCGCGTTTATGACAAACGAAATAAATTTCCTGTAACTATATGACGCGTTTCTCGCAACTGAACTGTTATTATGACAACTGTTGAAACGTTTGCAAATAACGATTTCAAGCACGACAAACGAAGTTCGTTTGCGGCAAACTGGCGATAAACGTTTTTTTTCTTTGCGTGTGGCTTATCGATTTGTATTCTGCGTTTGTTAACTTCACAAATGTCAAAACCGTATTGACATTTGGTGCCATTTGCAACAGTTATGGGGTGTTCCAACAGTGTGATTACTTTGACCCACCTTGTAATACATAGTTTGAACATTCTGAACTTCAATCAGTCATAATCGGGTATGGCCACCACAACATTTAAAGCTTCTGTGTAGTTTCTATGTTTGCCTTTTGTCTTTGATTTGTTGTTGCGTTTTGTGTTGCTACATAAGCCTTTGCTCTCAATTCTTGCTCTCAATGCTCCCAGAGCGCTCTCTGCCCATAGCTGGTCATAATCAATCAATCATTGATAATGATTCTCAATTTAATAACTATTTGATTTCTTTCATCCTTCCACGCTACTATTTTCAAATCTATTTTTCAACCCTATTTATGTAAACTTTTTCAAAATAAATGAATTTACTACCACCGGGCCAAAGCCTCGTACTACAGATTGATATTATTTTTAATTGAAACGTGAACACCTGCCGTATAGGCTTAATTTCACGATGCCCCGTGGCAATGGTGTCGTGGCTCATGGAATTGATGCCCAGCAGATAAATCTTCAGAACGTTAGTACCATGCTAATACAAATACAACGTTCACCCGACCTCTCCTGGGCGTCATTTCCACCAAATATCCATACTATATTTATTAAAAATAACAGAACTTAGTATTTCTTCACCGTCAATTTCGGATTACGGCAGAACAAGAAAGAATATAGATAAAATAACCGCTCATCTAACTGTACAATCCCTCACCGAAGCTAGAAATCAATGATCCAATATACACAGATCAAATATCATCCAGCTTAAACTTTCAGGAAACAAGTGTATAAAATCCCCATCCTATACCTCCTACCCTCTAGCTACTCAGAAATAACGCCTCACAATAGCACAGAACAGGCTCGACCCCAATCGAACCAAATCTGATAAATACCCCCTACACTTCTGTAAACAATATACCGACTCCAGGCGCGACCAACACCCCGTCATAGTAGTTACATACTTAAGCGTATATTTAAATTAATAAATATACTGTATGGATAGCAATCAATGCTGAAACGCAACAGTATCAATTACGGATGGTTAGTTGGGTCACCATCGGCATTTATTGGTGGAAATCGAGACCCATCTAACATCTCTGACAATTAATGGGCATTGTTATGACAGACCTGTTCTCAACATTGAACTACCACAACCAGCGCGATACTCCCCAAAGAGCCAGCCCTACGATAGTCTTCCCAGGCAAAAGAAATTTACCTCGACACTAGGGATGTAACAGAGCTTCGAATTCGGTTCCGAAAGGTCGGAACTTCCGATTGATTGTATACCTCCGACTCCGACTTCGGTTCCGATAATTTTGAATCGGAGTTATAACGAAGATCCAAACACATTGATTCGATCGATTAGATAAAATTTGACGTATCTCACACACGAGCGCAGTTCTCCGTAAAATAATTTTGAATACTTATAAACTCTCTGGCAGCACTGTTCTTCAACGCTAACGTTTGCTTATTTTCGTTTTCTTTTTTCCTTTTTTCTTTTCGATCTATTTCAATCGAATCTAACACATCTTTCTTTTACTCCGATTTCGACTCGACTCCGACTTTGTCTCCGGTTCCGACTCCGGCTCCGATAATCAAAAGGGAAAAACTCCGGTTCCGGTAAACTCACCTCCTTAACATCCCTACTCGACACGTACCAACACACACCGACACATCTGCACCCATTGTTAATGACTTTGGTGGCAAAACCCACCACTATTAGACGTGCTACAGCGTAGACCACATCACTTCTGACTGTGTGTGACACATGGTCACCACTATTTTGCACCTTTACAAACTAGCACTCCAAGAATACTAAGATATACTTTTCACCTCGGAGTACCCAATTCTAACTCCTCTTGTACACCAAATTATACACCATAATGACCACCGTTTTAACCAGTCTTTTTAAGACATCCATGAGACCAATGCCAATGTACCAGTGGAATTCTGGTAGTACGTATGTCGAGCATAAAGTTTATCCCCGTGCTAACAAATTTTAAGGATCATTGCTATTCCTTCGTAGGCATACGCTACCGTTGATCGGGTCAAATGGTCCACCTACTCCCCAGATTGGGCGACCAGCTCCATAATCTGGGTAGTCCCTCTACATTTACACAGGATAGGGCGAACCCGTTGTCTGCGACCATCCTCCTTTATCCTGGCTTTGGACAGGCTGCTCGTGAGAACAGGCGGGGTTGGCCTAGTACTACAGTCTTGATCTTCCTAATTTGTTCGATAATACTCTCTTGCTAGTAAGACTACTACACCTACTTTATAATATTAACATCCCATGCATTTATCTGGAGACTATAAAATTTTGAACCGGCCTTAAAATCACCAACAATAAAAACGACTATTCTACACAATTACATGAAATATAAAGCCAACATTTCATGTTTCTGTTTGCTTAAGTTTTCTACCTATTTATTGACAGTTTCCGGTTTTATCGACAAAACAATAAAATTTGCATGGGAGCCCCCTTAAGGAGTGGTCGGAGGGAATAGGTGTCAAATACAAAAATGTTCCTTTTGCAAAAGTAATGGGGGTCGGTCATACATATTAACCCTCTCCGGCACTCTCTTAAATGTCATATGCTCAGGTGTATGGAATAAATAAACAAAAACCATAAAATTTGTATGGGAGCCCCCCTAAGGAGTGGTCGGAGGGAATAGCTGTCAAGGGAAAAAATATTCCTTTTGCAAAAGTAATGGGGGTCAGTCATACATATAAACCCTCTCCGGCACTCTTTTAAAGGTCATATGCTCAGGTGTATGGAATAAATATACAAAAACCATAAAATTTGTATGGGAGCCCCCCTAAAGAGTGGTCAGAGGCAAAAATGTTCCTTTTGCAAAAATAATGGGGGTCGGTCATACATATTAACCCTTTCCGGCACTCTCTTAAAGGTCATAATAAAGAATAATAATAATAATAATAATAATAATATTGTGTTGCCATTCAGTTCAAAGCTACATTTTAAGTTTCAATCTCTAGCTCATCGGGAATAAAAAAGAGTTAAAATAATGTTGGTTGTCATATCAACAACAACTACATCAGTTAAATTTTATACAACATGGATTTTGTATATATTCTCCCTCTTATGTCCAGTTCCTCTCAATAGGTCCCCCTAAATAGTACGGTTTAAATGTATTTGAAATCGATAACAATTTGAATTTGTTTGATTGATTGATTGATGGAGAGAGAGGTCGAGGTCGCCAAGTTCTTTTAAATTTCAAACATCCGGAAAGCCAAAATTTATATACTCCCTACCTGCGATAAAAATCCAATAAAACAACATCAAAAATCAAAACAATCTAATCGATTATTTACCAATAACAATTTTTATGCTATCTTCTAAGTTCGAGTGGAGTTCGATAAAAAAAAAAAAAAAAAAACAAAACTTATTCCCCCAAAAAGGTCGTCGTATTTCGCGATATTCTGCGGTAAAATTCGGATTTGCGACGAAAAATACAATTTTAATAATTGGTTTATTGTCTGGCATCTGTAGGATGCGTGGCCCTATAATAATAATAATACAGTTCACAGAGCTGACAAACAGACAAACATACAAACACGTATGCTCGTATGAAGGAAGGCTATAAAACAACCTCATGCGCGTTTTGACCAAGTTACTTCAATTTGCCAACATGATGATGTTATTGTTGTCGCTGATGTTTTGCTGTTGTTATTTCTGTTGTTGTTGTTATTGTTTTTGTTTTTGTTGATGTTGTTGTTGAATTGTTATTGTTGTTGTTGTGCTGATGGTTAGTCTTGGCAATTTAGGGACTTTGAGTTAAAATTTTTAAATTATGATCACATACGAACCGTGCAATAAATGTGCAGAACGACGATGCATCGATGATCCAACGTATGAATGAGAGTGGTTCGATCAATCGATCGATCGATCGTTGGCAAATTATAGCAACAACAATAATAAAATAATGTGTGCTATACAACATATTCCCAAATTGTTTATATTGATTGCTATGCTCTGACTGATTTGCTGTTGTTGTTGTTTTTGATGCTTTCTGATTTACTCCCCACTGTACTACAAGCGAGGGTTTTGCAGAAAGTGAGTGTTTTGCGAAGGCTTACGGGTTGATTTTTTTTAATTAAAAAATCTTTTTCGAAATCGGTGATTCCTTATTATGTGTTAAAACATTTATGTATGTCCAACATTTTAAGCTCATTTGTGACATTCGTAAATGATTCATTTTTGCATCGTAAACGAAAGTTTCTTGCGATCGTGCAGCAGTTTCACAAAGAAATGGGGGAATGATATTTTTTTATTAGTAAAACAAAATATTGTATAAGAAATTTAATCATCACAAATAAATCAGGAAAACTATTTTTTTATATTTTTGTTTTGTTTTTAAATAAACTCGCAACTGAATCATTAATGATTATTTTTTTTTTTTAAAGAGTTCTCAAATTATTAATTATTGATACTTTTGCGAATTTTTTATTTTCCATTTTATTTGATAAGTAAATAAGATTACATCTTTCAAATAAGATTTCGAATGATCTACAAGTGGTCTTGTGAGTTGAAAATAAGTTCATTACCCAGCTATAACATGGTTTTTATTTTTTTAATATAATCATTGTTTTCTTCGTAATTTTAATTTAATTTTTATATTTTATTTATTGAAATACTTCTTTAATATGTGGATCTGTTTACTTTGCCTCAAGTTCCTCATTAGCTTATTCTCTGCCTACGAGGTTCCTTTATGATTTCTATAGCAGGACGTAAAATTTCAAAATCTAACATTTCTTTCTTTTAAATGGACCTATCTTGTTCAACCGATCTTCGCATTATTCATTCAACATGTTACTCAAATTGCAGTATATTTGAGTGCTTGTGATCGAATGTTTGTTGCAATCAACAAAAGTACATTAGAACTTAAACTAGTTTACATTAGAGAGAGAGAGTTTACCGCTATGTCAGCTTATATTTATAAAATAAAGTTATATAAAGTTTATAATAAAAGATGAGAGCACTTATACAGGGTACTTTAAGTCATACGGGTAATTAAGTTCTCATATATCTCCGGGGTCAATTATGACAATTATTATCAAAAATAATTGTCAAAAAAACTAAGCTCTTTTGACAAATAGACTCTACAACTTTTATTGAACCAAGGGGTGTGGTGCCTTGCATAATGCTCAAACACCTCAAACTCGATGTTTTGGCTCTGATGACAACTTAAATCTTCAAATTAGGAACGGATGCGACTATTATCAAAGCCTGTTGCCACATAATATATAGACGAAAAGATAGACAACGGGGTATGGTACTTAAAACTTCAAAAGCAGGGTACGGAAATGTCCGCTTATGAACTCACGCGTGTTCGTAATTAGCTCGTTTTTGTTCACGCTCGTGCATCTTTTAAAACATCTCACGCCCAAGTACGAAAGCCAAATTTTAAAAGCAATTGCTCATGAACGAGAAATCTACAAAAATATTTGTTGAACAAAAATCAAAAATATTTGTTGAAGATTTTTTGACAAATTGATTCACTGAAATTATATATGGATCAAAATTATTTTATACAAGCAAAGCAGAGAGTTTTAAAAGTTTCAATGACCTAATTTTATCGATACATTATCCCGGTGGAATCTTTTGGCCATAGAATCATCAATATTTTTTAAAAGAGTCAATAGAATCCTTAAAACTTCCAATAACTCACCTTAGATCTAAGTGATCATCTTTTTTTCCATGTTTTTATATTGGCCCTTCATTAGCATGTGCGGCTCACGAACTGTCTCATGAGCATTAAAAGTCTCATCTGAAATCATCGGTACTCGTACACGGAATGAGATCTAATTTCTCAAAGTCGCACCAAAAGATACGCGATCTCATAGACGAGAGTAATAAAATGATTGTTCTTAGAATTAAAAAAAAATTTCTCTGAATTATCATTAATAAGTCGTCTGTAAACATGAAAATATTCGTATCTGAAGGTTTTTACCTAATAAAGTGAACAAAAAATTATAGTTTTTGAAACATTTTCAAACTCATTTTCCGAAAATAAAAAAAGTTCTTAGAGGCATGATAATCCTACAAATTATGAAAAAATTATGCAGTTGCTTGTGCCAGAAACGATATTTTCTAAATTCACTATTGGTTCAATTAATGAACTGGATTCTTAAATGTAACGATGGTATTCGCATAAAGTTATGAACCTCTTATAAGGCCTTCATGTGAAAAATATCGAAAAACGTTAATTATTGAACGTTTAATAACGATAAAAACCGCTTTCATAAATGAGAGTACAGTAGAGACTCACGAAAGTTTACCCGTTTGTTTTTGGGCCTGTCAATTTTTGTGAATTATTAACTTTTTAAGGACAATAGTAAAATTTAAAATTATATGTATAAGTATATGATTAAATATACATGAAGTACGAAAAGAGAGGTGTATCTTAAAACATATTATATGCTGAAGTCTTGCTAAATATTATCTCTCTACATGCCTTAAGACCGGTACTTGAATTTTAAAAACCAACTGTGACTTGTCATAAAATCATTCGCTTTTTTATTTGGGTAGATTTCTGTAGTGGCGCCCGTGGCGTAGTTGGTTAGTGCGTGGCCGCTATGTCAAAGAACTTTGGAGACCCAGGTTCGAACCCCAGCAGCGACAGAAAATTATTTGAATAAAATTATTTTTCTGTACGGTCGCCACCTCTCTGCAGACAATGGCAAACCTCAGAGAGTAATACAAATGCCATGTAAAGCTTCTTGAGAATAAGAACATTCCGTTCATCGCCGTTCGGAGTCGGCGTTAAGCCTGTAGGTCCATTTCTCGGTCAATTGTGTACAAACTTAATAACACGCACAACACAATTGATCATAAGAAGCTAGGTCAAAGTCCTTTCAAGGGCTGAAATGGCCAGTTATTTATTTATTTATTTTTTTTTTTTTTAGATTTCTGTAAAGATATCGTTCGCCTTCGCTTTTAGAGCTACTAATTGGACAGTTTCTTTTACGTTGGTCAATTTGTACAGCTTATTCTCCATTTATAAAAACAAACAAAAGGGTGATAAAACAAGAACTCAGAAAAAAATTAACTTTTTTATTTAACTTTAGTTAACATTTCCGTATATTTTAACTTTTGCGAGTCTCAACTTTTGTGAGTCTCTACTGTATTCATAAAGGAGGAAAATTAAAAAATGGTAGAAATCTTCTAAGAACCCTTGATAAAGCAATTTTCATATTTGTTTCTCATTTGATTATAGCGGTAAACCACTGTGATCGAATTTTCGAAGATGCACATGAGTTAAGGATATGCCTAAAAAAAGCATGACACGATCAAGGTTAACCTTGACACAGGTTGCACCATAAGCAGATAAGAACTTAGTTACTAATGTAAAAATCGTTCTCTCTGTCAAAATAAACTTCCGGGTAACTTTGTCCGCATATTGGCAGTATAAGTAGGACCTTAGTAGCTTGAGTGGATCACAGTGAAAAGTCATGCAAGACTACTGATGAGTTGGTGTAGCGGCCAACGAAACAGTCTGTCTAGTCTGCTGTGTAAATTGCTCTATACAGAGCCGTTGTTGTTGTTGTTTGTTGTTGCCTTCATTGTCTTCATGTTGTCTTGTTGTCGACATACTCGGCCTAAAGTTCAAAATTGTCTTTAACATTTAAAAACATTTCAAAATATTTACCAAAAATATAAGAATATAAAATAACGAGCATGTTCAAAAAAGTTTTGTGACAAACAAGTTGAATTTATCAAATTCACAAACCATTATTGGACACATACCCTTCCCACTACAAATCAAAAGTGTTTCTATTTTATCTACGAATCAGGTACAGCAGGTTAATGATTAAAAACATAATAATAACAAAAAATAAATTTTAGCACTAAAAAGCTTTTTAACTAACGGAACGTTTTACAGCACTTTTAAAATATTTTTTATGAATATGGCAGTAAATATATGAAATTTCAGTTATGTACTCGTATAAAATAGGAATATATTACACCACGAATTACACTTTTTCCGAATCAAAATTAACTTTAACTATCCAAATGCTACTTTTTACATTTCAAATTCAACCTTAAAGCAAGTATTTAATAACAATAAAAGAATTTACTTTGATGTGTAAGTGTTGAGTTTTAAGTTTAAAAGGTAGAATTTGAAGTAAAAAAATCTGTATAAAATGTCATCAAATTTTACATCTCATAAAAACAAAAACTCTTAAACTCTTTTTCGCTCTTTTCAGATACCGAGAGGATGCGTTATGTTGGGGAGATCGGTAAGTAAAATGTGCTCTTTTTCCTTTAAAAATTTTTCCAAAAACAAATCAAAAAAGATGAAAAAGTTGCAATAAATTTCTTGAAAATTTCGTCTTCTCCTCTATTAAAGCTTTTCCTTTGATCATTGAACAACAATTTTAATTGATATTTATTCCTACAATTAACGGTTTCAATAGTTTCAAGCTTTTGATCGACACAAAGAAAAAAATGATGCGACATCTTAAAGTGCCATTAAAAAGCGCTAAGAAGCAAGCGTGTAGGCCTTTGTACCGCATTTATTTACTAATTAAATTTATTAGTGTTTTCATTAAGTTTTTTTTGTTATTATTCTTTTTTTTTATTTTCTATTTTTTTACTTTCTTTCTTTCTGTCTTTCTTTCTAAAACCGCTGTTTTATTATCAACAAACTTCATGTTTTTTTCTTACTAAGTCGCCTTGTTTTATGTCTGTCTCTTTGCAGAAAATCCATGGAGGAGATTGGAGCCGCTCAGTCCTCGGTAAATGCGCGGTAAGTGATAATGTCGCCGTTGCGCCACTGAAATTGTTGTGGTTTTTCTTTCGATCATCGGCGAATTCAACTGAATTTGTTATCATAAATGTTGAGTTCGATGATGCTTAGGTTGTTTTTTTCTTCTATGCTGTTGACAATGTTCAAGTTGTTGGCTCATCACTTATACAGGACAATGACAATAATGACAACAACAACAACGACATCAGTGTTCATCATTATATAGTTTTTGTTTTTTTTTTTTTTTATTTTTTTTTTTTGTTTTTGTTAATACGAATTGTCGCATAAAAAGTACAAATATCTGGCTAATTGGATTTATCTCGTGACTGCTTATTCAGAGTCTGGAAAAGTGTTGGTTTTTCTTTTTTTTATTAACATTATTCTTAATGTTGTTGTTGTTGTTGTTTTTGTTGCTTTTGTTGTTATTGTTCTTGTTGTTGTTGTTGATGCTGTTGTATGAAAAACATCAAATGTCGTTTGACGACATAAATATTATGACAACAACAGCAACAGCAGCTCTTGCGGTAGCTTGCATTGGCACGATCGTCAATCGATCGATCATCGACAACAATCGACTACTACATGGCTGTTACTAGTTCAACGTCTAGTCGGAACATTTAATAGTGTATGAAGCACAGCAAATTTTCTTGCGCACTTTTGCGGTACTTCTTTGTTATTATTTACTAAGTAAAGTACATTCTCTTAAGGGTGTACATTAGGGCGTATCGAAAAATTTAGATCGTATTCTAAGAGGTCTCAAAAGTTGCATTGGATTGTCAAGATCAGCCAAAAAAATATTAAGGAGAAAAAATTATGTCTTCATGTCCCGCAAGGACAAAGTTGGTTTTTGAGGAAAACAGTAAAAAATAACGATCTTAAAATGCTTTGACTTTTATAAAAAAAAACTACGAATGTCTTAAAGCCAAAGTAAGTATAGGCCTAAACTAACAATATATTGCTAAGCACGATGCCACACACGATTTTTATCCACAGTGTCCTGTGTAAAGGATATTCAAAGCTAAAGTTGTAATCGAGATAGCACAAAACTTTTGATTGTTACCCAATAGTCTACATTTTGGTGGTATTAATTAAAGTGTTAACGTATTCCTTAAATTTGGCGAATTAATAATTATCATAATTTTTGCATATGCATTTTCCTATATTTGAGATATACACTGAGGTGCGTAACTATAAGAACAGCTGTCTTTTTGAATTTAATGGTCATTTAAAAACTGTTTTAAGAATATACGAATGGGGAATGAAAGAAAATAAAAAATGTGTTTTCCAAAAAAAAAACAAACAACAACCATAGCAAGTGGCGTTTTCCGTTAGAACTAAATCGTTGTATTTTGAGTGGTGCATAACTATAATAACAATTATAAATCAGTTACTTGTAGTTGATTCACTAAAGAGGAACACGATTTTTTTATGCGACAATAAAAATATATATAATGCCACGTGGTAAATACCTTTCTGAAGTGGAAAAACGGCAAATATATGCTTTTCAAACTGAAGGTTACTCGTTACGGGAAATTGCAAGAAAAGTTAAACGATCAGTAACTGCGGTTCGGAATTTTTTTGCAAAAAAAGGCTGAATATGGTACAAATAAAAGAGGAGGACCGAAACCCAAGCTTAGTTCGCGTGATAAGCGTCGAATTGTGCAATCCGAAAGTAATTCAATGAAGAGCGCAAGCAAAATATCTAAGGAATTGGGACTTAATGTATCACGTTGGACGGTAGCTCGAGCACTAAAACAGTCTGGAACTATAATAAGACAAGTTCTTAAGACAGCGCCTAGATTGCTTGGCTAAGATAGCTTGTCTTGAATTCGCAAGAAATAATATGTCAACGGACTGGAAAAAGGTGAGTGCGCTCTTTAAAGTGTTTCAATAATCCATGACATTCCCTTTCCTTGCTTAAGGTTATTTTTTCGGATGAAAAAAAATTCAATTTGGATGGTCCTGATGGATTCAAGTCTTATTGGAGAGATTTAAGTAAAGAGCCGCGATTTTTTTCGAAACGGAACTTTGGTGGTGGCTCTCTCATGGTTTGGGGAGCTTTCAGCTTTGAAGGAACCCTGGAATTAGCTTTTCCCAGCACCCGAATGAATTCTGCTGAGTACATTCAAACATTAGAAATGAATCTTCTACCTTTTCTTCGAAGGACGAGAAGCTCAAAATGGATTTTTCAGCAGGACAACGCGTCCGTACACAGCAGTCAAGAGACACAAAGATGGATGCATACGAAAAAAGTGAAATGTTTAAACTGGCCTGCCTGTTCTCCGGACATGAACCCCATGGAAAATGCTTGGGGATTACTTGCCAAACGTGTTTACGTCGAAAACACTCAATACAACACTGTTCCAGAACTTAAAGTTGCCATCATTCGAGAGTGGGAGTCATTTGAGATTAATCAGCTACAGGATCTCATTATTTCTATGCCCAATCGAATTTTCGAACTAACTCAACAAGGTGATTGACCCACACATTATTAAAATGCAAAAACTTTTTTCTTTGTATACTTTAAAACAGTTAAGTTTTGTTTATTATAAGTATAGTCACATTGTCCTTATAGTTATGCACCACTCAAAATACAACGATTTCGGTCTAACAGAAAACGTACCTAGTAATTGTTGTTTTTTTTGTTTTTTTAAACATCTTTATTTCTGTGGCAATAAGACAGAGTAGCTTAAGTCCAAAAATATAGTTGTGAGTTATTTACATTTTTAAAAATCCTTTTTCTCATTTTTATATGTAAAATTTGTGTATGGTCATTAGAAAAATCGGCATAACTTTCTTTTTAAGAGTCGGATTTAAACAAGGGTAGGACACAATTGTGCACCTTAAAATGGTTAATAATAATATGTAGAATTTCAGTTTTTCGCTTATGTCGACTTAAGCTACTCTGTCATATTGCCACAGATTTATTATCTTTCATTCCCCATCCGTAGTTTTTTCAAACATTTTTTAAATTTCTATTAAATTAAAAAAGACAGCTGTTCTTATAGTTACGCACCATAGTGTATATACTTAAATGCAATTTTTTAACTTTTTCAAAAAAATTAATATAAGATTTTCTATCTCGGGTATCAGAAATGGTACCGACGGTAATTTTCTCAATTTGGATTCTTCAAATATTTCTGAACAACACCCTGTCTAAAAGTTTTAATATAAAATACCAGCTTAAGACCACGATTTTATTTTCTATTCTGATACTTAAAAAACAAAAAAATAATTCGATACGCCCTAATGTACATTTGCTTCGGATCTGGCGAAAAACTTTTGATTTTTAAATTTTACTTTAAGATATGCCATTTTGTTCAAAATAATACTGGTGATAAATGACATCGTGGCGTGAGATTCAACTTTCGAATCCTACACCAGACACAGAACATTTATTCAATTGAAATTAATTTTTCTGATCGGTCGTCACCTCTCTGTATACAATGGCAAATATCAGAGAGTAAATAATGCAATGTAAATCTTCTTGAGAACATGCACATTAGCCGTTCGTTACAAAACTGGTTGGTCCAGTTTCGTTCAATTGTGTACAAGCATTTAGTAACACGCACAACACAATTTGATCATAAGAAGTTCGGTCAAAGTCCTGTCAAGGGCTGAAATAGCCAGTTTATTTTTTGACGTAGAATACGTCATTCTCGGAGTAAAGTAGGGTGGTTGATAGTGATCAGGTGTCGGTATTTAGGTCACAATTTGAGCCTTTGGTGTGCCTAAAGTACTGATCGTACAATGTTGATGTTAGCACTTGTTGGTCTGCTTGATCCTCACTGGGAGAAAAATTCATGTTTGAACTCTCTAACTTATATAAATTTTATACAATTACATGAAATATAAAGCCAACATTTGATGTTTTTGTTTGCTTAAGTTTTCTACCTATTTATCGACAGTTTCCGGTTTTATCGACAAAACCATAAAATTTGTATGGGAGCCCCCCTAAGGAGTGGTCGGAGGGAATAGGTGTCAAAGGCAAAAATGTTCCTTTTGCAAAAGTAATGGGGGTCGGTGATACATATTAACCCTTTCCAGCACTCTGTTAAAGGTCATATGCTCAGGTGTATGGAATAAATATACAAAACCATAAAATTTGTATGGGAGCCCCCCTAAGGAGTGGTCAGAGAGAATAGGTGTCAAAAGCAAAAATGTTTCTTTTGCAAAAGTAATAGGGGTCGGTCATACATATTAACCCTCTCCGGCACTCTCTTAAAAGTCATATGCTCAGGTGTATGGAATAAAGATAAAAAAAACCATAAAACTTGTATGGGAGCCCCCCTAAGGAGTGGTCGGAGGGAATAGAAGTTAAGCCCAAAAATGTTCCTTTTGCAAAAGTAATGAGGGTCAGTCATACATATTAACCCTCTCCGGCACTCTCTTAAAGGTCATATGCTCAGGTGTATGGAATAAAAAAAAACCATAAAATGTGTATAGGAGCTCCCCTAAGGAGTGGTCAGAGGGAATAGGTGTGAAAGGCAAAAATGTTCCTTTTGCACAAGTAATGGGGGTCGGTCATACATACAGTGGCGTTCCTAGGGGGGGGGCGGGGGGGCGGTCCGCCCCGGGTACCACCATTTTAGGGGTGACACCATTTCGTTTTTTTTTTTATTTCTCAAACAGAAAGAAAAAGGTACAAATACATTACGTTAAAAAATTTGTGTCCCATTTTGTCGCGTTGAAATTATTTCAACAATTTGTGTATCAGTAGCTTCATGCGAAAGGAGTTTTTCAAAGCTAAAATTAATTAAGACTTATTAAAGGTCTTCCATGGGAAAACGAGCTTGCAAGTAAAAGGGTCAATTGCATACAAAATCCTCCTCTGAGAGTAAAATAGCAAAGTTAACGCCGGAAAAAATAAAGCTAGATAAGGAACGAAATGAAGAATATAAACGAAAGCAAAAATAATGGTACCTATGTATGACTTTGACCTCATTTTTGCTTTTTGTGTTTACTAACTGATATCGCCCATTTCACATTGAAGTGATCAGATGCACTGACCATCTCCGATTTCTCTCAAATATTTTTTTTTGCATTGGTTTATTGATTTGAAAACCAAATTTGAAGTTATAAATTTTTAGAATAATTGTTCGCGGCCAAAATAGGGTCTATTTGGAGACAACGTAGCTCAATCAACTTAAGACCGATTACCGGTAATATAGTATCATTGGAAAATTTATTCCATCTATTTTGAGGAAAAGTACAACATTTTTGAAAATATTGCAATAAGTTGACTCATTCTTAATTTGTTTAAGTTCAATACCATGCCAGCAACACGAGCTATAATTTTTTTTTGTTAATAATTTTAATTTTTTTACGTTTTTACGTTAGGTTATACCTTTCCAATGATATAAAATGAAGATGTGGTTTTAACGGGTTTAGAAGTTAGTAAAACGTGAAGTCTTTATAAATTTTCAATACAAATTCAACTAGCTATTGAATTTTTTAATTTTTTGTAAAAAAATAAAGAAAAAAAAATTGGATGAAAATTTTATGTATAGCTGAATTATATACTTTATATTTACTTTTTTTTTGTAAAAGAATAAACCTGTTTTTTGTTAAACTCCCAATTTGATTAAAATTATTTGGTTAAGCGCAACAAAATGTATTGAACGTCACAAAATGTATTGAACGTCACTCTGATGTTTTTTCTGAAATTGCTTATTATTTAACAGTTTTTTATTTTTTATTGCTGCAAGTCTACTACTTTGAAAATAACTTCTATGTTGATGTCTTTTTGGAGAAAAATTTTAATTTTTCCCCGTTAAAATTGTAAAATATGTAGGGATTTTTGGTAAAAAATTATTATTTCTGTAACTAAAATGGCGATTTTTGCAAAATCTAATTTAACTGATTAAATAACTTAATAAACATCACAGTAAGCTTTAATTTACAACATTTTTAAAATTTTTAGTGATTTTTCCCGTATATCTGCTGTCTGCATAGAAAAAATTATTTTTTGCAGGACCTAAAAACAACTTCGATTTCTCCATTAACTTTCACTTAATTTCAACGGGAAAATTTAAAAGTCATTAAAAACAAAACATGAAAAACTCTTTGTGTACGTTTTTTTTGCAAATGACCCAATATTGATTTCGATAAGGTTATTTCAAATTTTGGAGCTCTTAAAGTAAGAAAAGTTAGTTTTTAAGACAACGCCATTAATAAGATTTCTTTGTTTAACCTTATACCTACATATACAAAAATGTACCTGAAAATGTAATGTTTTTGTTCCGTCAGTTTTTAAGACTGCGAAGTTAATAAGTTTTCTTTTTTACCTTATGCCTACATATCTAAATATGTAGACACCTGAAAATGTAATATTTTTGTTGTTTTTTACAAATTCTTATTGTTTGTTCAATAAAAACACTTAACCGAATTGGTTTATTTTTGCATTTAGAAATTTTTTATAGGGGTGACACCATGAGTATCCGCCCCGGGTGTCACCAAGCCTAGGAACGCCACTGCATACATATTAACCCTCTCCGCCACTCTTTTAAAGGTCATATGCTCAGGTGTATGGAATAAATATTTTGCTAAATATTTTTTAAAAAAGATGTCATCAAAGCGAATTGAATAATTCTACGTCTTGTGTTACGACATAGTCGAAACAACTGTATCTTTTTCTTTTATTTAGATAATTTTTTCTGATGAGAAAATTTTAATTTGGATGGTTCGGATTGTTTTTATTCATAATGGAGGGATTTGCGTAAAGAACCAAGTTACATTTCGATGAGAAATTTCGGTGGTGGTTATTTGATAGTTTCGGGAGCATTTTGAGTAAGTGGATTGCTAGAGATTGCTTTTCCAACCACCGTATCAACTCGGAAAATACACAACATTACTTAGAACAAATCTTCTTCCATATTTGGCTTAAGTTTTGCCCCGCAATGTACAAGTCATTATCTTAAGATTCTTATTTTACTACTCTCCGGTATATTTCTTTACTTGGCTTCTTTATAGAATTTAAAAAATAAGAAAAGTCTACACAGTATGGAACCTTATGAAATGTGAAAGTTGTTGGCACTTGCTTTGCGTTGTTAAGCTTTATTCGTTAATGCTCAAAAACCTATTAAGTCAATTCTTCTTTTCGTTTCCAATTCGCAAATATAGAAATTATGTCAAGTGTTTTCGGATTTTTATTTGTATGCAAAGTAAAGAGTTTACCACAGAAGCGCTGAAAGAATATTTAATTGTGTTTAATTCTTATAACAGCATTTAGCGTCGTTAAAAAAAAAATAAAAATAAATAAAACAATGGCTATATGAGATAGTCAAATCGGTTACCTGATTGAAGACACTTCAGTTTACTTAGCAGTTATTTCTTGAGGAGTGGCTCATAAATAACTACCATTGAGTTTGATTAGTATTTCAGAATGTTTGCACAAAAAATGGGAAAAACATGGCTATGGACAAGTTCGACGAATTAGGTCTTTTCTGATTCAAAAAGAATCTGTATAATTTATAAACAACAAAAGTAAGCGCTGCAAAGATAGAGCTGTACGCGAGTAAAAGAACAAACAGCACAAAAATCCCTTCAAGTACATATTTGAAATTTTTAATTATTATTGAAGTATTTGATAAACATTCTATAATTCATATTTTTCCATAATTAAAATTAAATCTTTATTATAATGCCTTCAGGCCAAACATCTTTGTACGTTGGGAATTTCGCTTGAACATTGCAGAATTAAGTAGAGAGCAGTGGCGTATATACCTTTTTGCAATGGGAGGGGATGAAATTTATTTTCGTGACAGACATACATAAAATTTTTTTTTTTTTTTTGTAAAAATTGTAATAAAACCAAAGGCAAGCTTTTATTTTTATATTATTTGTTAATGTTTTTAAAACGAAAAATCCTGGCAAAAAGGCTGGCTTAGATTGTTTGCTAATTCGAGGACTTCTTCAATGCTTCTAGAGCATATAGAGGGTGCATGGAACCTTTATGGTTCAGATACAACTCCAACTCTTTAAAAACTTTAGAAGTACTAACGTCAAGAAATTTACCGTTAAAGTTGACGATTTTTTTAATTCTTCAGCTTATTTGCCAATTTCTGTAATTTGAAAAAGGGATGAAAATCCTTTAGTATATTTAATCCTTTTAGTATATCTTCATGTTAAGTAAGTCTTAAGCAAATTATCAACATTATAGATACATAATATATATATTCAATTATGTAATGAAAATTTTTATTTAGTGCATCTTTTTTTTCCAAGTTCCATAATGTAGTAGTTTTGATGTTTCTTCTTGATAATTTACAAATTTTTCTAGAAAAGCCTTTCATTTCCGTGACTTAAAATAAAAGTGTTCATCGATTGTGTTCAGACAATTTCTCATGGCTGGTATTTGGTTTGTAAAAGACTAGTGGTGCTCATTCTACAACATAGAAATATTTGCGTCTGTGCTAGAGGGCTTTAAGCTTCTTCACTGAGAGAAATCTGTTGTGTAAGCTTTCTGTTGCACAGTTCTTTCGTGTTTGAATTTCTTTTTAAATACAAGTGAAACTTTTAAATGGTTTAGCCTTTCCGTCATATCCTTGACCGATCAAGAATGAAACGTCCCGGTTACATTGCTGAAGATTTTCAACAAGTAGTTTGGCAAAAGCATCACCTAAACATGCCTGCCGAATAAAAAAGTACAAAACTTACAGACCGATTCTGGCTGTCAATTTACAAAAATAATTTGTCAAAATTTTGTCAACCTGACTTGTTAAACCTATTCAGACGAACACTTGATAAATGAGAAGCTTTATTTATTCACCACAGGAAGGTGGGAAGCATGTTGTCAGAAAGCAGCTGTTAAGTGTTGCACTTTTATGGAAAAAATTACCCAAATTTTGTTAAGTTACTTTTTTAAAATTAAAATATCCCTTAAACCTTTAAAACAATGGCACAAAAAATGTCTTTGTCTTTTCTTTTAGAAGTTATATTGGTTCAAAGTTATATCTTAAAGAAAAAAATTCATTATTATGGAAGTCTTTTATTATTATAATAAGAAAGTAATATTTTTATCCTTCAATTTAATATATAGTTTTTTATAGTAACTGTTAAACTGTCCGAGTTATCACTCTTTTAAAATAAGTTTATTGAAAGAACAAATCTTAAAAAAAAAGTGAAATCGTCATGTCTAAAAAGCTATGAAGAAATTTTGTAAAAATTTTAACAAGTATAATAAGGGCAATCAATTTACCTTTTCAATGATACCACCTGTGATGAAATATCTTCGAAACTTTCAGCACACTTTCAAGATGGAACTTTTAACCACTATATATCCTAAATCAAAAGAGAACTACACTTTTCACAATCTTTTTAAACGCTTCAATATTGTTAAATCATTAAAAAATATTTAAAGAAACAATAATATAAAAATTTCATTTTGTACTTGAATTATCCCCCACAACATATTTGATCAATACTGTTTATAGGAGGCAACACTTTGTTTTGACAGTATTTAAATTATTTCGAGAAAATGGACAAAATAATTTTTATTCTTATTGTTCTTTATTTTTATTATTATTTTTTAGTTCTTAGTGCTTTATTAATATGTATTTTATATTATTAAACATTTATAATTATTTATTTTATTTGGCGAGAAAAATATGAGTGAACAACCCAGCGTAAGCTGGATTTCTACATAAAAAATTCACTGTGTGCACCTCTTTTCCTATTAACAACAGTGTCAAGAAAGGAGCTTTTAGAATTGAACGAGAATAGGAAATATTTACAGTTGTCGATATATTTACTCGCCGGAATAGGTCTGTTAATCTGTGTTCGAAAATGCCGAAATGCTTTATTCTGACAAGTGCTCCCATTGGTTGAGACTCTTGTCCACCTCCTTTAGCAACAATACACAAGGAATGCAAATATGCAAGCAATCAAGTCAGAAATATGCAATCAAACATTTGTATTGTATGGAAAAATTTAAACAGAGGCCTCAAATTTTGCCTGAAGATGAAATTTATAATTTTAAGGCGGAGCCCACACAACAAATTGCTCCTACCATCTTCACTTTAGACTTTCTTGTAAATCAGTGCAAACATTTCTATCGAAGGGGATGAATTTATCCCCTAAATTCTCCCCCTATCTAAGCCACTGCTGGAGAGAATAATTAAAACGGTTTTGTTTTTTCTCTCAATAAACATGAAAACAGATCAACGACCAACGGCAGCGACGCTCAGCTACACAGAGCAGCACAGAGCGGGTATTTAGCGAATAATTCAGATCCCGAACCGTAGCCACAAACTACGCCGACACAGAGTCGCAGGTTGTGCTCGGAATTATTAATTAATATTCTTGCACCTTTCGGTACGGTTTAAATCAGCGCACAAAGGCTTAAATCCACTCACAGACACAGATAGACACACAGCAGCCGCACATGCGTAGAACTTTTGCAATATCTTAACTATGGATGGACGCATGGTTGGATCGATGGATCGATCCGTCGATGGATGGGTGCAAATCGTACAGATGAGCTATAGTTGTGGCGGCGTTGATGAATATTGTGAAACACCGCACAATGGACCGGATAGTTGAATCAAGTTGCTACTAATTTGTACGTTTAACCAACTGCCTCGTTCACATCTGCTGCCGCTGGACACTTGAATACTCTCATCGGTGAAAAAAAAAAAAAAACACTGGAGAACTGGAGTATGTGCAAGAGTGATGTGAATATTTGGAATGCCTACTACAACTACTGGAATGTTATGTTTCGATTAATTACACACATCAATTTAAGAAATGCAACAAGCCGCCATTTGCGACTTAAACCAGGCAGAAGCACTCATTATATTATCCAATAAATAAATGAATAGAGAGGCGGGTGTAAAAAGAGAAATAAATGCGTAAAAAAAATCATAATGTTCAATAAGTGAAGCTCTGGTTTGTGTCATGTTTGTGTCATGGATAGAAATAATGTTTAATCAAGACGCGAATTCACTTTTTTTCATACATAAAAAGTCTTCAGGGTTGCTTATTTTCGATGGGTGTCAAAACAGAAGGGAATGACTTATCAGCCTGAAATTGCAAATGAGTTCTTATTAAGAAGAATTCACAAACGTCACAATCATGCCATGCCACTGATGGCATCACAAATTCTAGATTTAATAAAATATGTGAGCGGTATATGCGTGTAAGAGAAAAATTTCAAAACACCTTAAATAGATTTTCTTCACACTTTTCTTAGATAGGTTTTCTAACACCTTAATTATGTCTTCGTATAGTTAGCCAACTATTTTGGTACAACCATTGTTATCTGGCATGAAGTGGGATTAGTAGTTGCCGTTTTATAACTAGCTTCCTGTTATATGTATGTAACTGGTTTGTTGAGGAGGGAAATCTCTCATAGGCTTAATAGAGATTATGTGGTATCACAACAGGCCTGCACTGTTACCTGCACTGTTGTACACCTAAGCGTACGAGTCGTCTGACGGCTCAGCCGTCAAAACCTTACCTAACCTAACCTATTACTTGCACGCAGGCTGCTACTTATATTTCGGGATCTGGCAACGTTAATGTCATTCCGGTCATTTTGTAGCTTATACGTGTACTTACAACGCTTTGGTGTACGCGCGTTTATAAGGTCTGTTCCCGTATTTTTAAGCTTTAGTCTAATTTACAAGTTTTGCAGGTTTTAGTCCGAGAACAGTTCCCGTACTCGAAAAAAGGCAAATGAGAGTGCAATAGAGGGCGTAAAATATTTCCCCTCCCTGTCCAAAAGTTGCAAGTTGTAGTCGAAAAAATTCCTTCTTGCAAAAATGTTAAAATTATCAAACTGCTACAAATCAGCTGTTTACAAGTAAGCAAAAAAAATTATAAAATATCAAAAGTTCTTTGAAATAAATAAAATCTATTGGAATGGAAACCAGAAACATCGCAAAAAAATGGAAGAAATCGTGAACATTTTTGTGCGATTAATCAACAAAAGTGCATCGATGAACTTTTGGTGATAAAGCACCACAAAAACCTCTGTATGTCTATCGGTGGTATACAGAATTCAAGCTGGTCCAACTTCGCTCACTAACGAATTTCGTTAAGGGCGTCCAAAATCTGTTGTTGTGCCTCAAAACATTGATGCTGTGCGTTAACTGATAATGATTTTATTGGTTTTAACATTACTTTCACCAGCATACATACCATTTTGTATGGACACATAGTTCTGAAAAAAATTTGTTCACGTTGGATTCCACATAATTTGATTATCCCTCCAAAAAGACTCTTTTCGATTGGTGCAAAGAAATGCTCAGGAAATACAATCGCGTTGCTTTAAGAAACGTAAATAAAATCGTGACTGGTGACGAATCATGGATCTATGCGTATGAGTCTGAAAGTAATCGACCGTATGAGTCTTTCAAGATGAACCAAATTCAACAATAGTTATTCGATCTCGAAGCACATGGTCGTCTGTTTCTTAAAAAAACATGTGGTCATGGTACCACTTGAAACACATAGGATGGTCAATTTGAAATGGTACACAACCATTTGTTTGCCAGAAGTGTTTCGTGAAATAAGGAAAACAAACAAGTGCCGAAGAATTATTCTTCATTAAGACAACGCGAGCTTCCACACATTTCAAACAAAGGCGTTTTTGAGCACTTAAAACATCGAAGTAATGGGTCATCCGCCGTAAAGTCCATATTTGGAATTCCGAAGAAATCTCAAAAAAAAAGTTCTAGATCCGTCACTGGTGATAAACATATTTATCAGCTGATGTCATTTGTTAGAAATAAAATAAACTGGCCATTTCAGTCCTTGAAAGGACTTTGACCGAACTTCTTATGATCAAATTGTGTTGTGCGTGTTATTAAATATTTGAACATAATTGATCAAGAACTGGAACTACTTATTTTATGCCCACTCCGAACGGCTAATATGTATTTTCTCAAGAAGCTTTATATCGATGGCTTCATTCCAGAGTATGCTAAGTCTAGAAAGTAAATTTTGCAGGAGACGCGTTCAAAGTTTATTTGGAATTTCTCAAGAGCCGTATAAGATAGAAACTAAATTTGTTCGGGCTTAAAGTCATATTTATTGCAAAATTTATTTACTGTGTTCGACTTTAAAATTTTTTTTATATCAATCCGAATTAAAAAAAACAATCTCCTTGAAAACATGCTTAGTTGACTTAGCATACTCTGGAATGAAGCCATCGTTATGGCATTATTTACTCTCTGAGGCTTGCCACAAGAATGATAGAAACAAGATTACGCGTTCCGCAATCCTGTTTTTAATACTCTCTTTATCAATTGAGTGCATGACGTCACGCAGCGCTTCTACTTTAGAAAAACTAATGCAAATGTGCAATCGCCTAGGCAAATTGACGAAGTTGAAAATAATTTCTTGCAGAATATTAAAGTAAAAATAACTCCTATACTGTATAAAAATATGGATATTTTCGTATACGAAGAAATATCAATTTTTTTTAAACTTTCATGATTTTTATCTTCTAAACCATTCGAGGCCGACAAAATTTTATTGCACCAATAGGCTTAGGAGGTCCATATACATATCTATACACATAAAAAAAAATATTTAAGCGTGGGCCCCAAAGCAAAATTATTCCAAAGTCTGACTAAAGCGCTGGATGACGTCATGCTCCCTCTCTCTCTTATTTGCAGAACGCGTAATCTTGTTTCTAACACTCTTGGGCTTGGCATTGTCTGCAGGGAGGTGACGACCGATCAGAAAAATTCATTTCAATTGAAAAAATTGTCTGTGTCTGGTGAAGGATTCTAACCCGGACTCGAAAATTTGCACCGAGTGGTTCACGCACTTTAACACACTCGGCCATGGCCACCACATTACACTGAACAACAAACTCAAATTTTTTTCCAAAATAACAAGGTTCCACAACGGATTCTGGTAGAGGGAACCAAAAGAAAATATACGTGTATCGGAGTTTTGTAAGTTTACCTATGTTTTCGGGGGATTTAACTTTCCCCGCTTTTAAACAATCTTATAGTGAGCCGGCATAGGAAACCATGTGATCCTTACATTTTGGGTATAGAATGTGTTCAGAAGATTCATGAAAAACACTATGACGAACATTTTTGTGGAACATTTTAACCCTCTAACTTTTCAATGTATGGGCCTTTTTTGACCCTTTGGTGATAAAGGGCGAAGATAACCCAAAAAACGGAATAAATATATATATAACGGGTTAAAGTTTTTCACAAAAATATTTGTCATAAAATTTTACTATAGGTCTCTGAATACACCAAAGCTTAAAATTCACCTAAAAGACAAAAATAAGTCAAATCGTAAAATGGGTTTGAGGGTCGCACAAAACAGGGTTTCAGGGGTTTTTTTTTTTTTTTTTTAGCTTTGGACCAAGGATTTCAGGTGGAATACCTATTCAGTCAAGTCTGCCTTGGTTCGAAATGGGGTGATAGATTAGTGGGAAGGAAAGGACAATCAAGTGAAAATATATGTGCAGGATGTTCTAAACGTGGTGGAAAGCCAAAGAAACTCTCTTATGATAATAAACTGCACCTTATATTTTAAAAGAACAAATTTTATAAAAATGTGTTTGGCTCTTCTCCACTTAGAAAATCTTTGAAATTCGGCAAAGTTGAGGTGAGCAACTCACTGTTTTGAAATATTTCGCAACAGACAAATCCATTCTTATTTAAAAAAATACTTTACCTAAAGGGTGTCTCCGTAAGAGGGCACTTTTTAAATTTAGTGTTTTTTTTTTTTTTGTGCAAGTGGCAACTCTGAAATTTGGCTGTTAGAACATATGTTTATTCCGATTATTAAAAATGCGCTTTACGAAAGAACAACGCGTTATAGTTGTAAAAACAATTTTCAGTAAAGAAAGTGCGCCTAATGTGTCAACCATTCAAAAAATTTGAAGAAACTGGGTCGGTTATGGACAGTAAGACTACTGTGCGTCAACGTACCGGCCGGTCTCTTGAAAATATTGCTGCCGTTAGTAAGCGAGAGTGTCGCCGAAAATCCGACAACATCAATTCGGCATCGTTCTCAACAATTTCAAATTTCACGAAGGACTATGAAGCGAATTTTACAAAAGATCTCCACCTTCATGCGTACAAAATTCTGCTTACTCAGGAGCTCAAACCAGCAGATCATGGTAAGTGCTGGCAATTCGTTGAATGGGTAATGGAGCAAAGTGAAGTCAATGCCAATTTTTCCAAAAAAGTCATCTTCTCCGATGAAGCGCATGTCCATCTGAATGACTTCGTGAGTAGACAAAATTGTCGAATTTGGGGCTCAGAAAATCCTCATGCAATTCATGAGAAACAAATGCATCCACAAAGATCAACTGTCTGGTGCGGATTTTGGTCAGGCAGCGTGATTGGTCCTTACTTTTTTGAAGATGTGGCCGAAATTGCAGTGAATGTGAACGGCATTCGTTACAGGAACATGATTACAGAATTCTTGTGGCCTCAACTGGACGGCATGGATCTGACGACATGTGGTTTCAGCAATACAGCGCCACCTGCCACACCGCACGTGAAACAATTGATTTATTACAGGAACGATATCCAGAACAAATTATATCAATAAATTCTGATGTCAACTGGCCACCAAGATCATGCGATTTAACGCCATGCGATTTTTTTCTTTGGGGTTTTCTGAAATCACAGGTTTATGCGAATAAACCAGAAGCAACTCCTGAGCTCAAATCCGAGATCCGACGTGTCATCGGTGAGATACAGCCACATCTCTGTGAAAAAATCATCGAAAATTTCATGAAAAGAGTAATGGTCTGTCATCAGGGCCGTGGGGCCCTTTGTCGGGTATTTTATTCCATACTTAATCGGAACATGTCTTTTTTACAATTCAACAAAAAAATCACAACTCAATTTCAATTTCAATTTCAATTTCAATTTCAATTTCAATTTCAATTTCAATTTCAATTTCAATTTATTTAACATATAATGTTGGCAAATAAGAGTTAAGTCTCTTTTAAAAGCCCATAGATAAATATAGAATACATTGCACGAGATCATAACAACCATTACTATGATACAAATACAATTTAAACAGGATTTATATAAAAATAAAAGCGATTATCATTTAAGAATTTTATATGTAAAAATAAAGTAGAGTATATTATACGAATAGATAACAACCATTAATAAGATAAAAATTAAATTTTAACAGAATTTATATAAAATTTAAAGTAATTAACATTAAATAATTTTAATTGAAAAAATAAAATAGAGTACACTATCTATATATATAAAAAAGGAAATTATGTTTGTAAGGCCGCAATAGACTCCTAAACTACTCATCCGATTAGCATGAAAATTTGTGTACATAAGTTTTTTGGTACGGTGCGTGTTCGTGGGCTATCAATTTTGATCCACCTTGAACACCAGAGGGCGCTGTAGTACAAATTTTTTACAAAACTGCCTAAAACTCATAAACTGCTAATGCGATTAGAATGAAAAGTGGTATACAGTAGGTTTTAAGTACGTTGAGTGTTCTGCTGCTATCATTTTTGACCTATCTTGAACACCAGAGGGCGCTATAGTACAAATTTTTTACAAAACCACCTAAAACTCCCAAACCGCTAATGCGATTAGAATAAAAAATGGTATATAGTAGTTTTCAGGTACGATGAGTTTTTTAGCACTATCTTCTTTGACCCACCTTGGACACCAGATGGTGCTGTAGTACAAATTTTTTACAAAATCGCATATTTTTAGTTGTTTTCTTATGTAACATGTGCAAATATTTACAAAATATAAAATATTTCTTAAATTTAGTAAAACTAAAAAAATTTCCGTTATTTTGACACCAAAAACATGAACATATCTTGAAAACTATGAAAAATTTTACTACAACGATATATTTAATGCAACATCGTTGCTCAAAAATGAGAAAAAAACAATCAGAAATTTAATTTTGTGACTTTCGATTCAAATATCTCCGCTGCTTTTTTATATATTGTGTTAAATTTTTTTTTGTCTTAAAGCTTCATCAAAATACTATGAAAACCTTATTGCAAAAATACCGTTAGTGGAGTAAATATATCTATATATATAAAAAAGGAAATTATGTTTGTAAGGCCGCAATAGACTCCTAAACTACTCATCCGATTAGCATGAAAATTTGTGTACATAAGTTTTTTGGTACGGTGCGTGTTCGTGGGCTATCAATTTTGATCCACCTTGAACACCAGAGGGCGCTGTAGTACAAATTTTTTACAAAACTGCCTAAAACTCATAAACTGCTAATGCGATTAGAATGAAAAGTGGTATACAGTAGGTTTTAAGTACGTTGAGTGTTCTGCTGCTATCATTTTTGACCTATCTTGAACACCAGAGGGCGCTATAGTACAAATTTTTTACAAAACCACCTAAAACTCCCAAACCGCTAATGCGATTAGAATAAAAAATGGTATATAGTAGTTTTCAGGTACGATGAGTTTTTTAGCACTATCTTCTTTGACCCACCTTGGACACCAGATGGTGCTGTAGTACAAATTTTTTACAAAATCGCATATTTTTAGTTGTTTTCTTATGTAACATGTGCAAATATTTACAAAATATAAAATATTTCTTAAATTTAGTAAAACTAAAAAAATTTCCGTTATTTTGACACCAAAAACATGAACATATCTTGAAAACTATGAAAAATTTTACTACAACGATATATTTAATGCAACATCGTTGCTCAAAAATGAGAAAAAAACAATCAGAAATTTAATTTTGTGACTTTCGATTCAAATATCTCCGCTGCTTTTTTATATATTGTGTTAAATTTTTTTTTGTCTTAAAGCTTCATCAAAATACTATGAAAACCTTATTGCAAAAATACCGTTAGTGGAGTAAATATATTTTAAATGTTTTTTTCAAAAAAGGTCTGAAATATTGGAGTTTTCCTCAAAAACAGACTGAAAAATTATTTTTGTTGTAAAAATAATTTAAACTCAAATTCACAAACTTTTCACTCTATTTAAAAGTTATAACATTTGTAAGTAAAAGTTGTTTCAATTTTACGCAAAAATTAAAAACCATTTTTGTGATTAAAAAAACAAGGCCCAACCCCTTGATTTTTTTGAAGAAATTTTTTTTTTTCCAATATTGTGGTTTCATATTTTTGAATAAATTTAAAAGCTAAAATAATAATTTATTAAAAAAAATTATCTCAGTATCTCTTACCAATCAAAAGTTATAGCCAATAATCTATATCCATATCATTTCCGGTCTGCTTGCTTATCTATCTATTCTTATATATGTATATCTATATATATAAAAAAGGAACTTATGTTTGTAAGGCCGCAATAGACTCCTAAACTACTCATCCGATTAGCATGAAAATTTGTGTACATAAGTTTTTTGGTACGGTGCGTGTTCGTGGACTATCAATTTTGAGCCACCTTGAACACCAGAGGGCGCTGTAGTACAAATTTTTTACAAAACTACCTAAAACTCATAAACTGCTTATGCGATTAGAATGAAAAGTGGTATACAGTGAGTTTCATGTACTTTGAGTGTTCTGCTGCTATCGTTTTTGACCTATCTTGAACACCAGAGGGCGCTATAGTACAAATTTTTTACAAAACCACCTAAAACTCCCAAACCGCTAATGCGATTAGAATAAAAGTTGGTATATAGTAGTTTTCAGGTACGATGAGTTTTTTAGCACTATCTTCTTTGACCCACCTTGGACACCAGATGGTGCTGTAGTACAAATTTTTTACAAAACTGCCTAAAACTCATAAACTGCTAATGCGATTAGAATGAAAAGTGGTATACAGTGAGTTTCATGTACGTTGAGTGTTCTGCTGCTATCGTTTTTGACCTATCTTGAACACCAGAGGTCGCTATAGTACAAATTTTTTACAAAACCACCTAAAACTCCCAAACCGCTAATGCGATTAGATTAAAAATTGGTATATAGTAGTTTTTAGGCACGATTATATTTTTGAATCTTCTTTGAACCACCTTGGACACCAGATGGTGCTGTAGTACAAATTTTTTACAAAATCGCATATTTTTAGTTGTTTTCTTAGGTTACATATTCAGATATTTACAAAATATTAAATATTTTTTAAATTTAGTAAAATTAAAAAAATTTCCGTTATTTTGACATCAAAAACATGAACATATATTGAAAAATATGAAAAATTTTACCACAACGATTTATTTAATGCAACATCGTTGCTTAATAATGACAAAAAAACATTCAGAAATTTAACTTTGTGACTTTCGATTCAAATATCTCCCCTGCATTTGTATACATTTTGTTAAATTTTTTTTTGTCTTAAAGCTTCATCAAAGTACTATGAAAACCTTATTGTAAAAATACCGTTAATTGAGTATATATATATTTAATTTTTTTTTCAAAAAAGGTCTAAAATTTAGGATTTTTCCTCAAAAAAAGGCTCAAAATTTGTTTTTGTTGTAAAACTAATTTAAATTCAAATTCACAAATTGTCAATTCTATTTAAAAGTTATAACATCTATAAGCAAAAGTTATTTCAATTTTACGAAAAAATTAAAAACCATTTTTGTGATTCAAAAAGCAAGGCCCATCCCTTGATTTTTTCGAAGAAAATTTTTTTTTCCAATATTGTGTTTTTATATTTTTGTAAAAATATAAAAGCTAAGAAATTAATTTATTAGAAAAAATTATCTTATTGTCTCTAACCAATCAAAAGTTATAACCAATAATCTTTATCCAAAATATATATGCAAAAAGCTAAACGCTGTCTGTGTGATGGTTGGAAACTTCAAAATTACTCAGCCGATAGAGCTGAAATTTTGGCAGTACATTTTTTTCAAGTACGAGATGGCTTAAATTTCTGTCACACCCCCTTTTACCACCCACAAATCAATAAAAATGCTATATTTCCTACAGTTTTCGTCGATTGGGCTACATTTTGGTAATTTAGTCTGTATGCTTACTGTCGGCAACTGTACTAAATCAGGGTAATGTCCATCTACTAGAAAACTGGGATGAGCATTATATAAGAGGGTGTGGCTCCGCCCATACAGTTAAAATTTGTATTATCGAATAGCTTTTAAAGTAAAAGTAGCAATATTTACATACAAACTCAAAATGGAGTTACTATTTGGTGATCTCCTGCTACTGGGAAACTGTAACGGGCAGTCGAAAATAACAGTGATGTCAAACTATGAGTCTAAGAAAAGTTTTGAATACACCTATTATGTTCCCATATAGTTGCAGGGTGCAGCAACGCGCGCTGGGAAAAGGCTAGTTTTAAATGTTTTTTTCAAAAAAGGTCTGAAATATTGGAGTTTTCCTCAAAAACAGACTGAAAAATTATTTTTGTTGTAAAAATAATTTAAACTCAAATTCACAAACTTTTCACTCTATTTAAAAGTTATAACATTTGTAAGTAAAAGTTGTTTCAATTTTACGCAAAAATTAAAAACCATTTTTGTGATTAAAAAAACAAGGCCCAACCCCTTGATTTTTTTGAAGAAATTTTTTTTTTCCAATATTGTGGTTTCATATTTTTGAATAAATTTAAAAGCTAAAATAATAATTTATTAAAAAAAATTATCTCAGTATCTCTTACCAATCAAAAGTTATAGCCAATAATCTATATCCATATCATTTCCGGTCTGCTTGCTTATCTATCTATTCTTATATATGTATATCTATATATATAAAAAAGGAGTTTATGTTTGTAAGGCCGCAATAGACTCCTAAACTACTCATCCGATTAGCATGAAAATTTGTGTATAGAAGTTTTTTGGTACGGTGCGTGTTTGTGGGCTATCAATTTTGATCCACCTTGAACACCAGAGGGCGCTGTAGTACAAATTTTTTACAAAACTGCCTAAAACTCCTAAACTGCTAATGCGATTAGAATGAAAAGTGATATACAGTGGGTTTCTTATACGTTGAGTGTTCTGCTGCTATCGTTTTTGACCTATATTGAACACCAGAGGGCGCTATAGTACAAATTTTTTACAAAACCACCTAAAACTCCCAAATTGATCATGCGATTAGAATAAAAATTGGTATATAGTAGTTTTCAGGTACGATGAGTTTTTTAGCACTATCTTCTTTGAACCACCTTGGACACCAGATGGTGCTGTAGTACACATTTTTTACAAAATCACATATTTTTAGTTGTTTTCTTAGGTTACATGTGCAAATATTTACAAAATATTAAATATTTCTGAAATTTAGTAAAATTAAACTAATTTCCGTTATTTTCACATCAAAAACATGAACATATCTTGAAAACTATGAAAAATTTTACTACAACGATATATTTAATGCAACATCGTTACACAAAATTACGAAAAAAACAATCAGATATTCAATTTTGTGACTTTCGATACAAATATCTCCTCTGCTTTTTTATATATTGTGTTAAATTTTTTTTTTGTCTTAAAGCTTCATCAAAATACTATGAAAAACTTATTGCAAAAATACCGTTAGTTGTGTAAATATATTTTAAATATTTTTTTCAAAAAAGGTCTGAAATTTTGGAGTTTTCCTCTCAAAAAGTCTCAAAATTTGTTTTTGTTGTA
Organism: Pherbina coryleti; assembly: GCA_943735915.1. Classification (NCBI taxonomy): domain Eukaryota; kingdom Metazoa; phylum Arthropoda; class Insecta; order Diptera; family Sciomyzidae; genus Pherbina; species Pherbina coryleti. The sequence continues at coordinate 108,271,077 of OX030952.1, forward strand.
AAAATAATTTAAATTCAAATTCGCAAATTTTCAACTCTATTTAAAAGTTATAACATTTATAAGCAAAAATTATTTCAATTTTACGCAAAAATTAAAAACCATTTTTTTTGTGAAGGCCTACCCCTAGATTTTTTCGAACAAAATTTTTTTTTTCCAATATTGTGTTTTTATAATTTTGAAAAAATATACAAGCTAAAAAATTAATTTATTAGAAAAAATTATCTAAGTATCTCTTGCCAATCAAAACTTATAACCAATAATGTGTATCCAAAATATATATACAAAAAGCAAAACGCTGTCTGTGTGATGGCTGGAAACTTCAAAATTACTTAGCCGATAGAGCTGAAATTTTGGCAGTACATTTTTTCAAGTACGGGATGGCTTAAATTTCTGTCACACCCCCTTTTACCGCCCACAAATCAATAAAAATGCTATATTTCCTACGGTTTTCGTCGATTGGGCTACATTTTGGTAATTTAGTCTGTATGCTTACTGTCGGCAACTGTACTAAAACTGGGTAATGTCCATCTACTAGGAAACTGGGATGAGCATTATATAAGAGGGTGTGGCTCCGCCCATACAGTTAAAATTTGTATTATCGAATAGCTTTGAAAGTAAAAGTAGCAATACTTACATACAAACTCAAAATGGAGTTACTATTTGGTGATCTCCTGCTACTGGGAAACTGTAACGGGCAGTGGAAAATAACAGTGGTGTCAAACTATGAGTCTAAGAGAAGTTTTGAATAGACCTATTATGTTCCCATATAGTTGCAGGGTGCAGCAACGCGCGCCGGGAAAAGCTAGTCTATATATATAAAAAAGGAAATTATGTTTGTAAGGCCGCAATAGACTCCTAAACTACTCATCCGATTAGCATGAAAATTTGTGTACATAAGTTTTTTGGTACGGTGCGTGTTCGTGGGCTATCAATTTTGATCCACCTTGAACACCAGAGGGCGCTGTAGTACAAATTTTTTACAAAACTGCCTAAAACTCATAAACTGCTAATGCGATTAGAATGAAAAGTGGTATACAGTAGGTTTTAAGTACGTTGAGTGTTCTGCTGCTATCATTTTTGACCTATCTTGAACACCAGAGGGCGCTATAGTACAAATTTTTTACAAAACCACCTAAAACTCCCAAACCGCTAATGCGATTAGAATAAAAAATGGTATATAGTAGTTTTCAGGTACGATGAGTTTTTTAGCACTATCTTCTTTGACCCACCTTGGACACCAGATGGTGCTGTAGTACAAATTTTTTACAAAATCGCATATTTTTAGTTGTTTTCTTATGTAACATGTGCAAATATTTACAAAATATAAAATATTTCTTAAATTTAGTAAAACTAAAAAAATTTCCGTTATTTTGACACCAAAAACATGAACATATCTTGAAAACTATGAAAAATTTTACTACAACGATATATTTAATGCAACATCGTTGCTCAAAAATGAGAAAAAAACAATCAGAAATTTAATTTTGTGACTTTCGATTCAAATATCTCCGCTGCTTTTTTATATATTGTGTTAAATTTTTTTTTGTCTTAAAGCTTCATCAAAATACTATGAAAACCTTATTGCAAAAATACCGTTAGTGGAGTAAATATATTTTAAATGTTTTTTTCAAAAAAGGTCTGAAATATTGGAGTTTTCCTCAAAAACAGACTGAAAAATTATTTTTGTTGTAAAAATAATTTAAACTCAAATTCACAAACTTTTCACTCTATTTAAAAGTTATAACATTTGTAAGTAAAAGTTGTTTCAATTTTACGCAAAAATTAAAAACCATTTTTGTGATTAAAAAAACAAGGCCCAACCCCTTGATTTTTTTGAAGAAATTTTTTTTTTTCCAATATTGTGGTTTCATATTTTTGAATAAATTTAAAAGCTAAAATAATAATTTATTAAAAAAAATTATCTCAGTATCTCTTACCAATCAAAAGTTATAGCCAATAATCTATATCCATATCATTTCCGGTCTGCTTGCTTATCTATCTATTCTTATATATGTATATCTATATATATAAAAAAGGAACTTATGTTTGTAAGGCCGCAATAGACTCCTAAACTACTCATCCGATTAGCATGAAAATTTGTGTACATAAGTTTTTTGGTACGGTGCGTGTTCGTGGACTATCAATTTTGAGCCACCTTGAACACCAGAGGGCGCTGTAGTACAAATTTTTTACAAAACTACCTAAAACTCATAAACTGCTTATGCGATTAGAATGAAAAGTGGTATACAGTGAGTTTCATGTACTTTGAGTGTTCTGCTGCTATCGTTTTTGACCTATCTTGAACACCAGAGGGCGCTATAGTACAAATTTTTTACAAAACCACCTAAAACTCCCAAACCGCTAATGCGATTAGAATAAAAGTTGGTATATAGTAGTTTTCAGGTACGATGAGTTTTTTAGCACTATCTTCTTTGACCCACCTTGGACACCAGATGGTGCTGTAGTACAAATTTTTTACAAAACTGCCTAAAACTCATAAACTGCTAATGCGATTAGAATGAAAAGTGGTATACAGTGAGTTTCATGTACGTTGAGTGTTCTGCTGCTATCGTTTTTGACCTATCTTGAACACCAGAGGTCGCTATAGTACAAATTTTTTACAAAACCACCTAAAACTCCCAAACCGCTAATGCGATTAGATTAAAAATTGGTATATAGTAGTTTTTAGGCACGATTATATTTTTGAATCTTCTTTGAACCACCTTGGACACCAGATGGTGCTGTAGTACAAATTTTTTACAAAATCGCATATTTTTAGTTGTTTTCTTAGGTTACATATTCAGATATTTACAAAATATTAAATATTTTTTAAATTTAGTAAAATTAAAAAAATTTCCGTTATTTTGACATCAAAAACATGAACATATATTGAAAAATATGAAAAATTTTACCACAACGATTTATTTAATGCAACATCGTTGCTTAATAATGACAAAAAAACATTCAGAAATTTAACTTTGTGACTTTCGATTCAAATATCTCCCCTGCATTTGTATACATTTTGTTAAATTTTTTTTTGTCTTAAAGCTTCATCAAAGTACTATGAAAACCTTATTGTAAAAATACCGTTAATTGAGTATATATATATTTAATTTTTTTTTCAAAAAAGGTCTAAAATTTAGGATTTTTCCTCAAAAAAAGGCTCAAAATTTGTTTTTGTTGTAAAACTAATTTAAATTCAAATTCACAAATTGTCAATTCTATTTAAAAGTTATAACATCTATAAGCAAAAGTTATTTCAATTTTACGAAAAAATTAAAAACCATTTTTGTGATTCAAAAAGCAAGGCCCATCCCTTGATTTTTTCGAAGAAAATTTTTTTTTCCAATATTGTGTTTTTATATTTTTGTAAAAATATAAAAGCTAAGAAATTAATTTATTAGAAAAAATTATCTTATTGTCTCTAACCAATCAAAAGTTATAACCAATAATCTTTATCCAAAATATATATGCAAAAAGCTAAACGCTGTCTGTGTGATGGTTGGAAACTTCAAAATTACTCAGCCGATAGAGCTGAAATTTTGGCAGTACATTTTTTTCAAGTACGAGATGGCTTAAATTTCTGTCACACCCCCTTTTACCACCCACAAATCAATAAAAATGCTATATTTCCTACAGTTTTCGTCGATTGGGCTACATTTTGGTAATTTAGTCTGTATGCTTACTGTCGGCAACTGTACTAAATCAGGGTAATGTCCATCTACTAGAAAACTGGGATGAGCATTATATAAGAGGGTGTGGCTCCGCCCATACAGTTAAAATTTGTATTATCGAATAGCTTTTAAAGTAAAAGTAGCAATATTTACATACAAACTCAAAATGGAGTTACTATTTGGTGATCTCCTGCTACTGGGAAACTGTAACGGGCAGTCGAAAATAACAGTGATGTCAAACTATGAGTCTAAGAAAAGTTTTGAATACACCTATTATGTTCCCATATAGTTGCAGGGTGCAGCAACGCGCGCTGGGAAAAGGCTAGTAATTTATAAAAATATATGACAACCATTAATAAGATAAGAAGAAAATTTGAAATAAACGAATGCGAAAATAAAATTAGAGATAGGGTCAGAGAATAGTAGGATACAGAGAGATGAAATTAGTAGTTAAGAGAAGAATTTGAAAATTAAATGCTTAAAGGTCCTATTGTTTGAAGTACTTTTGATGATGGGTGGAAGTGAATTCCATAATCTGATCGTACTAACGAAAAACAGTCTACTGGAATTGATGTACGTGTATCTTGGGACCAAAATGTTCCTACTTCTACTTGACCTGCAGAACTCAATTTTATCAAAAAGATATCGAGGGGATCTCGAGTTGATAACTTTGTGTAAGAAAATACAGTTTCTCTCTCTCAACTCTCTCAAAAAATATGCGTTTTTACTTTAAAATAAAAAAGTGCACTCCTACTGAGACACCCTTATACAACTTATACCCTTATATAACTATAACCTTATATAACTACAATTTATTTTTTTCTTTCTGATTTACCGAATATGGTAGTACATATTTATGTTTTATTGAATTTTTTATTTTGAATCTCAATTGAATAGTTTTTAAAGTTCAACATGATTCCTCAAAATAAAGGCTACTGTCCCATTAAACGGCTTGACAAGACAAAACTATTCTCACTTTTAAGTTGAGCTCAAGTTACCATCATACCCCAGGCAAGGTTCAGATATCAAGCCTGTGTTATGGTTGAACTTAAATAACATCTTAAGAAAATCATCACCTAATAAAAATTCTCCCGAAATCTACGAAAATTAAGTAGCCAACAACGCGCGCGTAAGTAATAAAAAATGAAAAAAAAAACTCCGAGACATCCAGCAACCAACTTCCAGAGTTATAATGCATAAGAAGCTGAAGTGTCGTTAATTTTGGGCCAAAATTTAAAAAAACCTCAAAAAGTCAACCAAAAGTTACTCAAAATTTATGGCTCTTCCTCGCGACCAACTAAATGGTGTTGTTTTTGTGGATTGCTGTGGTTTTGTGATGCTCGGAGGCAGCTTGAAGCGGAAAACTGTCATACAGTTCATCATCACGAAAATTGTCGAGTGTTCAGTTCCAGCAGAAGCCACAACCACCACCACCACCAACACAACATGACACGTCGTCGTTGCCATACGTTCAGACCTTGATAACGATCGATAATTTCTGTTGGTTTTTTGGTCCACACAAATTTTTTTTTTTTGGTTCTTGTTGTTCTTGTTGTTGTTGCATTTTTTATAAATTTTATTGCTTTATTGCTTTTGTTTGCTGCTGGGTTCATCACGAAAAATTATGAACTGATTTGAGGTATTTTTTTTTTTATTTGTTGTTTTTCTCAATTTTATATTTGTTAAATTGTTATTTGTTTGGTTTTTGTGTAACACGCTGCTACAACAGTTATTTGTAGCTGACTGTTTTTCAAAAATGTGAAACCTGGCGTTACATGTCTTCAACAAACAAGCTTATCGCAGATCTCTCTTTGTAAGTGGATATATCTTGCCTTTTGCACTTCTGGAAAATGAGTGCCCAAAAATAATGTCATCCTGTTATTTTATCACCACTGTCAGTTTTATTGCTTTCAGGTGACTTCTCTTTTCCTTTTCCTTTTTGTTTTTTTTTTTTTTTTTTTGTTATTGGTAGAAGGAGTACAATAGAAGCATGAATTCAACGATCTCTAAGGCTGTGTTCGTTATTTTCTTTATTTTTTTTTTCTAGTCTGTTGTATAAGATCAGTGATCATCTCAGTAGAAGTTTTATTGCTTCCTCCTTTCTAATATCTTTGATTAGACCATGGTAGAATTATAAGGTAGGGCCGACTCGGAGTAGAATGGAGTGGAAAGCAGCGAAAAAGGGGGCTAGTTGTCAAAATCAGCTGTTCATATCGAGTTTCTTTATGTTCATGTTTCGCAGTTGATTTTAGGTTAAACTTTTTACAAGCTTTTTTTCAAATTTAACACTTCCGCGGCATTTTATAGATTTATTTACAATGTTTTTACAATATTTCCACTCAAATTAACACAAACTTAACACACGTGTCCGCACTATTTACAAATTGAAAACATGATATTGCTTTTTTCATTTGACATTTCCACCAACTTCGTCATTTTGACAACTACCCGACCTTTTCACTATCCACTATTCGTTGACGCGTGAGGGCACTGAGCGACCCGGCCCTACCTTATAATTCTACCATGGATTAGACGTTGCTTTATTTCACTGGAAATTTCATTTTATTAATATTGTTGACTTTGTTCTTCTTTTAATAATTTTCATATTTATATTTTAAAATATGGTTAGGATTCGAGAGGCTTGGCTAGTACTCGAGAGGTTTAACTATGTTTACTGTGTTAAGGATAACTCAGAGTTTTTTGGTAAAAACATGCAAAATTTTATTTATTCAAAAAATATTTTACAGAAAAAATTAACTGTGAATTTAACAGAGAAACGGTTAAATTTCATCTAACAGACGAGTTTCTTCAATTTAACAGTCTGAAAAGTTAAATTAACAGTGGACTGATTAAGTAAAATAGTTATTTTATCGACAGTTCAGACTGTTAATTTGAAAAACTCGACTGTTGGATGGGATGTAACCGTTTCACTGTTAATTTCACTGTTAATTTTTTCTGAGTGTAGTTGAAAAGATTGGGCAATATCTTTAATATTACTGTTAATGGAGCTATTTTTTTTTTAAGAGTATACCTTCTGCCATTTATCGAATTCTGCCAGAATTCCGGGATTTTTTTCATTGAAAAATTGACACAGATGCTTTTCCCAGTCGTCTTTTGAGGTCAATGTTTCCCTAGCAAGTGAATGTTCGAGAAATCGGAACGAATTATAATATGGCGTTGTAATATCAGGACTATACGGTAGATGCATCAAAACTTCGAAACTAAAATCTCTTGGTTTTTGCCGGATCAACAAAGATGTATGTGGCCTAGCGTTTTCATGATGGAAGACAATACCTTTCCTGTTGATCAATTCTAGCCCTTTTTTTGCAATTTCTTGCTTCAACTGCATTAATTGCTGGCTTAGAATTACGAGAGATTCGAATCAATCGTTTGGCCAGGCGGTACTAGCTCATAATCAGCTATGGGCAGAGAGCACTCTGGGAGCGTTGAGAGTAAGAATTTAGGCTATGTAGCAACGTAAAACGCAACAACAAATCAAAGACAAAATACAAACACAGAAACAATACAGAAGCTAAATAAAGTGGTGCCCATACCCGCTCATACTCTTGTTTATACCGTCGTTGTCGTCAATCCCGGCTTTGATCCCGTTCTTGGAACTTGACCTTGTTTCAATCAAAACGGTTTTCGAACAGCTTATAGTATATGATCCACTCTTCATCACATGTTAACCTATCCCAGCAAACATTATGACTCTTAAAAGACTGTTTTAAGCCTCATATAAATGAGTTTATTACTGTCATTATGCGCTCAAAAAACTCATGTATGTGTACATTTTCGTAGGTTGTGGGCTTCAAAATATGATTCATAATAATGACTGCTTTATGTCTCATTTTGGACTAAAAATTAAGACTCTTTTAAGAGTCATATTTAATACTCTTTTAAGACCCGTAATATAGATTCTTTAAAGACTCATAATACTCTTTTAGAACTCATATAAATTGGTCTTTTTGGACTAAAATTAAGACACTTTTAAGACTCATGTTTAATGCTCTATTAAGACTCATAATAAAGACTCTTTAAAAACTCCAAATAAAGACTCTATTAGAACTCATATAAATTAGTCTTTTTGGACTCAAAATTAAGAATCTTTTAAGAGCCATATTAAATAATCTTTTAAGAATCATGTAATGGAATCTTTAAAGACTCATAATGAAAACTCTTTCAGAACTCATAGAAGTTATTACTTTAAGAATAACAAGTTTCATGTTAAAGGCTCTTTAATGGTTTCGAAAACAAAACTCATAATACCGTCTTATTTAGGACTTCTTAGTGAGTTCTTTTTATGAGAAGTGATAGGTCGAGCAGAGCGAGGAGCATCTTTCACTTCAAAATTTCCAGAACGAAAGCGATTGACCTATTTCCTGTAAGTTAATTGGAATAGCGCTACTTTGCCTCAAAAAGCACAGAACTTTTCACATGCGCGTGACGCATTTTACCCTTTGTCTTTGTGAAATTGTAAAATATAACGTATTTTTTCTGAAAATTCACTCATATTTGCTTTGCTATAACTTTCAACACAACGCACCAATTGCAATAAAGATGTCATAAATAATCAGCTAATTTTGTCCTATTTAGCAAAAGAAGAGAGTTGCCAGATGCATATAACCGCTTCATAGTTATGACCAGGGACCGTAACCGTTAAACCATTTTTCTAAAAAAGTTGAAAGTTTTAGTTATTTTTTGTGTTTTATTATATTGCACAAGAATTAACCAGAATTTTTTAACTTCTATTTTTTCGCACAAAAAATAACTGTTATTATATGTGGGATATTTTTTCCCACAAAATATCCCACAAACCGCTATATCTAAGAAACTGCTTATTATAGGGTCATAAAATTTGAAAGATGAAAACATAGCAAGTCTGTCGCATAGCCGAAGATATTTGAGGCGATGAGAGCATGAGTGGCCTAACCCACAAAAATATGAAAATTAAAATAAATGCAGATCGCAACTGCTGCTGCTAATTCAAATATTGACATTTTGTTATAATATACCACTAAAAAGCAAATTTAGAAAAAGCGAATAATATTGTGAATAAACGAAAAAAATAAAAGAAATTCAAATGAAAATCTTAATATGATTCCATTAGATATGTTGGTGGGTTAGGCCACTCTTGTTCTCATCGCCTCATTTGTCCATATGAATGATTGACCACGTGCTTGTTTTTTTTTTTAATACAACGTTAGTTTTGTGCATTGAAGAAAAGATTTAGTTCTAACTGTATCTATATGAATGAATTGAGCACATGCTTGTTTTTTTAAGGGAACTCTCAGTAAATCACTAAATTCCATTGTCAAATCAGCAAGTGCAGCGTTTCTATCCGACTTGTAGATGAAATCATAGAATGTAAAAAAGGGGCGTGTCCCGTCCATTTTTTGTCATATGGTAGATCTTGCCTTCTTATTTTCACCAGTCAAATTTCATGACCATAGCATGAACGGTTTTGTAGATACAGTGATTTGTGGGATATTTTGTGGAAAAAAATATCCCACAAAAAATAACTGATATTTTTTGTGCGAAAAAATAAAAGTTCAAAATTTAACTGGTATTTTTAAACTTTTACTTTTAAAGTCAAAATTTAAAACACAACCCAGGACTAACAAGGGGATGTCGAGGGATCATAATGGTGTCATCCAAAATGTCCTCCGACTGTTCCAACTACTTGTGGTTTTCCCTTAAAAAATGAGACCATAACTGTTATTTACGGTCCCTGGTTATGACTCTTTAAAGCAGTGGTCATCAAACTCTATACAAGCATACTTTGTTTATGTACATATAAAAGCTTATTGAAATGAAAGCTTTGCACTGAAAAAAAATGCTACTTGAGTTTCAGTCCAGCTTTCATGCAAGACGATGGTTCGCTTGTTTGATTATTCAGTGGCGCCGGAAAAAATTTTCATCTGGTGTATTATAAATCTATGGGAGAGGCGAGAGGGGGAAATGTTTTTAAAAAATTTTGCGATTTACGTATGCTTACTACTGCTCATTTGAATTCACTACTACATTTGAAAGCACAAACTTTGGATAACTGTGCATTGGCTCAGTAGCCAGTTTGCTATTTTTTTCAATAAAATTCGCTTTTTTTAAACGAATCGCTAGTTCTTTACGCTCAGTTGCACTCAAACTTTTGTATGTTAAACTATGACAAGCATTATAATGCCGTTCAATTTTATATTTTTTACGAGCAGAAACAGTCTGGTAGCACACCATACATTGAGGTTCAGAAAAAATATTTTCTGCAAAAAAGAATTGCAATTCCCATTCAAGTAGAGACATTTTGCACAGAAATAGCAAAAACTGATATTTTTATGAGTGTAGCATAAGTTCCGTATGCGCAACAAAAAAACAATCTAACAAACATGCATGTGCCGCAGGTCTGCTCTGCATAAAATTTCAATAGATACTGACGCAGTTCAGTGCTCGTCCGTGAGTTAATATGTATACAGAAAGCTTTTAAGCACAAAAGCTCAAATGCCCGCGGGCATAGGCTTTGATGATCACTGCTTTAAAGTCAAGCGAACGGAATAACGCCGAATACTTTTTTTTCAAACCCGATATTATCCCCAATGGCATCTGAAATGTTGTCTTCCAGCTACCCAATTGTAGCTGGCTTGTCCCTGTAGACGAAAGACTTCATGTAACCCCACAAAAATATTCTAGTGGGGTCAAAACGCATGATCTTGGCAGCCATTGGACTGCTCCAAAACGTGAGATTAGTTGCTCACCAAACTCGCCTCTCAATATGTCCATGGTACAGCGTGTCGTGTGGCATGTGACACCGTCTTATGGAAACTACAAGTCAACCAAATCCAATTCTTTGATTTTGGGCAAAAAAAGTCGGTAATCATTGACTGTAGCGTTGCGATTTTCATTATTTTAAAAAATAACGGTCCAATGATGCCGCCGGCCCATAAACCGCACTAAACAGTGCATTTTTCAGAGTGCATTGACGCTCTTGAACTATTTCTGGCTGCTCTTCAGACCAAAATCGGCAATTCTGTTTGTAGACGTACCCATTAAGCCAAAAATGAGCTTTTTGATGACAATTTTTCGATAAAAAAGTGGATATTCATCCAACTTTTCTAAGGCCCATTTACCAAACAAACGACGTTATGGATAGTCACCCGGCTTCAGTTCTCGCACCAGCAGTATTTTGAATGGTTCCATACCGAGGTTTTTACGTTAAATGTTCCAGCTGGTCGAATAATACAAGCCCAATTGTTGACGCGACATATCACGTCACAAACTGACATATCGCGATCTTCATTGACACTGCCCGATACAACAGCAATATCCTCCTCGGTACGCACTCTCTGCAGAGGGGTTGATTGATTGAAGTTCAATAAAGTGAAAGTGGTGCGAAATTTGGTCACAATACCTTGAATAACGACCATAAAATGGACGTACTTTGCGTAACACATTTCTCATAGAACACGATAATTTTGATAATAAAATTCCATGATGATTTGCAAGCGCTGTTTGCAAGCCTGATTTTACACCCAGTGACAACTACTTGTTATTCTTCCACTTCAAGGACAAATTGCGTGGACAAAGCTTTTCGACGCCAGGAGAAGCCGTTGATGCGTTTAAAAACTAGATATGTCTTGGAGATGTCTTAAATGGAATGGGATAAATGTTATAACAAATGGTTCGACACTTGCAGAAACGTATTAATAATGAAGGAGAATATTTCGAAAAGCAATAATGAAAAAAATTCGATCTTTATATTTATTCCCGAAATGTATGTAGAAACCTACATATGAGTCACCATTTGATTCTTTTTGATATGCTTTCTCTTTGAAGCTTTACCTTACCTAAGTGATCATACCATTCATTCATGCTACTGACATGGCGCCCTGCTTTTATAACGCCCACTAAGACATACATTTTTTCGTAGTTATGGAACATAAACCTGAATCTGTACTAATTTAAGCATTATGATTAGATGCAATGGGAACTGTTGCTACCGTTGTTTTAATCAAAAACCATGATGCTTGAACCTCTGCACCTGTTTGTTAGCAACAACAACAATAACAACAACAACAACTTAATATGTGGGTTCCGTACGTGTGCCGATGGCGAATCAAAATGTTGCATGCGAATATTTTGCTCACGCGGTCGGTCCATACATCTGACAGGACAGACCAACAGACAGACAGCGCATTAGTTAAAATGGATGCCTCGTTCGCTCAGCTGAACGTGATGAACATGTTGGGAACAGTTAAGCGACACCAAATGCTCCAGCGTCGCAATAACGCATTCGCTATGCCAATACGATGGAGTTGCCATTCGACATTCGTCTGATGATGCGTTGCAATGTGATGCGATGCGGTGTGATGCGATGCGATGTGATGTGATAGAATAGTTCAGGAACGTGACATTTTGAATGAATTGCTTGCTGCTGCTGCTGCTGCTGTTGGTGTTGCTGCTGCTTGTGATGAGGTACAAAAACACCAACACGGACGACTGTTCCAAACGGATGGACATGATGAGGCGCCGACTTCGACGCCAACGCCAACAAAGCCGCTCATTTCATTTCAGTTTCATTCATTCATTCATTAAATCGTTGCTCACACGTTCTTTTTTTTTTTTTTTGTCTTGCCGTTGGCACTGAATTCATTTTCAAATAGCGCCCCTCTTTTTCAACACCCCATCATGTCGTCTTGCCCACGTTCTGCTGAAACGAGTGTGAAATTTGTGTTAACTTAAAAAAAAAAAAAAACAAAAAAGAAAAAGAATGAAAATTCATGATTTGCAAACGGTACACAAAAAGCGACGTGTGAGTCGTGATGAGTTCGAAGCCGTCGTAATTTGACGCACGCATCGGCATCAACATTGGCATCGAAATCGACATCACACAACGCACTCAAATTAGGGGTGTTTGTACGTTTGTCCGCGTCTTGGTCTCGTCTACAACTAGCATGTGTCCCCAGAGCGGACTGATGGACAGACAGACGACGACGACAACGACGAACGGATGAATAGAATGCATGATTGGGCGGATGGTTGGATGGTTGAATAGTATGGACGCTTTCGATTTCCGACCTACAAAAGCACGTAAAGAATTATTATTATATTGAAAATACGTACGTCTCGTTGGTGTCTGTTGGTTACGTGTCTACGTAGAGGTCTCCTCCGCCTCCGTGTTGCTTGCTACTGGCTGATTGGGTTGAGTTTTTGATTTTTATTTTTTTTTTTTTTGCTTCCTGACCACGTTCTCGTCTGCCGCAGTGTCTACTGCTATTTACGAACTAATTCGTGTGCAATGCGTGTTGCCAATCTGACCGACCGACCGACCAACCTACCGTTCGATCAGCCTTATTCAACTTATTCGCCCAGTTGAATTCATTCTCTGGTTCCTATTTAAAATTCACAATTTCTTTCAAGACTCGGTCAATCACGTGTTCCATAAGCTCCTCTCGCCGTAATGGGGTAATACGATTACGTACTTTGGCAAAGTCAGACAGTTTTGGATGCAAATGGTTCAATGCACCATTAAGTGTCTGAGTTGCTTACATTAATATCTGTCGAGGTAAAAATTTTCAACTGAATCGAGGTGGTTCAATCCTTATATGACACATTACAGTTTAATAGGACGGAATGGGGCGAACTGAAAATCATTTCCTTCATGGCGCACTCTAGTGGAAACCGTTGGATTTCTGAATCATAGCGATTTCACTATGGTATGAAATACCTGCAACAGAATGGTGCCTAAACGAGTCGCAACTGCGTGTTCGGTTCTTTATTGCTCTTTATATTTTATGATTGATGTTTGTAACTTTAGGTTAGAAGAGTTTTACATACTTCTTTAAAGAATCCGAATAGCTTACGGGATGTGTTTTTTAACTTTTATAGCAGTCTTCTTCGCACAATATTACAAGTAGTCTTATGTCTGCTTAGGACCTAGTGCTAAGGATCGTCAGTTTTGCCCTGGTAAAATTCCGAGGTGGTAGCAACTGACACTTGGCTACTAGAAATCAAATTATAACCATGTATATTTCTTATTCTCTTAGCAAAAAAGGTTTGATTAAGTCCAACGGCGCCCTATTATAGAACCAGTAATACTTATTATAGCTAAACTTAGTTGAACGATAAGCTACACCCTTGATTTCGTTCGGGAATTATCTTTAATACTTGGTAAATTATGATACCACCCACCAAAATCTCACCCACCCCACTGAATAATGAAAACTCCACACCGACTAGTCTAATTGAACTTTGACAACCAAAACCTTTCCAAAGTTCAATTAGAACTTCTTTCCTTCGGCCTTGGTGGTCGAGTAGGTAGCGTGCTCGACTGCTACCCCAGAGGTCCCGGGTTCGATTCCCGGCCTGGCCATGGTCCTTCACTTTAAACCTCTCTAAATTTTCAATCCTCATTTCTAATCAACTGAAATTAAAAATTCATCAATATTTACGACTTGAAGTTGTAGTTGATGGTAGGGAAGTTTGTGGATGAGGATTGCCTTATAACTTAAATTGACTGAGGTAAAGGCATAACACTTGCCTCTGATTCAAATTCACATGTGTTTCTTTGGCTTTCCACCACGCTTAGAACATCCTACACATGTTTCACTTGATTGCCCTTTCCTTCCCACTAATCTATCACCCCATTTCGAACCAAGGCAGACTTGACTGAATAGGTATTCCACCTGAAATCCTTGGTTCAAAGCTAAAAAAAAAAAAAAAAAAAAAAAACGTTGCATTAGGAACATTTTTAAACTGGTTGCTTTCGCAGTAGCCTGAAAGTGGTTCTTTTTTAACTAGTTTTAAAGTGAACATATCGAAAGTGTAAAAATTTAGTGCAACGGAAAAGTACTAAAAATCTCATTTGTACCATCTTTTATATATAAACATTTTTTTTTATTATTTTTTCTTGTGCGCAGCAAATTTTAAAAAGTAGCCACCCAGCAGAAAAGTGGACCAAATTTGAAATAGTTCTGAACTAGTTCCAAAAAGGACCAGTACTAGTTCCACTACAATACCCTTTAACATTGAACGAACTGATGCTTTTTGCGGGTTGATGTCATAGGAAAAGACAATTGTCTCCAGAAACACTCCTTTTCCCCATATTTGAACTAGTTGCATTATGAACATTTTTAAACTGGTTGCTTTCGCAGTAACCTGAAAGTGGTTCTTTTTTAACTAGTTTTAAAGTGAACATATTAAAAGTGTAAAAATTTAGTGCAACGGAAAGGTCTTAAAGGTCTCATTTGTACCATCTTTTCCATCCACATTCCAGAAAACATTTTGTCTATAAACATTTTTTTTTTATTATTTTTTCTTGTGCGCAGCAAATTTTAAAAAGTAGCCAGAACGCGTTTATTTTTTTCAGCAATACTTTTGAAAACAACAGCAAAGATAACTGTGCTACACTGAACGCCTTTTGTAATTTTTCAGAGCTACTGCGAACTGCGCTAGAAATGAACTAGTTCACTTTTTCAATTGACTCCAAAATAACTGCTGGGATCGCACAACGTTATATTCCATCTAGAAGTCACAAATAAGGCTTTGAAGCCTTTGGTCGATTGAGCGATTTGAACATTTTCTTATGATAACATAGATCTTTGTATAAAAGATCATAAGCACCCAACATTGCTTCGTTGTCGAAGAGAGTTGAGAAAGGATGAAACTTTCTTATCCCCTATCAGTTGAGAGAAAGTTGAAAGAGAGTTCAGAGAAGATGAAACATTTTCATTCTCTTCATATATCGCACGACGCTAAATTCAGTTAAGAAGTTACAAACACGACTTGAAAGCCTCGGCTCAATGGAGGGTGAATTAAACCATTGAACCGAAAATGTTTATATAACTAGTACACATATACAATAAGTCACTTTCCTCAGGTATTTTCCTAAATGAATGGAAAACAGCCAGTATATCGCCCATATACAAGTCTGGACAGAAATATCTTGTTGAAAATTATCGACCTATCGTTAAATTATCAATCATACCCAAAGTATTAGATAAGATTGTGGAAAAACTTTTGTTTGCTGAAGTACAAAACGGTATCTCCGCACCAACACGGTTTCTTCACTGGCAGATCTACCACTACTAACCTCACCATTTTTTCTAATTTTTGCATTGAAGTCATAGAGGGCGGTTCACAAGTTGACACTC
Organism: Pherbina coryleti; assembly: GCA_943735915.1. NCBI lineage: Eukaryota > Metazoa > Arthropoda > Insecta > Diptera > Sciomyzidae > Pherbina > Pherbina coryleti. The sequence continues at coordinate 108,286,891 of OX030952.1, forward strand.
TGTACACAGACTTTTCAAAAGCTTTCGACAGCATTTTACATGATTTACTTATTATAAAACTAGAACAATTAGGTGTCCATTCACAGATGTTGAGATGGATGAATTCGTATCTTTGCGATAGAGTTTTATATGTAAAGATAGGTGACCAACTGTCTCATCCTATCGCTGCTAAATCCGGAATTCCACAGGGGAGCCACTTAGGCCCTCTTCTCTTCATTCTGTTTGTCAATGATATTCTAAACGTAGTAAAATTCTGTAAAACACTCTTATATGCTGATGATCTGAAGTTATTCCACAAAATCAATGACTTCTACGATTGCGCTAACCTACAAGAAGATATCAACGCCCTTCTTCGCTGGTGCCATATTAACAAGCTTCCTCTAAACTTTTCAAAATGTAAAGTCCTAACTTTTTCAAGAAAAAGGAACTCCAAAGAATTCCTTGATCCTCATACGTCCAAAGCAATTTTCGTTAGCCTGGTGAGATCACTCCTTGAGTACGCAAGTGTCATCTGGGACCCCTTCTATGAAAGCTCTAGTGCTAGAATCGAAAAAGTTCAGAAGCTTTTTACAAGGTTTGCGTTGCGCCGTCAGTACTCCTGGGAAAACATGCCAGCATACTGGGTACGTTGTCGATTACTTAGTCTTCAAAGCCTATCGCAAAGACGGGTTGCATCTAATGTTATTTTCATAAAGGATATAATTGATGGCAGCATGAATTCATTACTGGCGGTCATTCCATTTAATATACCCAGCCGAACACCTAGAAATTCTAACTTATTTCATACAGCATATCACGGAACAAAACTATGGGCTTAATGGAACTATCTCCAGATGCTTATCATACTGTAACACCGTGGCAAATCAATTAGATTTCTCTACCGAACGCAATATGTTCAAAAAACAGCTGTTAGATACAATTCATTCCTTGTAATTCGCTTTTGAACAACTATTGCTAACTGCATCAAATAAACTTTTTAATTTTGTTAAATCTATGTATTTATTGTTACTATTTCTGTAAACAGAAATTGAATTTTAATGTATAAGTCTAAAATGTAATGCTAAGTCTAAAATGTAATCTGTAAGGGTCCAACCCGGTAGATGTAAATAAATAAATAAATAAGTGCCAGTTGTTAATTTACCTTCAACTACTATCACCCTGGGTAAAAGTACCTACTTACGAGTATAACTCCACTCACGACATGTAACGCAATTCCATATCCAAATAAGTTCCTTCTTTAAGCTATCCTTTTGCATTCTCTTCTCAATGGCCGTATGATCATATTAATCTACTATTGAGTACTATCGGCAGAAAAATGTTAACTATTTCCCGACGAAATTAATAAATTGTTCGTTGCCAGTTACTCAAGCGCACAAAAAAAAAAATGGATTGTACTTTGATAACGACCTATAAGTACATCCTTGTAGATTTCGTCCACTTAAGCCAAATTCAAGGTCAGAATTATATATGTTATATTTCTACTCTTTCCGTTCAATTCGAAAATTAGAATAAAAGCTTAAATATGTCGACCATAGCAAGAGCATTTGTCTCAATAACTCTTTCGTGTTTACGTAAAAAGATGAAGTGTCGTTTATCTCGCAAGGGTACTATATGATCGACACTGGTCTAAAGCCATCCACAATTGAAGAAGACAAAAGAGTGTTAATTGAGGTTCTTGCCTAAAAAGAGAAAAATGTATATTGAAAATTTGTCATAGCAATTTGCTCTTTTTCCTTTTGTAATGCACTCTCTTGTCTTGAAATTACCTACGAAATGGGTGTCCTGGCCTTTGTTTTAATTCTGCTTGATTTCCGCATGATTTCTGCTCTAAGGAGTTCAATAGTAGTGCGTTATCGTGTTACCATATCCGTTTCTCCATTTCTCTTATGTCGTGATGAAATCTCTTTTCTTGTTCTTCGTAAAGGAAAGTTTTCAAGACGAGAGTGAAAGACGTGATATTTAAAATACATACATCACCAGTGGCGGATCTAGGATTCACCAGAGGGGGACTAAGATAACAGTTTTGTAGCCCAAGGGGGGACTAAGACGGCTTTTAGGACTTATTTAAAATTTTTTTCCTTACAAAAATTCACCAAGGCTAAAGCCCTTTCAGTCCGTATTTATGTCCGGCACTTATCAACATATCTCAAACTGTATCCCAGTAATTCTCACTATTTTCGTTTCCCAAATTTCTTGCATAAAATTTCTGAAATTTCGCTTGGCTTATTTTTCGATTACATCCTTTTTTTTTTTTTTTGATAAAGTGTTGATCCCGAAAACGACACGAAACTGTGCTCCGACGAAGATATATGCTTTCTAAACCATTGCTTGAATCTTCACATATTTTTCCAGCACTGTTTCATACAGTTTTGGATCTAGGATTCGCTTGAAGGGGGGGGGCTGAAACTACAGTTTTGTATGCCAAGGGGGGGACTGAAACGTCTTTTTCAACTTTTTTTTCATTTTTTCCCATAGAAAAAATTCTCCAAGGGGTAGGAGGGGTGCTAAAGCCCTTTCTAATGGTTTCATATGGAATTTCTTCTCATGGTGCCTGTCGTCAAGGTTTTTCACAGTGGTAAGGACTGTTTTCACTGTAAAGAAGAAAAGTTTCCCGAAGTCAGTGGAGCTTAATTAATAGAGGCTATCTTTGATGAACCACAAATTCGCACCCTGTTTGGGGACGATTTTTCTCCTTTTAAATCTTTCTATAGCTTTCCGGGACAATTAGAACATCCTGTACATGTTTCACTTGAGTGATCTTTTTAATTTTTGATCTTTCTTTTAAATTTAAGCCCGTTTTCGAACAAAGACAGTTCTATATGAATAGGTGTAACACCTGATAATTGGTGATAATTGGAACAAGAAAAATAAAAGTGTACAGGAGAAAGTCCTCGGATGATAGTTATATCTACTCAAAATCCAATGTCGAATTGTCAAATTGTAGACAGCGGGAAAAAGAAACATTTCAGAATATCCTGCTATCTCAATAATAAAAGCCTAGAAATGTATAAAGCATTCCTCAACATGAGCCGGGATGTCTCTTGTAGTCCCATCACGGACAATGCCGGGAGTTTATAAAAAGCTATACAGTACCGAATGGACACACATTAATGTGTGTTTTCGTTCCAGTCACAGCTATTTTTGTTTTCTTTGCAACATGTTTGACCATTAAGAACCTATAAAAGCTTTGAAGTTGACTTTGATCCCGTATGATTTATGGTTTACGCTATGATTAATTTTCGAAACCCAAAGAAAAACAAAACTCCTCAAAATAGATAAACATACATCAAAACAGACAAACCGTCGCAACAAACCAACAGTTAACGCTTTTAAGCTATGGCGGCTTAAACACCCCCACCTCATTTACCTGATATGTAACAGCGAACAACAAATACCTGCACCGTTTTACCTGTTTGTTTTTATTGTTGTATTGGTATTTTATATTTCAGTCACATACCAACACATGAAAATCAAGCAACAAAACAGAGAAACGTGTCAGCATCCATGTTAATGCCTTTGATATATACGATGTATATAGAAATGTCGTACTCTGCCAAGTGTGCTAGAAAGAGATGGCCACATATAACTGTGTATGACCGTGAGAGCGGCATCAACTAATTGCGAAGCGTGACTTAAGTACATAAACGATGGCTACAAAACTACAAACTCCGACAACATCTTGACTGGTATGACAAGGCGTGGTAAGCGGCGAAAGAGCGCCAACGTAATCAGCAAATGAGTGGGAAAGAGCAGCATCGCTAGCTGCTTATGGCATGTACGTGTGGCACAAAAACCAACAACAAACAAACCTGTTTTTATGGGAAACGCCGTTCGCACGTACACGTTAACCACCAGCTAGCCCCCCTATACAGCACCAACACAAAAATTCACTGACTACGCGAGAACAAAGCCAACAATGAGGAAGCAAAGAGCACGCACACACTCGCTCACTTGCAAATAGCTCATTATGTATGCGTGCGATGTCGATTCCGATTCGATGGCAGTTCCTGAACAAACTTCTGCATACAAACCTAACCTGGCGGCAGTCACGTCCCGCCCATTTGCCAGAGACCATGAGAGCAAGAGAGAAAGAGAGAGAACGAGTGAGCTACGAGTTTGAGTGTGCCATTGAATGCGTGCGTGCGTGCATGCGAGTAAGTGAGAGAGAGAATGAGAGAGCGAGCATGAGTGAGCGCTATTACAACTTTGTTGTACTAGTAGACGCGCGTGAGCCTGCTTAAAATGCTACTGGTGAGACAAGCACATGACCAAGCCTGAAGTCAGGTGCTGCGCTCGCAATTCAACGAGGTCCTGATACTACATGACGCTGCTGCTGCTGCTGGTCCTGACTGCGTTTGTGTTTGTAGCGCCGCGCACGTTCGTTGGTTATACGCAATGTTGTTGCTATTGTTGTTGTTATGGTACATGCCGAGTCACAACGTTGTCACCCCCAAAGCAAAAATAGAAAAAATAATACAAAAACAAAACGAAACAACAGCAGCAAAAAGTACGGCTAGCTCCAGTTTCCAGCAGAGCAACGAACGGTTTCGATGTCGGGTTCGGTTTTTTGTTTGGGTTCGGTGTTGTGTTGATGTCTTCTTCTTCTTCTTCTTGTCATTTATCTGCTACAGTTCGGCTTCGGTTACGGCTACGGCTACGGCTACGTTTTTTCGATTTGGTTTTGTTTGTGACGTGAGCGACGAGCTGAATTATTCTGCACGTACTCGTCGCCAGCAACGGACGCATTCAGTCGCTTAACGTGTTGTCGTTGTTGTTGTAGTTCCCTTGGTTTTTACGGGATTTTCGCTAGCTTGACTGTCGGTCGGTGTGTGTCTTTGAAAGTAGTGGGTTTGTGCAATACGGAGTGAAGCTCCCCCGCCCAAAAAAAAAAAAAAAACTCTAGCTCCTGTAGCCGCTCCTGTGCGTGTATGTATAACACGCGTATGAGTGTGTAAGCGTGTGAGCGTGTGTGTGTGTGTAAGTGTTTGTGTGACGAAAGCTTTGACCGTTCATTCAGGCAATTTCGTTGCTGACGTGCCGCTTAGTGAACTATTGCAACGTACATAATACAATATGAAGCAACGCAAAGCAACGCAACGCAGCACCGCAACGTAAAGTAATGTGTTTGACGTGCTACTCAAGCTAAATTAAGTGGACGACGTGAACATAGCGAGGATTCGATTAGAATAGCTAATCGAAATTTGCAAATATCGACGTGACGCAACGCACGCTGCAACAACTACAACAACAAAAACAAAAACAGCAATAACAAATAATAACAGAAGATACAATTCAACGACAAAAACAACAACAATTCAAACTTTAAGGATAATTATTATGCGGCGCATACTAACAAAAGTGTTGAAAGTGTTTCAAAATTTTTCCGGGTTTTGCGCCTTAAAGCAAAATTAAAGCGTTAACAGTTAAGTGCGCCTAAAAGGAGGCAATCAAAATAGAATTTATTCTCTTGTTCTCCAACTTTAATTAAAAAAGGTGACTTGTGTGAAGTGTTTAAAAATAAAAAAAAAATAAAAAAAAAAACAAAAGCAAAACATGTCTTTAATTTTGACCTTTATTTGACCTCATTACGCAAAGTCTATTCAATTAAAGCTTTGCTCAAGGCTGTGCTTTTAAGACTCATCAGCAGTTTAGTCATTGCCATTCGTGACTTCGGACCTTAACCTCGCTTCTTTCATCATGTTGCCATATCAAGCAGTTGCCATGGATTATGCCGGCTATCAACGCCAGACATCAGGTGGTCATCCCGGTGGTCACGGTATGTCCGGCATGGGTTCGCTGGGTATGGCTGGTGTTGGCGCCGGGCCCTTTACCCACTCATGGCTCGTGCCCACACAGGACCTCTGCGCTGTGCCATACAATAAAATGCCAAATCAGCATCAACCGGGCGGCTTAGGCATGCATTCCCAGCAGCAGCCCATCGAACCAGGGTTAGTTGAAGTTGCTTTGTCTTTAATAGAGTCTACAATAGTGTTAAAATGTACTTAAAGGAAAAGAAAATTTTTGTGATGCATTCTTAGTGAGTTATTGTGAGAACCCACAAATCGTGTTCCTAAACTGAATGGATTTGAACTTCTTATAAATCTGATAGTTTTTGGGTAAAAACCATGGCACTATAGGGGTCTGACATTTATTTGAGTTTTTTTTTTTGTTGATTTCCAATACTTGAAATTGCTTAAAGTTATGCCTAAGAAATTCGATAGAATAGAAAATTTGAAAAAAAAAATTGAGATTTGAAAATTTGAAATTTGTCAATAGAGGTCTTTACGTATTTCTTATTTTTGATTAAATTGAAGGGATTTCAAACTTGCTCAGATTCAAGAAAAATTAATTTATTTTTTATTAACTATGCACATATTCATATAAAAAATTTTACTTAGTTTACATAAAAATTATTAACCGGGCTTTGTCAAAATTTGAACTTACACTTCAAATTAACAGGCATACACTTCAAAGTAATGCTACAATATCGCGCAATATTTTGCGTGACTTTTGTTTCCAAAATTTATAGTTCCGCTTAGGTTTAGAAAAACTGAGAGACAAAATATCTTAAAAGATATTGAAACATAAGCTCATTGTTCTAGATCAAATTGAATAGACCAGTCAATATGTGTTTCAATTTAAATGACGAAATTCTTGTATAGATCAAATATTTTTCTCTTTCCCCAATATTATGAGAAAATGATTTGGATTCGAGTAAACTTTTCTTAAATCCAAAATTGCTGATATTCGCTTGAGCAAAACAATTACTTCATTCAAGCCAAACAATCTTGTCCGTGTAAGAACGGAAATGTTGCACATTGGGATAACAATGTAATTATACAAGGTAGGAGTGGCAGCTTTTTCGTCTAGCACCAACTGTCAAAAATAGTATAAATTAGAGAACGAAAAAAGTAGAAAAAAAATATAAAGTAAAGTAGAATATAAAGTAGTCGGAACAAGATACTCGTGAGAAAATAGCCAGTTGTCACTCCTACCTTGTATAATTGTATCATTATTGGGGCCACATTGGACCTATGGGCTATATTGGGACTTATGGTGGTATATGTAACATTTTATTTAATTAATAAAAATACGATTATTTCGGGAATGGAAAAACATCAAAGACAAAATGCGAAAAAATTAGATAAGGTTATAACAGTGCAAAAAAAAATCAGACAAAATTTTAAAGAATTCAAAATGGCTTCCTATGAAACTTTGAAATTCCACAGAAAATACTGAAAATATATATATAAACGATACAACATTGCAAAGATATATATCATATCCCAATAAACCAAACGGATTCTATTCTCAAATCTTATGATTTTTTAATAATATAGAGATGTATTATCTTTTTATATATTTTTAAAAATTTTGAATTATAACTTCATTGCAGCTTATATAGTTCTTTATGTACTCTAAAATTTTTGTAAGAAAAGCCGTTCGATAAAAGGAAAATTCCCCACTGCAGTTCACGGCCGTAACGGAAGGTGCTGAACAAAAAGTTTATCTAATTGCAAAAAAAATATGTACATATATCTTATCTCGTTAACATCTTGTGCAACCCTTTTTTTACAAATTAGTTTTCTTTTTGCTTCTGTGAAGCAACTTTTTCAGTAAGAAATTTACCCCTCTAAAAAATAAAAAAATAAATAACTGGCCAGTTCAGCCCTTGAAAGGACTTTGACCTAGCTTCTAATGATCAATTATGTTGACCTACAGGCTTAACGCCGACTCCGAACGGCGATGAACGGAATGTTCTTATTCTCAAGAAGCTTAACATGGCATTTTTTTACTCTCTGAGGTTTGCCATTGTCTGCAGAGAGGTGGCGGCCGTACAGAAAAATTATTTTAATTCAAATAATTTTCTGTCGCTGGCTGGGGTTCGAACCTGTGTCTCCAAGGTTCTTTGACATAGCGACCACGCACTTTAACCAACTACGCCACGGACGCCAATTTACCCCTCTACCTTTTTTAATATTCTCGGATTCATATCGAATTCGAATAGAAAGCGAGAAGTCGGATCCGAGATCTCGGCTCCATTTCGAATCCGAAACGAATCCGAGTCCGCTCTGTGGCTTATTGGGATATGATATAATATTTTTTTTGAAGCGAAGCTTTTTACGCCTCGTTCTGCGATTTGCTAGAGTGAAATCAGAAAAAACGACACTTTTTTCCGACACCTTTTTTCTTAGAATTGATATTGCTTTTTGCTTGCATCAATTGAACCAGAAAATGTTAAATTAAAAATAATTTCTTGCCCGCTGCAGGAATTGAACCCACAACTCACAGTTCTATCGTTTGTTGGTACTTTTCTCTAACCATTACGCTAAAACCCTTTCTTTAATAATTTAGTTGATTCAGTGATAAACATTAGCTAAAGCTATGTTTCAGCAGATCACTATAACCTATTACTTTAAGAAAGGATTGTGTGTTGGCTATTCTAGGACTGTGTATTGGCTAGCCAACCGACAAAAGTAGCAAACAAAACGAACTAGAGCAAAGATAACTAAATTTACCGAGCTATGGTTTGAATCTTCGGTTTGTCCATGCGAACTAAAAGACCTAACGAACTAAAAGAACGAACGAACTAAAAGAACGAACGAACTAAAAGAAATATTCACTAAGGATTGTGTATTAGATGTTGTTTCTACTTCCTACTAAAGGTCGTTATAAATATCGTTAAAAATAAACAACCAGTAAGTTGATTAAATTGTAACAAAATTAATGATCTTTGTATATTTATTCCCTACAACTGAACAGGGGGCTTTAAGGGAGGGCCGAAGAGGGATAATATACATGATATATATACTTTGTTATTTTAAAGTTTTGAATTTAAAAATTATTTTAATCGAAAAAACGCTATTAAATTATCAAAGCTATGAATTTGCGAAAATGCTTCGCTTCTCTCGTGTGTCCAGTGACGCGCCTGTGTTTTTTTTTTTTGTGTTATTATTTTAAACAAAATCATTTTTTAGAACCCAAAATTCAGATTTTGAGGGTTAATTCGAAAATTCAAAATACAAAGTCCACAAAGTCAGATACAAAGTCCACTTGGTCTCGTGCCAATCTTAATGAAAACATATTATAACTGCTTATCTGGTTTGTCAAATTTAACCTTAAAAGCTGGCTTTGGAGTTACGAAATTATTTTCTGAAAATACAAAAACAAAGTTTTATAAAACTAGTAATAAATTATCTTCGACTGGACCGAAGTTAAAATGCCCCAACGGCTGAACCAAAATATATTCAAAGTTTTAAGCAATAAATAAAATGTTTACCTGTAAAAACATTTTCACCATAGTTTCAATGGAAAATATTCGCTTTTGTTTTTTGATAAAGTCACATTGTATGAGAGGTAGGCGTGGTTTTCTTCCGATTTAGTTGAATTTCATACTCTAAATTATGAGTATATTAAATATCAAAGCTCATATGCAAATTTTCAAGTCCAAATATTCATTTTTGTGGAATATAAGAGATTTTACCGTTTTGATAAAGTCAATTTTTATGGGAGGTAGGCGTGGTTTTCAACCGATTTGGCTCATTTTCAAATTGAGTCTTTATTTTTTAAATATTGAATTTCGTGACAAACGGAGTAACAAATTAATATACCTACCCCTTTTACGTTTTTTAAACGTAGGGATAGAAAACTGAATATAGCTGTATTTAATAGTCGGACCCTGTAATTTATAATATCATAAATTATAACTTTTTAATAATCTCTATTTTCGAAAAATATTTCCCTGTTGTTCCCATTTCCTTTTTACTTAGATTTTGCCCCCAAAACTTCTGGAGTACTTTTCTGCGAAGAGTCCTTCAAATTCGGCATCAAAATTTGCCCAAGAAGTCAAGATTTTGAGAAATTTCACGTTTTTAAGCTTTGAACCAACGATTTTAGGTGTTATACCTATTCAGTTACGTCTGTGAAATGAGTAGAGCAATGAAGTGAAAAGTTTATAGGATATTTTTTTTTGCAAAAAGCCGTAGAAACATGTCAATAAGAATCTGAGGGAAATGTTATGCCTTTATCTCAGTCAATTCTAGTTATAAGGCAATCCTACACTCAGAAAAAAATTCTCTCGGAATATGATAAAAAAGGCATCATATTAAGAGAAAAATGGTATAGAGTTTGCTCCAGAAAATGCTTTTCTCTAAATGTGATACCAAAAATTACCTAAAGATGGTAAAAAGCTTCCATGAAAAAGAGAAATATAAGAAAAATATATCGTTCTTAGAGAAAAAGACTTTTATTTTTAAGAAAGGATTTGTTTTTATTGAATAAAATATTTCGCATAGTGAATTGTTTATCTACAATAGAGAAAACTTTTAATTTTCTATAAATTTTTATTTATAAATGAAAATTTTTGAGTGCGAGAAAATTAGAGTGTCGGGCTTCATTATTAGAGACTTGGAATATTTTCATTTCCGACTAGTGAAGAAATATTTCTTCGAATATGTGAAAATTTATTCTAATTTTTTCTAAAAGGAAATTTTATTTAAAAAAAGAGAAAATTGCTATTACCAAAAATAGAGAATTTTTATCACAAAAAGTTTGGGGTTTTTTTTCTGAGTGTAACCACAAATTTCTCTACTACGAACTACAACTTTTAAGTCGGAAATATTGATGAATTTGCAATTTCACTTCATAAGAAATGAGGAAAGAAATGCAGAGCATAAGACCATAAGCCTGGCCGAAATTGCCTGGTCCAAGAGAATGTCCCAAACAACCAGTATTAAGTTCCAGCCAAATTCATTAAATCGAAAAATTTGGTAAAAGCGGCAAAAATATTTGACGACAAACAGAATAATGCCGCACTATAAAGACTTATCCATTTCGAGTTTTGGAAAGTGCAGCCCTGGCATTTGACAGCTGTTAAATGTTTACGTCAACCAAGATTTGCGTGGTTAAAGATTTGCCATTTTACAATACGGAACGTTTTTCCATCGAACAAAGGCTCTTGTTATTTTTAATGGGTTATTGGACTTCTATACTTATGATAGAATATAATCATCACACCAACGAGATTCAATCCCAAGAGACTTAAAATAAATACAAGATATGCTTTCTCATATTTCGATCAACCTAAAGGATTGTACAAGTCATGAAAAAGTCAGTGATGAATAAAAAAAAATTAAGTGCCTTCTTTTAATTAAAGTTGCTTTTTAATATATCGATGAGATATGTTCATTACTCTCCGATCCGATCCAATCCGATCATTACTCTACACGAAAAAAAAAAATTTTGCGGAACAAATTTTTCAATGAGTTTAAAATTTCTAGAAACCCTGATTCTAAATCTAAATATGTTCACTATTCACGCGAATTTAATTTTTTAAATAAATTCCTTTATAAACAGTATGTTTTAAGCATTGAAAACCGGATTCAAACCGATGCTAAATCTTTTTGGACCTTTATACAATCTAAAAAGGGTTCTTCAAATATTCCCTCATCTATGTTTTATAATGGTGCATTTTCCTACTCCGTAAATGATACAGTTGAATTGTTTGCACATTTTTTTAAATCTAATTTTGTAAATAATCCGGATCAAGTTAACCCCTGTGTGGCTGATAGCGTAAACACTAGCAATAATTTTGGTAATATGCTGGTTACACTCTCTGATGTTGAAACTGCTATAACTAGCCTGAAAAACTCGGTCAAATGTGATCTAGATGGTCTTCCCGCTTTTTTGTTAAAAAAATGTGCTCACTCTTTGTCCTCACCTCTTTGTATTATTTTCAATAAATCACTTAGTTCGGGAGTTTTTATCGATAAATGGAAAGCTTCGCTTATAACACCAGTTTTTAAAGCCGGCAACAAACATGATGTTCTAAACTACAGACCCATCTCTAAGCTAACCAATACTTCTAAGCTTTTTGAAAAAATCGTTAAAGATAAAATGTACTTCGCATTAAAAAATTTAATAAGTCCAAATCAACATGGGTTTGTCTCTGGTAGGCCAACTACTACAAACCTTAGTGTTTTCACAAATTACTGCATCACCACCTTTGAAGAACGCTCGCAACTTGATGTAATTTATTCCGACATATCTAAGGCTTTTGACCAACTGTCACACGATATTTTGTTACTAAAGCTAGCTAAGATTGGCTTTCATTCAGCTTTTCTCTCTTGGTTGGGATCATACCTCTCTAACAGAGTCTCATACGTTGCCATTGACAATCTCAAATCGTCTTCATTTTTAGCAACGTCTGGAGTTCCCCAAGGTAGTATTCTTGGACCCTTACTTTTTGTTATTTTTATAAATGATGTTTCCACATGCTTCAATACTGCCAAATTTTTACTTTATGCTGACGATCTTAAAGTATTTCATAAAGTAAAAAGTTTGTCGGATGCAATTCATCTTCAAAATGATTTAAATAATGTCTTTTCTTGGTTTAAATTAAACCAGTTATCACTAAACCTAAGAAAATGCTTTGTCGTTTCTTATTATAAACTAAATTCTCCGATTTTAATTGATTATACTCTTGATAATTCGGATTTAGTTAGATTATCTGAAATCCGTGATTTAGGCGTAATTTTTGACTCAGGTCTTAACTTTAGTTCTCATTTAAATCGTATCATCCCCAAAGCCTATTCTCTTTTAGCGTTTGTTAGACGCAATAGTGCTGGGTTCGCAGACCCATACACATTTAAAACATTATATTCGTCCCTTGTAAGATCAAGCCTTGAATATGCATCTTTTATTTGGAGCCCTTTTTATTCAGTTCATATAAAAAGATTGGAACAAGTCCAAAAAAGATTTTTGAAATTTGCTTTACGCTCTTTAAGTTTTTCTGATCCTCTGCCGTCATACAGGACGCGTCGTTTGCTTATTGGTCTATCCTCTCTTGAAGATAGACGACTACTGCATAGTATTATGATTTTTTATGATTTAATTAATGGTCACATTATCTGTGAGAAATTACTCGAACTTATATCGTTTAATATTCCACAAAAATCGTTACGCAACTCTAATTATTTTTACATTAACTGTCATAGAACTAATTATGCCATTGATGAGCCAATAAATAGAGTCCTTTTAGCTATTAATAGTATGTACAATAACAATTTGTTAGATTTTTCTATGCCTAAACTGGCTTTTAAAAATACAATAACTTTTTTACTAAATGGTGTTTAAAAAACTTTGTACTTAATTATATTTTAAGTTGCTTAGTCTGTAAGGAATTTTGTCCATAGACGTAAATAAATAAATAAATAAATAAATAAATAAATAGAGTCCTTGTACCTATCCATATATCTCTTAAATTACTAAATTTACGCCAATTTTGGCTTTAGAGGTATTTTCTCTTATTTTTACAAAAACGTGATTTCTTACAAAATATCTGTCAGTTCTTAAATTCTCGAGGAATATTTCTCAATAAGACGAAAAAGTTACGAAAATTGTGTTTTTGCCAAATATCTCGTAAACTATTGGTTGTACGCTAAAGTAGTTTTGCACAAAAAAGGACATAGGGAAAATTTTCGCAGGACCAATATTGTCTTAAATAATCGGCTAATTTTTCTGGGCTACAATCAATGCAGCAAGAGCTAACTGAGAACGATCACTGCAATCATATCGATGCTATTGCAAGCATAAAAAGCCGATTTTTGGTTGTAAATATTGATAACATATTTTCAGCGAAATGATCTCAAAAAACAAAGGTTTTTTAATTTTTTGGACTGAGCTTTTGGGCTTTTTTATGGCCCATAATGAGCAGATGCTACAAAAGTTACTCCTTGACTACCTTTTATTGTTAAATAGAAAAACACTTTTTTGAAAATATTGAAAAAAAACAAAGCTTTTACTTATTTTCCGTTCCACAAAAATTCTTAATTAAAACCAGAAATCAACGTTGACTATTAAAATCTGCTTTTATTGATAATTTTATTACAAAAATTTATGTTTTCTTCAAGTTATAGTTTTTTAATAATTTTTTTCCTGACCATCCTGACCTACCATTTAACATCCTTGCAATTTCTTAGCACCCCGTCGAGAGAACACTTGAATTCTTTAAGGACACAGTTATAAGAAAAAACATCAATAGCATAAAGACTCTGAATAGCACTCAAAAAATATCAGCCCATAGTTATTAACAATACTGTCAGACAAATTCGCTGAAAGGTCAAGACAATGCCTTTTGAGTTCTTGTTTTTCAATTTGCTGACCTTAACACGGTTCATAGATAACGGTTTATTGTGTTTCTCGATTTTTTTATATATCTAAATATTTTCCCAACATAAAACTTCTGTTCACACACAAAAAAATTTTTGTTTTATGGAACATTTATTATACTTACATATATAACCTCAGGGATATAGGATATTGATAAGACAAAATCTCTAACCAAAATAAACTATTAAAAACCTTGATTAAGCTGTAGTGCGTTTTTAGATAACATTACTTTTTATGCCTAATCCTTGATTTATATACACTTCATTGAATTTTATGGTCCAGCTAATTTTGTATTAGTTTTTTTTTTTTTTTTGGCATCTTATCATTTATTTGATAAAAATCAAATTTAAAGCAAAAGCGAGGAACTAAAGAAACGCATTTTTTTTTAAGCCGCTTAATTCACGTTGCTTATTTTCGCTACTGTGTCACAACAAAAAGAAAGGATTACGCCGTATTAAGAAGGAACACCGCAAAAAGTCCTTCAATGTCAACGCTTCAGTCAAATAATTGCACCCTTGATGATGTCTCGCAGTCTCGCTGTCTAGCTGACTGAATGTCTGTTGAAATAACAGTTATTCAAAGGCAGCAGCAGGACTAAGCACTTTATTATGTTCAACAGTGTATCCTTTATTTTGCGACACATATCCTTAGTGTGACATTCATTGTCTGCTATGGCTTCAATAACAATAACAAGTCGCTGCCTGCCAGAGTGTTAGCAGAGTGCAAACTCTCCACAGAAAAAAAAAATACATATAAATACATATATATTAACGACTTCTTGAGTTTTGCGGTTAATTTTCTTTACTGCTTCATAAAAACCGATCTTTGGCGTTAATTATAAGTGTGTGTGTGATTGTGTGATTAGATTCCGCACCCCTGAGACAGTGCTAAATCGCGTAAACTTGTAATTATAAGTTAACAGCATAATTGTTGGGTGTTAAATTGCGATAAATTTGCAAAAATTAGCAAAGCTATAAAGAATAACAAGGGGTCGAGGCGAGACGGTCTTGCTATTCCACAATGTAGACTTCTTTATTATAGCAGCTTAAAGTGAAAAATCACTAGCGTCTTGTGCCTTTTTACTCTTGCGCCTCGGCAACACTAAGCATTGGCAGATGAATTTTGACAGTTTTATTGACAGCATAAACGTACTCACAACACCATTTGGTGTATGTGCGCTTATTGTGTTGTTTACTGGGCTTTGAAAATTGTATTTCAGCAAAAATGTAAAATTAATACGTGAACATTTTCGGGTGAATATTTTCACGATTTTCGACATAAATTGACAAGAGAAGAATGCATCATTGCGCTTAGGTCGACTTTTGGTGATGAAGTCGACCAAGAACGGCTATTGAGCCAGTGGCGCATCTAGGATTCACCAAAGGGGGGCTGAAACTACACTTTTCTTATGCCAAGGGGGGGCTCAAACGTCTTTTTGGACTTTTTTAATTTTTTTCCCATACAAAAAACTCTCCAAGGGGGGGACTAAAGTCCTTTCAGCCCGTATGTCAATCCACCACTGACTGTGGCAGAAAACATCGATCCTATGCGTGAACTGTCATCCAAATGGAGTCATCCTTGGGCATTAATAGGACAGACATACATTCGATTTTACATGAGCATTTAGGCGTCAAAGATTACTCTCAAAACGTGTCGTGCTCAAACGATTTTACAAATTTTTCCAAATTTTAAATTAGAAATTGTTAGTAGTTTCTTAAAATATATATTTTAACGTTTATTTTAAAATAGATGTTTTTATACTTTTCGAAAGTTTGTTTAAATTAAATAAATGCTTTTTTTATACATTTATGCAACTTTAGGGCGATTATAGCCGGGCTTTAGGATTTCTTGGAGTCACTTGTATGCGAAATGTGGTACAAATTCAGATTCCAGAACTGCCAAGTGTCGATATCTTTACTATGACAACAAATATGCATTATAAATCGAATCTAATCGACGAATATTGATGAAATTTTGATCATAAAGGTTTTCGAGTTCGCTGATTACGAATATGTGGTTTAAATTTCTATCGAATTCCCTACTATGGGGACCAAATTTGAGTTTTGTAAAATAATGCATATTACACAAAGTTATATGGTATTGACAGTGTTTTGAAAGCTTTGAACTGTATAAATTATATTCTTTTTCTTATGGAAATACTTAGCCTGAAAAATCTCTTATAGCAAATATTAAAAAATTTACGGATATGCACAAAAATTAGCAATAATCATATTATAATGAAATCTATCAAATGCCAGATCTATTTTTGAAATTCAAATTCAACGACCCGTAATTTGTTTGGGACAAATTCATGGTGTCCCAAAAGTCACTGCCATTTTAATTTTTTAATAAAACGCATTATTTTGTTGAAATGCCTTTGAGTTTTTATTGAATTATAAAGTAGAGACGAAACGTAATATCGCTCAAATGGCCACTTCGATCTTGCTTGCACACGCGAGCCCTTTTCATGAAATTTTCCATGACATTCTGGCATAATTCTGGATCAATTGCTGTAATGGCCAAAAGGAGTTGGTCTCCTTATCGGACACCATTAACAATAACTTCGGTTCCAGCTGTATTTTGGAAGAAGAATGGTACCTCCAACCCAAAATCCACACCAAAGTGCACCATTGTTGGAAGCTCTTGGAGCATTCTTGGATTCTCAATGCCCCAATACGGCAGTTCTACTTATTGACGTAGCCATCTCCATGGCTAAACTTTAATTCTTGTTGTTGTCAACAAGCTGTCATAGATTTAGTACTCTACGCTTATCACAAAAAAAGTAGTGCCCGAATCAAAATGTCATTAACTTTTGGGACACTCTTTAAAATTCTAGGTACTCACCTAGGGCCGATGTTATGCAGACGCTCACGGGCTCATCACGGTCACCAGTGTTGCCAGAAATTTTTGGGGAAAAAGGCTAGATGGGCTTTAAAAAAGGGCTAGAAAAGGCTAGATGACTGAAAAAAGGGCTAAAAAAAGGCTAGATTTATTTACATTATTTTTTACTCTGTGAATATACGTAAGTATTTTTATATTTACATACTATATGAATATGATATAAAACAATACCAAGAACAAAACATATTTGAAATTGATTAAAATTGAATTTAGTCTTTCAAGCTCAAATATATAATAAATGTAAAAACCGCATTTTTCGAGTTTTTTAGATTTTTCTTGCTTGCACTCGGCTCCTCAAATTCCATTAATCAGACGAAGCCCCATTGCTGGAGCTGGAGGTACTTTCAGATTCATCATTAGAATCACCTATTTTCTAACCCATTTTTTTTATAAATTTAGAAACTTTATTGAAATATCTAGAAAATGGAAACCAGAATTGCAAAGAATATTTGTTTTTTCCATTTCCAGCTGAAATAACGTTTCATTTATGAAATACTGCCAAATATATTCTTTTTAGAGCACAGGGTTGCACTGGGTCCATACCAGAGATCTGCAACAAGTCAATTGAAAATCAAGTAATTTGAAAAAAATCAAGTTTTGACTTGACTTGTAGAAACTTGATATATTTCTACCCTACAAGCCACGACTAGCTTCTGAAAAACGAGTCATAAGTCAGACTTGATTCTATTTTGTTTCTACCCTACATTAATTGGTAGAAAAAATCAAGCTTTCTACTTTTCAAGTCTAAGCGACTGCGCTGCCGTAACAAGCCACTAACGAGAGCGTCTACTTGTACTTTTCTATACAAAGTGACGAAATTAATTAACCCCTACGGAGTGGTTGAAGGAAATAGGTCCCCAAGGGAAAAATGTTCCTTTTGCAAAAGTAATGGGGGTCGGTCATACATATTAACTCTCTCCGGCCCTACTTAAAGCTCCCCTGTTCAGGTGCAGGAAATAAAAAAACAACAAAAAGAACATACTTCAATCCAATGCAGTAAAGTTAAACTGTATTCTTAACTCGAGAAACGAAGTTATTTCCTCGAACTTCGTTAACAGACTTGAAAATAAAGGATTTTTAGGGAAAATAATCACTTTTTCCCTACATTTCAAGTTTCTACATTTCCAGTTTTCTACATTGGGCGACTTAATTCTTGCTGCATATGATTCGCTCAAACTTGTTGTTTCCCTGCCTTGACTTACAGGGAGTTGAAAAATTAAAGGAATTTGAAACAACAAATGGATCCATTCATGCAGATCTCTGGTCTATACATCGTAAGCAATACATCAAAAAAGGCTAGAACGAAACAAAAAAGGCTAGAGGCTAGATGGTATTTTTCGAGGCTAGACGACAGTAAAAAAGGCTAGACTGGCAACACTGACGGTCACGCATTGTTGTTGTTTCAATGTAAAAGGGAAATTTAAGAGAGTGAGCGAGGAAATTTATTTTGCCCAGAATGGTCACCAAATGATTTGAAAATAATATGCAATTATTCACAACATTTGAGTTTTTGCATGAAAATAGTACACTTTTAGTACGAAATGTATCAAAGCAGTAATCATACTCGTGATACTTCTTTGCATAAAGTATTAAAAGTAGCAAAAAGTGTATTAGTGTTCAGGGATCAAATGATCGTTTGTACTTTCATCACAGAGTTCATCAAACAAAAAAAGAGCGTAAAAAAGGACGTGATCGGGGATCATATGAGCGTCTGCATAACAACGGCCCAAGCGGTTATGGCTATTATTAAAATAAAATATTTACAAAATTATATTAAAAACAATGTTGGAAAAAAAATATTTTTACCATATAAAAAAAAGTATTTTTTTAGAAAAAAAATAAACCGATTAAGTTGCTCGTCTAAATATCTAAACATCTTTGGTACATGACTGATTGATAAAAAACATCGTTAAAAGTAGAGAAAATCAGCGTCACATATATGTCTCACTGCTACTGAAAGGGTTAAGAAATTTTTATTAAAACTTTTTTAAAACGTTTTTATTAGCTTAACTTCATTTGTCTGTCCCGTACAAACTTGGAATCCATTTTCAAGCAACTTCCCGATGAGAGGGAGTTTTGAAACTTAAAATGTAGCTCAGAACTGGATGACAACACAATATTATCTAATTTGTTTGTCTGTGCGTTTATTTCTTTGGATAAAATGCGAAATTATTTGATACAGACATACATACATATTAAAAATAAAACAAAAAAAAATTTAAAAGCTCGACATTTTTAAATTTCAAAAATTCACAACTGAAGTGAATTTATTACGTCATTTAGAATGTATTTTTCTGTGAGTTCTGTAGCTCAAATTGTAAGGCTGTCATCTTATTATACGCTAGGTAGTGAGTTTGAGCCTCGCCAATGCGAATGAAATTTTTGTTTGTTTTTTTTCTTTTTTAAACAAATTCAAATTATTTAAAATTCACCACTGATTGTGAAAAAATAAATTGTAAAAAAGTAGTTTGAATAAAATTTTCTGTTATTTTTTAGAAGTAGTTTGATTTATTGCTATTTAGAATATTTTTTATTATAAGTTCTGTAGCTCAGAGGGTAAAGCGATCGCCTCATTATATGCTAGGTTGTGAGTTCGAGCCTCAACAATGTTTGACAATGATTTTTGTTTTTTTTTTATGAAATAAATTGAAATTTTTTAAAATTCACCACTGAGGGTGCAAAAAATTGGACAAAGACTAAAAACCAGAAAATAATAATTTAAGTAAAAAACAATTGACTGTCAGGGCAGAAGTCCTTGCATGGATAGCAGTTTCAAGTTTGCAGACATCTATTGCGTTCAATCCAGTAAGTCTTGGTTTCAGAATTTTTCAATTTTAATTTTATCGAAGTTATCAAGGGCTGACATGCTTTTTTGTTAAATCTTTTCCTATCTATGCCTATCTTTGATGAATTATTGAGAAATTATTTGTTACCAATTAAAAATTTTAATATGTTAGTGGACAAATGCTTGCTTAACCAAGGTTTTCTTAACTCCTTAATATTCCCTATAGCCTGCGCCCCACGTTTTTATGAGAACTAAAAGCCCCGCTCTAGCAGTAATTATTTTATACTTTTTAGTTCGATTTAAAAACATGGTATATTAAAATTTTTTTTACTTAAATTATTATTTTTTGAATAACATTAACTCAAAAAAAAAGTATTGTTTTCAATAACCTTCTAACCTAAAATCGGGGCCCCATAGAAATGGCGCAAATGGGGCAAATTCAGAAAACTCTTAAAGTTCTAACGAAGAGCTTTCAGTGTCAAAATAGCATGTAAAGAAAAGGAGAGGGTTCCTTCTTATAGATGACAAAATATCTATGAACAAAAATTATCTTTTGTGATTATATCTATAGCACTGAAGTTGCAGCTATTTTTCGGTCTCACATAAGCCATTTAATCATTTTATTGTTTCCAAACCAAGTGTACATCCTGCTCCATAACACCTGACTGACATCTTTCTAACCATCTATCCAGCCATCTATCACTTAAACTCCAACTCAGACGTACACAGAAAACAACAATAACTTGTAGATGTTGCTGATGAAATGCTGTCAACACAAGCAACAATAGCAGCGATTTGTCGCTTTGCAACAACAACAACAACAGCAACAATACCAACATAATGCCCAGTAAGAACTGCGAGGGTAGCAACGCGTTGCATTATTCGTTTATAAATTATTGCAAGCCATTTATTTAGTTTTCGTGTCTTTTGTCGGTTTTAAGACAGTTTTAACTTAAAAACGAAGTAGAAACAAAAAGCAACAAATTTTCTAAAAACTGTCTTGTCGTTGATGAAATATTTTTTCTCACCAAAAGCATAGAAGAACTAGCGAAGAATAGCAGCAGGAAAATAAAACCTTAAGAAATGTTTGTTGTAAGCGTTACGAATTTTCAATTTGTATTATTTTTTTTATTTTTTTTTTTTTTTTTGTTTCTATTTAATATTTTTTTTATTATTTCTTAAAGTTTTACCTGAACGAAAACAGACAAAAAAAAAACGAAAAATAAACATGTTGTTATAACAAATTACCGCTCAACCGAGCTTATCGCGCTTGTCTACACTGAGCGGATCTTGGCTAAAACCAAAGAAGACGCTTTGAGATGCAGCAGCCCAACGGTGTAATGTGTGCATGTGCAGCAGATTTTAAAAAGTAAACATGTGTACATGAGCAGTCACATCTGCACACATTTACATGCTGACAGTTAGCCAGAATCAAGCAGTTAGTCCGGCTGTAGTCGGCGTTCCGAGTGCTACTTTTTCATTCACAAACTACACAAAACAATGCTTTAGGGCCAGTTGCTACAGCTTTTGTTTTATTTTTTCGATTTTGAACTGCTTCATTTATAGCGCGTCTGGCGGCTTGTCTGCCTATGAGCTCGCTCTTGACACTGTCGGCTTTTGATGCTCCGGTAAAAAGTATCTCATAGAGCTCATCACGATCTTTAGCTTTGAGATATGATGTTGTATCTTCATAAGAAAAATCCGCTGGATGTTGTTTATTTTTTATTTAATTTTTTTTTTTTTTATTTTTTCATTTTGCTTTCTTGTTAACATCTGCAAGAATTTTAAAATTTATTTTATTGTTTATTTTTAAATGGTTGTCACAACATTTTTATACAGCTTAACCTTAGTTTTTTTTTTAACTTGTCTCTTCTTTGTGTCGTGAAGATTCACGCTCTGTGCTTAATTGATCTTTATCTCTGATGAGCTTTAAAATTTAAGCTTGAATTATGTTTTTCGGCATTAAAAACGAAACATTAAACGAGCCAAGTTTCGACGACATGTGCTTGCCACGGGCCAAAATCAAAGCATAGACCGGAGAAATGTGTTAACTTCCAAGTTGAAGTGACCTCAATATTTTTTTGTTAATCTCAACGTACCTGTTCTTTTTAATTATTGCATGCATGGCAATTGTCAAAGATGAAATTAAGAATTTAATGTATATAATTGGACCGTTAAGAACTAGTTAGCAGTAGCGCTATTTTTAGGGAAATTATTTTAAAGCTTACAATTAGAACATCAGAGACAAGCGACCAAAAGTCTTGCGGTCTTAAAGAGCTTGTATTGAAGTTTAAAAAGCTTTGAGGTAAGTGCTGTCATGAAATTTGTGTTTTTATAATTTCCTTGAATCGGAATTATACGCTGTCACTTTTGTAATTTGCCACAGTATTTTTAGTTTAGTAAACTTCCCCTTACTGCAAAACGGCATCGTCTCCTCTCTAGACAATTAATATATTTTCATACTTTAATTAAAATCTTCCTTAACATTCTGTAATGAAACTGTAAAAAAAAAACAATCGTGGACATATCCAGTGGCAGATCTACATACGGGCTGAAAGAGATTTAGCCCCCCATTGGAGAATTTTTTGTATGCGGAAAAAATGAAAAAGTATTAAAAGACGTTTCAGAACCCCTTCCCCCCCTTGACATGCAAAAGTGTAGTTTCAGCCCCCCTTTGGTGAATCCTAGATCCGCCACAAATCCTTAGGTTTTGTCGTGTCTTTTTTCTTGTCCTTATTCTTGTCCCCACCACCCTTTCCTTTGTTCTCATCCTTATCCTTATTCCCCAAACTCTTGATTTAATCCATACTTAGATTCCTAATCTTTTCTTTGAGACTTCAATCCTTGTCCCACTACTTTTCCTAATCTTTGTCCTAAATCTTGTCCTTAGTGTGTCCAATTCCTTGTTTTACTCCTTCTCATATTTTTTGGCCTTATCCTTTTGTCTCAATCTTGTCCCTGATGGTGTTGTAGGTGTGTCTTACGGCCATATTCTGGCATAATCGTCACAATCAATTGATTCTGAAAAATTGATCATTTCGATTCGGTCTCTATTGATTCGTATTCAGGTTGAACTGTCACAAGCAAAAAGCTTTAAAAATTCACCACATCATGTTGTAAAGCATGGTCAATGCAAGCAAATAATTGGTCACCTTCTTTTTATATCAACTTGCTCATCAGTTGTTACTGGAAAATAAATGTCGATACATTTTTATGTAACAATGAGCTGTGAGATATGCTGAATTGACCGCGATACCGATGATTGGCTCATGAAAGTCGAAAAATGATTGCCGACATAGTTAAGATAAGAGCAATAGGCATAAAAATAAATAGTTGCCAAAAACCTCAAGGCAAATGGTATTGACGACCTTCGCTCATTATGTGGTTGGAATTCCTCAATTAAATTCCAAACAATTTCTCAATTTCGGTGTCCTAGAAGCCGTCTTCTTAAGATATTCCCTTCTTTTTGTTATTATTGCTTTTTATAAAATTTTATTTGTATGAATTTTTCGCTTGTGACCTTCTTAGCTGCTTGTCACTATTTTGATCACTATTGATACAAACAGAGCTTTTTAAAAGTGCTCAGAATAGGAATTTGTATCAGTTGTGACTTCTGTATCAATTGATACTGAGGTGGCTTTTTTGACTTTGTTAGAATAGAGCTGTTAATCTTTATACTTATCCTTGTCATAATCCTTTTCCCAATGCTTGTCTTTCTCAAAATGTTTTGTTCTAATTCTTATTCTATTCCTTCCACTAACCTTTGATTAAATTCTTACCCTCATCCTTTTCCTAATCCTTATCCTAATCCTTAAGCATATCCTTGTCTTAATACTTGGGCTTTACATTTTAATCTAGTTTCTTTATTTTTATATATTTTTTTTTGTTTTTGTTTTGCATCTGGTGCATTTAGGATACTTGAAGGGATTCCCTGAGTGGCCTCATAACGCCATTAATTTTTCTGTTATTTTTATCATGTGATCAAAAAACTCAGCTTTACTGTCGTTCCATAAAATTTACCGTAGTCATGAAATTATAATTCCATGCAACGTTTTTTATTGATGCATTTTTAATGCGTAAAGCGATCACCTCCATAATATCGTGGCTACAAAATTTTTTTTATTTTCGCTATGGGATCAAAGCACAATTTTTAACTGTCGTAAAATAGAATTTTTCGTAGTTCTTTTATTCAGAAATAGTTTTATGCAATAATATTGCATTTTTGTTGCAGAGGCTGCTTACGACGACACTACCTTACGACGACATCTATATTTATTTTTTATTTTTTTAAGGTCAAGAATAAATATCCTTCATTTATCTTATAACGTTAACCGTGCCGCATCTTCTCACGGATTAATAATAACATGCAACGTCGTTGCATGATTGATACATTTGGATTTTGTAGCGACTCTCTCCGTAGCCTTATGACATCATGAATTTCTATGTCTATTTATGTCATAAAGGCTTAGAACCAGACTTTATTGCGTATAATTTTTTACCGTTGCACCTACACATAGCATGTTATAATTTCATCTCGCATGTTTCGTTGCATAGGCAGCTCTCTTCGCGTGGCGATGATGTTTTTATTTTTTTATTTTTGTCATAAGGACAAAGAATTAAACTTTTCTTAATTTTTATAATTCTTAAAAAACATATTTTTTAAGAATTATATTAAGAGCTTTATGCCAAATAATTCATGAAGCAACAGGCTGCTACAACAACAAGGTTCTATGCAGAACAAACCAAGCTGACAAACAAGCTAATAAGAGCAATAGCAATAAAACCAAAGCGGAATTATAGAAGTGCTATACTTTATCAAAGCAATGTTTTTCTACTCTTTTGCTAGTCGCAAAATTTCAAAAAGTTGACTGCATTGATTCTGCAAAGATTTACTTTGATAAAGTATAGCGCTTCTAAAATTAAGAACAAATCCATGCAACGCCGATGCATTGTCGAAAAATGCTTTTTTCAATTTTTTTGGAAACCTGCCCGGTAAAACGTAACGATGTCACGTGAAAAGGCATTTCATTCATTTATCAAAGTTTCTTAATTTTGCCAATTTTCTGCATTATAACGGTAATTTGCTACTAATTAGTAACGCTACATTAATCAACGAAACAGAGGAAAAAAAATCCCTACGTTTGTTTGTCAAATTTAAATAATGTTCAGTGCAATCAATCAATGGCAAATCAATTGCTTTTAAATTGACGCAAAACAGACGGAAAATTCTTTCTTCAAACAGCAACACACCGGGAAATACTTGTTTTACAAATGACAGAATTAGAGCTGTCAGCACGATGACAGTTTCAACTACATACATTCATATTAAATACCTAACTTTGAACCTTTCTTCTCTACATCCAAATAACTAACTTCGAAAAGTATTGAAAATATAAAAACAAATTTTTCATTGCCACAGCAGCCGTTGTTCATTTAAGAGTCCAAAAAAAAAAAAAAATAAGGGTATGACTTGTTCAGTAACTCGATGTACATGTAAAAAATGAGTGTGTCTGTCACTCAGCAATTGTTGTACTACTTATTGAAAATGTCAAAATGGTATAGATAGCCATTTTTCTCTCTTTACAAAAGGTCTCTTTTTTTATATGGTACAAAAATTGCGAAAGTGTTTTCTTCACATTTGCACATCTGGCGATTGTTTTTCCTTTGAAAAATTTATCAGCGGTTAAATCTATATTTATATAGATATAACCATTGTGGACCACAGGTATTATCTGGTGAGTGTGAATGCTCGATTGTTCACTTATTATACTTCAAACCCCAAATCCACCTGGAATCACACCCAGCCTGTCCAAAGCCAGGAAAAAAGGAGAATGGTTGCAAGTGTAGAGAGAGTTCCAACTCCCTATAACTGTGTAAAAAGCAAAAAAGGTCTTCCTTGAGCCTTGTTTGTCCAGTTAAATCTTGGAGTAGGTGAGACTATTGTATACAATAGTGGCCTTATACCTACGAATACAGTAGCAAAACCAACAACACAATTTACTAGCACGGGAAAAGGCTCCCACTTAAATGAACAGCTAAATATCATTGACATCAGCCCAAGTGAAAAAGAAGACAAAAACTGTGCTAATATCTCCGGATATTGTAGGAAAAAAGGAAAGAATACAATATTCTTCGAATTTGCATTGCTTTCTGAAACAGTGGTTATGCTGATTATGCTAAAGAGGTAAATGTTTATTTTGCCTAACCATAAATAATTTAGTGACTAAAAGTCATAGTCACAATCAAATATTCGTCCTGAATAATTGCTTGATGTTCGGTGATATTGATGCAGTTTATCTTTGTGAAACGTTTTGCCGAGGTGGCTATTGTGGGCTGTCCTCTTGTGGGGAATATCGTCTGGCTATGGTGGCTCAGTGTCGCGAGCATGACCTATGGTGGTCGGTTGTCACAACCGGGTGACAATGCCCATAAATTATCAGAGATTTTAGGTCGGTCTTGATTTCTATCAATAAATGTGGATGGTGATAACACTAGCCATCCACAAATTGGTCCTTTGACTTTCAATGCTGTTATGTACCCTGTATTAAATACAATTTTAAATATATAAGGGATGGACTTAGAATTGTAATTCATAAAATAAAATGGTTGTCACGAAAGTGACATCCGGGAAGTAATAAACAACCAACATCCTGATAACAGTTTGAAGGGAGTTATATGTAGGTTGAAAAAAAACCTGAAAATCCATTTTTTGGGTTGCAGTTCCTTGAACCTTTGATTCCTCGCCAAAGAAAAAAGGAGCAATCAACTGAAACATATGTAGGATGGCTTGGCGGAAAGCCGTAGAACATATAACTTAGAATCTGAGGCAAGTGTTATGCCTTTACCTCAGTCAACTCTTGTTATAAAGGCAATCCTATACCACTAACAACAAATTTTAGTTCGTATATATGGATAAATTTTTAATTTCAGTTGATTAAAAATAAGGACAGAAATGCAGAAAGTTTAAAACGTAGGACTATGGGCTAACCGGGATTCGAACCCAGGACATCTGGGATGCCACTCGAATGGGCACTACCTACTAGACAACCAAGGACGACTGCATTGCTGTATTTTCTTTATAGTTCATTTTCATACTTCCTACTTCATACTTCATACTTCATTCTTTATATGTCATACTTCATACTTCAAACTCCATTTTCATACAAACAGGGACGTCCCTAGAGGCAAGCAAAGCAATACCGCGCCTGGTGATTCTCTATCATGTTGATATAAAAATTTATAACTTTAAATTTAAAATCCTGAAAACAAAAATAGTGGACTGAACACATCCTTCGGTTTTCATGTGACAACGTATCTTTATTCTTGTTTCTATCCTTGTCCCATGCCCAAATTTCTGCCCTTATCCTTGTACTAATCTCTTTCCTAATACTTGTCCCACTTCTTTTCCCTAACTTTGTTCTTAATCGAGTCCTAAGTGTTTTCGAAAACAAGGAATATTTCTTGAACTTAGTCTTTTCCCAAATATGTCCTAAAAATATTGTTTTTTGTGTGTCTAAACCTTTTCCTTGTCCCAGTGTTTGTCGTAATTCTTTTCCCAATCCTTGTCTGAATTCTTTTCCTAATCCTTGTGCAATTCCATGCTCTAACCTTTGTCCAAATTTTTGTCCTATTCATTATCTTATTTTTTATTTTTTTTATATTTTTTTTTTTTGCGTAACTATTGAATAAATGCACGAAATTAAGTTAGTCCCAGTTTACACACGTCAAGAGTTGGCGGTCAATTTTTCTTTCACTTCTCCCTTTTCCGACATTTTCTTTTGTATTCATCACGCCGAATTGCCCAAGAATTGACGTTCAAGTTTGTTCTTTGCCCTTGCCACATGGGTAAATTGTCAACGAACACAAGAGTTGATCGTCATCTCTTGGCGTGTGTTGTAAACCGGGACTAACTTTCAGAGGTTCCCAGAGAGACATCATGACGCCATTCATTTTTTCTTTTTTATTTTTATCATTCCAACAAAAGCCTCATTCACGGCGTTATAATTTTATGCAACGTTTTTTCATTGTTGTTGCATTTTTACTGCATTAAGCGGTTGCCTCCAATGTGTCGTGGCTACAAAAATTTTTTATTTTGTTTCATCTCGTTATGAGGTCACAGAATCATTTTTAAAATCGCAAAATACAATTTTTCGCAGCACTTGTACTCAGCGAGATATTACTCGCTAATAATTCCATGCAACAATATTGCAATTTTGTTGCATAAGTTGTTGCTTACACGACCTGACGAAGTCTTCATTTATTTTTGTATTTTTATGAGTAGGCTATGTGTTCATCCTTAATTTCTGCTTTATAACATTTACCGTGTCGCATACGCTCACGGAGTAAAAATTCCATGCGACGCCATTGCATGATTGATGCATTTTCAATATTATAGCTACGCGCTCCGCGGTCTTATGAC
This sequence comes from Pherbina coryleti, assembly GCA_943735915.1. Lineage (NCBI taxonomy): Eukaryota > Metazoa > Arthropoda > Insecta > Diptera > Sciomyzidae > Pherbina > Pherbina coryleti. The sequence continues at coordinate 108,315,165 of OX030952.1, forward strand.
GTCATGAATTTTTTGTCAATTTTTGTCTATTGGCCTTAACTGACGTATTACATTTTTTACCGTAGCACCTATACATAGCGCGTTTATTATTCCATGTATCAAATTTGAAGTTTCCCTGCTTAGGCGACTACCTCCGCATCTTCATAACGTTTTTTTTTTATATTTTTGTCATTAAGTCAAAGAATTAACCTTTACTATCGTGTCATTACTTTTATCATAACAGCTATATTAACTGAGGAACAATTCCATGCAACGACGATGCATTTCCGAAAAATGTTTTTTTCAAATTTTTTGAAAACCTGCGCGATAAAACGCAACGTTGTCACTTCAAAATAACTGTTTTTAATAGGCATTTAACAGAGATAATCTCAACAAATTGGTACAACATGACCGGGTATGGGCACCACTACATTTAAAGCTTCTGTGTTGTTTCTGTGTTTGTCTTTTGTCTTTGATTTGTTGTTGCGTTTTGTGTTGGTACCAGTGATGTGATTTGGTGGGATTTCGGGCTCATTTTGGGATATTTGGCCTATTTGAGAACGTGTGGGATTTCGGATGCTTAGGTGGGATTTTCTACTGAATCATAATTTTTTAAAGTGTAAGTAAGCAAAACTGGTTGGTATCACTTTTTTGTAATCTTTTACAATTTTTCGTTTAATTGCTGTTTCATTGATTCTAAATATGTAAGAAAAGGATATGTAATTATGATCCTCAAATTAATGAAAATATGATCCTCATTTAAAAACAAAATTTTAAGCTCAGTTTCATTTTGATGCAACTAAAGAAATCTACGATTACTTCATACACTTAAAAGAGTTTTTATAAAAAACGCAGTGTTTAACTATTCGTATTTGTGTTTAACTACTCGCAGTGTTTAACTATTTTGGAAAATTTGTTATATTTATTGAAAAACTTTATTATGTACATTATTAAACTATAAAATTATTATAATGTTAAAAAAATTTAGGGGAGGATGCCCGCCTACTAAACACGATTTGCTTGGAGGCTATACCTTTGGTGTAGTCTTTTATTCTTTTTGTAGTTTTAAGAATATATATACACATTTTTAAATCGATATTTAAAAAAAGAACAGAAATTATAACGGTTTTCGGTAACCTATGTCTAAGCTCCATACAACAAATAAAAAACTTTAAACGCGATTTCCTCGAAACTAGTTTTTGTAAAATGGTTCGATAGATAACTCAAAATCTATTGGTTCAATTTCAATGATTTTTTTTTTGCATTTTGTTCGTTATTTTGTCCTTTAAGCATCCCCTCTAAATTCAAGTATCTATTTTTTTTGTTTTTTTTTATATAAACAAAAAAGCGCGCGAAAATGTGTCTATTTTTCGAACTTTTTACTTCAACTTCCGCCATAATTAAAAACAAAGAACCCCGGGGGTCTTGCGTAGGGGGGATGCTTAATATAAGGCCTATGCATTAAAATGTTATTTGATTTTTTTGTTTCTGATACATGGGAAGGGCCATATTCATCGAACCGTTTTGGATGTCTTTTTTTCAATGCCATTTTCAGCGCCCTCTATATAAAAGTCAGAACTGTATTTTAAAAAAAAATATATTTTTAAAAAGTAAAGTATTTATTATGTACAATAACCTGTATAAATTAAAAAAAAAATAATAACTTCTTATATCTAAAAAAATTTTTTGAAAACAGCTCCTGTTTTTGGTTGCTACACGTATACGTTATACCTTAAAACATAATTTTTCAGAGCTCTTGGTTTCATTTGGAAGCTAAGTTCAATAAATAACAAGAATTTTAATCAGAATTTAAAATTTCCAAAAATTATAATTTTGGCAGTTGATCTAGCAAAAGTCTCGAAATCGACCGCTGAAAAAATCGGCCCAGCTACTGAACACCTAAATAAATCGTTGAAAAAAATTAGAAAATTAATTAAAAACACTAGTTTTTGAGAGTTTATAAGAAGTTTATTCTATGAATAGTTCACAATGACTCACTGAACTTGAAACAATAGAGATTTGAATTTCTTTGATGGCTGCAACCATCGCATCAGAATTTATATTCGTTCTTCTTTTCACTTTTTTTTTAGGCGACGGCATTCTAAAATTTTATCTGAACATGGACGAGAATCACGAAAGCTATTTTAACTAATTTCAAACACTATTTTTAAACATATAAATGACAATTTTTACTTGCACGATTTCTGAAAATTTGTTCGGAAGATGGACCAACATTTTGTTCAGTAGGTGGGCAGGCACGCCATCATGATATGACGTGAAATATTTTTTCCCATTTCTCAATATTGTTCGATTGCTCGTCGAATTGTGAAAAATAAACATTAATTATAGAATTCTACTCATATTCACCTTTTTTTATCGATAAGAAACACTCTGAAATTCACTTAATAGAGATTAACTATTTTTGCTCAGCTTCGTTTTATTCGAATATTTTATTTCTCAACGGCCGTGGGGCTGAAGCAGCACGCGCATTCATCTCAATGATTTATGAAAAGTGAACATTCAATAAGATGTTACTGCGACACTTTACACATTGGCGCATCATGCACACGTCAGAACTCACAGTGTTCAGTAGAAGGTGGGCCTGTTCAGCAGGTGGGCATCCTTATTTCTTTTCAAAAATTGCATAAAAAATCGTTATTGGTATAAATATTTGGGTTTTTCGTGTCATTTTGGTGGGATAAACAGGTCTAAATCGGGATGTGATCGGGATTTTTTACTAAATCAGAATCACATCACTGGTTGGTACATAAGCCTTTGCTCTCAATTCTTGCTCTCAGCGCTCCCAGAGCGCTCTCTGCCCATAGCTGAACATGACCAATCATACAAACGTGAGTGCAATATGTGTACCACGTGATCTCAATGTTCTCGGGTAGAAGAATAACTTTTACTTCGCCTTGACGATAATATAATTTCGTTAACATAACTATATATGCATATATTTTTTAGTTTGCCGTGTTAAGAAGAATGCAAAATTTTGAACGTCGTGTATTTTCAAAATTGTATAACGATTTTTCAAAATAACGGATAGTTTTCATGACTTATATGCACATCTTTCTATATAAAATTCTTCTGTACATGGCTTTGTCACTGAACTCCTCCTAAACGGCTAGACCGATTTTGTTGAAATTTAGTATGTGTGTGCGGCTGGGTCTGTGGATGATTTAAGTCTAAAATTTGTATCTGGCGCTGTTGTTGCTGTGGCACTGTTTAAATGTGTATTTGAGAGTATAACTCAAAAACTAATTGAAAAATTGTCATGATTCTTGCACTGCACCACTACATTTTATACAAACAAAATTACTAAAATACATAATGAATAGAAATAAAAAAAAAGATCTTATCAAATAAATATCTAAATTTTACATTTTTTTCGCCCGAGTAAGAGCGGGTATATCATCTAGTATACATATAAAAATATACTAAATATTTTTTTTTCTTTAACTCATCCTCAGAATTCTAGAATTACGCAAGGAGAAATCACGTGACGCCGCGCGTTCGAGACGCGGTAAAGAGAATTACGAGTTCTATGAACTAGCCAAAATGCTTCCATTACCTGCAGCGATAACCAGCCAACTGGATAAGGCCTCCATCATAAGACTGACAATAAGTTATCTAAAACTAAGAGATTTCTCCGGACACGGAGATCCACCATGGACGCGTGAGAGTTCTAGCAGTAGTAAATTAAAAAGTGAGTATTTTAAAAAAATAATTTATTTGAATTTAAGAGAAAAAAGTTGAAAAAGAAGAAAAAAGAAAGCAAAATAAAACTTTATGTGTGTTAATAGAAAAACGGAATTTTTTGAATAATTTTTTTTAAATTTTTTCATGGCTGTTCGTCTGAAGACCAGAAAATATTCACAGTAGACCTTTATTTTAATTCTTTACACTTTGGAGAAATGGGGGGAGAAAAACAATAATTAACTAAATCCACGCTCATAAATTTCAACATAAAAATAAAGAGTAGCAATGAAAAATTTACATACGCGGCCATATTTAAAAATGGCTGTTACCGCTCCAAAAACTAAAGGCATAAACGAAGACAAAACATCAAAAGATACAAAAATAAAGGAAAACAAAAAATATAAGCCAAAAGGAAACGAATATTGTTGGAAATTTGTATTTGTTGTTTTTTTTTTTGTTTTCTTCTCTTTCTCATTTCTTGAAAAGTTTTTTTCAATGGCTGAAGTTGTCAGTTGAATTTTAATTAACTGTCACAGCAAATAATCGAACAACCATAGAAATGGCAGAACATAAAAATAAAGAAGCAGCGCAAACCACAAAATAAACATAAACAACAAATCTAAATAAACGCACCCTAATAAATGAGCATATTTTTATTTTTTACTAAACAATTTATGTGCACAAAAAAAAATTAAAAATCAATGAGAAGTAAACATAGCACAAATTAAGCCTGACATACAAGTTTGACTTAGATAATTTGTTTAAATGACAATATTTTAAAAGGGCTTTTTTATATGCGAAATTTTCAGTTGCTAAATAATTTCAGCCTTCTTTATAGGTATCGTTACACACAACACACACTTGCTCACTTGCGCCATACTTGTTGTTATAGCTGTTGAACGTCAGCCATTTTTTTTTTATTCTTTGCGCATTGCCAAGTATTTGAATTTTTATTGCGGGCCTTAACAGAAGTTAACGGCAAATTAGCTTGAATTCGAATATTTTTTATACAAAATTTATTACCTTGGATTTCAATCGCTTTATTGTGATTTTTTTTTTTTTTTTTTTTTTGGTATTTTTGTCATTTAGCATTGACGCCATTTTTGCTGTTAATATCTGATTAATCGCTTCAATAAAATTAAATGATTCATTGATATAAAGTTTTTGACTTCATGCAAATTTGGGGGATTTCAAAATGTTAATTTTTTTGTCATTATTCAAGACGTGATTTGAAATATTATTAACTATGTACTCGCAGTCGTTTATGTCTAATTCGACTTTCATATTTAATTTTTTTTTCCTTAAAGTCATTTCGACCTTAATTAAGCGGAAGTTAATTCAGTGAATCATATTCAAAAAATGTGAAAATTTGACGGAGATAGTTTCAATATTTATAAAAGAATTTGAAATTTTTTTATAAAGCTTGATATTTCTTGATAAATGCATATCATGCGAAAATGAAAACAACGTTTTTCTTTTTCATTTGTATCTGCTGTATCTTAATAATTTGTATCTTAAATATTATATTTTAATTCTGAAACTTGCACTTTGCATTTTGAATTTAGAATTTTGAATTTTAAATTTTGAATTTTGAATTATGAATGTTGAATTTTGAATTTTGAATTTTGAATTTTGAATTTTGAATTTTGAATTTTGAATTTTGAATTTTTAATTTTTAATTTTGAATTTTGAATTTTTAATTTTGAATTTAGAATTTTGAATTTAGAATTTTGAATTTTGAATTTTGAATTTTGAATTTTGAATTTTGAATTTTGAATTTTGAATTTTGAATTTTGAATTTTTAATTTTTAATTTTTAATTTTGAATTTAGAATTTTGAATTTAAAATTTTGAATTTTGAATTTTGAATTTTGAATTTTGAATTTTGAGTTTTGAATTTTGAATTTTGAATTTTGAATTTTGAATTTAGAATTTTGAATTTTGAATTTTGAATTTTGTATCTTGTATTTTGTATCTTGTATCTTGTATCTTGTATCTTGTATCTTGTATCTTGTATCTTGTATCTTGTATCTTGTATCTTGTATCTTGTATCTTGTATCTTGTATCTTGTATCTTGTATCTTGTATCTTGTATCTTGTATCTTGTATCTTGTATCTTGTATCTTGTATCTTGTATCTTGTATCTTGTATCTTGTATCTTGTATCTTGTATCTTGTATCTTGTATCTTGTATCTTGTATCTTGTATCTTGTATCTTGTATCTTGTATCTTGTATCTTGTATCTTGTATCTTGTATCTTGTATCTTGTATCTTGTATATTGTATCTTGTATCTTGTATATTGTATCTTGTATCTTGTATCTTGTATCTTGTATCTTGTATCTTGTATCTTGTATCTTGTATCTTGTATCTTGTATCTTGTATCTTGTATCTTGTATCTTGTATCTTGTATCTTGTATCTTGTATCTTGTATCTTGTATCTTGTATCTTGTATCTTGTATCTTGTATCTTGTATCTTGTATCTTGTATCTTGTATCTTGTATCTTGTATCTTGTATCTTGTATCTTGTATCTTGTATCTTGTATCTTGTATCTTGTATCTTGTATCTTGTATCTTGTATCTTGTATCTTGTATCTTGTATCTTGTATCTTGTATCTTGTATCTTGTATCTTGTTTCTTGTATCTTGTATCTTGTATCTTGTATCTTGCATCTTGTATCTTGTATCTTGTATCTTGTATCTTGTATCTTGTATCTTGTATCTTGTATCTTGTATCTTGTATCTTGTATCTTGTATCTTGTATCTTGTATCTTGTATCTTGTATCTTGTGTCTTGTATCTTGTATCTTGTATCTTGTATCTTGTATCTTGTATCTTGTATCTTGTATCTTGTATCTTGTATCTTGTATCTTGTATCTTGTATCTTGTATCTTGTATCTTGTATCTTGTATCTTGTATCTTGCATCTTGTATCTTGTATCTTGTATCTTGTATCTTGTATCTTGTATTTTGTATCTTGTATCTTGTACCTTGTATCTTGTATCTTGTATCTTTTATTTTATATCTTTAACAGATTATTTTGTTCTTTGGATTTTTTTACCAATTCAGTGAATTCTCTTATTCTATTTTCTCTAAAAATTTAAAATTTTAATCAAAAAAAAATGTTGATACGGAAGCATGATATTTATGTTGTTTCGTTTTTTCACATCCCAAGAATGTTACTCACAACCACAAATCTTTATTGTTATATTCATGAATTACTTTATCCTTACACATATGTTTCAGCCTAAGGAAAAATCAGCCAGTAGGCACAATTTATGACTGCCAAAAAATACACATAAATACAAAAATATTGCTTCAAAAATCTAAAAACAATAATCATAATCATAAGCTTGACCTGCAGATGTAAGGCTTACCACTGACCAATCTACAGACAAAGAAATAAAACTTCAACGTAATAAAAGGAAATCGATTTACACTAGACCATCGCCGCGTACGTCAAGTGTTGCTGTTACAGCGCTTAAAAGTTATTTTCTCAGCTGACGCTAAACCTTTTTGGCCATTTCATGTATTTATTTAATTCAATTATTGAATTTTACGATTATTGTCCAAGTCATAGGCAACCGGCTGGAAGCTGTAAATACTTATAACTCACTTCGAGGCAAGCCAGTCTGGTCAACCCTTGTTTTCATAATTTACGCCACATATTTTTTTATGGGGGGGTTTTCTTGCCCTCTGGGTGTTCATTGCCAATTCCCCAGTGATTCTCACATGTGTGAATGAATCTCAAGATGTAAGCAAACAGTTTTTCCTAGCTGATTTCAGTTTTTTGTTTTGCTCCATCTGTAGAAAAGCTTATATTTCCGCAGCAATAACAAGTGGTCTTCCTGCTCATACGTATTAATGAGCCAGCAATGCCCAGTTTTATGAGAATTCAATAATATTTTTTGTGTATTTTTTTATTTTTTTTTTTTTTCTTGCTGTTAAAGTCAGGGTTGTTTCCGGAAGTTTGGCTTTTTTTTGCATTGAAATACGTTTTTTATTGCTCAGAGATATATATTTTGTGGCCATGCTTGCTCTTACTCGTATAATCATTCATAAGCTTTTTAAGTGGTTGTCTATCAATACACACCATTGTGTTGGATTATATTTTATTTTTGGTTGGTTTTTTTTTTTGTGTTTTGCTTACCTTTTTGAGGTTTATTATGAGGGTACTTATTGCTTCCAGTTCAACGCCTTTGTTGTGACATTTCTAAAGTTGTTGCTGTAGTTGTTGTTATTGATAGGGCGGATAAAAAAGCATTTGGATAGTAATAATGTTATGTGTTCAACGATGCATGACCTCTTAGGTAGGGGTAGAGTGAGAGAGTGGGAGAGTGGGGGGTGGTTTTTGGAACAAGATAATTATATTTTCTATGAAGAAGCTTTGGCAAAGCAATGCTTTAAAGTGTTTTACAAATTTATTTTGTGAGAAACTATTTTCAGTGTATGGGCATAATTCTCTTATATGTTCAACTATTTATATTTAATTCTTAAAATGTAATCTGTAACAGTACAAAATTACAGCGAAAATAGTTTCTAAAAAAAAAGGTTTCTTCACATTTATATGAACTTTTTCGGAACAAACAAATTGTGTTGACTCAAGCTGTTATCCGCTTATTTTCTTATCGTTTTTATTAAAACTAATTTTTACTTATGAATATGAAAGTTTGGGCGTAAATAAGTTGCATTTCCAAATTATGTAAGTTGTTTCCAAGCATAAGGTAATTGCACGCAAACAGAATATTTTTGGGCGAAATCATTTTCTATTTACATCGAGCTGTTCTTCAAATGGTCACATATGTAAACGTGTATAGCTTGTACCAAAACAGTTGGCAGTTGGTGAATACTGAATTTATAGTATAAAATACATTTATACTGAATGGTGTAGTATAAATGTTTTCTGTTAGTTTTTGGGTTTTAAAAAAATGTATTAGATGAACACAGTCGAAGAAAGAATCTAAAAATTAAATTTTTTTTCTCCATCCTATATACAATAGACTTCGTAACTGCTATTTCGTGGGTAATCTAAAGAAAAAGTTTAATTTTTATCTTAGGTACTGAATATTTTCAAAATTCCTTTCATAGAATATATATTCTATTCATAGAATAATACCATAATGTATGATAGAAAAACTTAGCGGTGCTGACGCATAATTGATAACAAAAACTTTTTTCCTATGGTCGAAAATGGGTTAAGTAAGCTGAGATATAGAATTTTCTGATTATTTTATTATTTAATGTTGTTATTCCTTAAATAAGATTAAACATTAAAGATAGAATTTATATTGAGGTGGGATTTATAGATAAATGCAGTATAAATTATTTACTATAATTGAAAATAAATTTTCAATAGATGCTTGGTATACTGATTGACTGTCTAAGTTCGAACTTAATAGAATGTATCAATCTACGAAAATGATAATCAATACTATAAAATGGCAAGAAAAACTTAAAACTCACGTTATGGTCAGGACAACAACTTCCCAGGAAATTTCAGTATTTTTAACGTGAACTTTCTATCACGACCATTTGGAGAAATGAAGAAGTCATAAATATAAGTGCTTTTGGTATAAAAAAATCACTATAGGAGGCTCTATAACAACTTCATAGCCTCATGTAAATTCCTTTTCTGTCAGAAAACCCTGGTTAACTCTCATTAAAATGGAGCTATATTCCTTGGATTGACAAGTTTGAGATTTATATTTTTGGTATCAGTAGCACTATGAAATATATTCGAAGACTAGCTTACAAAATATATTGATCACAGATCACTCCGAAGATCATTAAACATAGGACTCGTTTGAAAATTCGGACAGCATCATGGAACGGAGCTATTTCGATTAGAAAACTGTGGCTAAAGAAACTTGCAGATCTTAATTCTTTTTTAATCTTAAAACCCCAACGAGAGAATTATAACGGTGTTAACTCACAAGATCTTGGTAGCCAATTGGCGGCCAAAACTTGGTGCGCAATAACTTGATTATTTCCCGACTTGTACGACTAATGTGACCAACATTTTCAGTGCAAAAATGTTGGTCACACGCACAGACTTTGAAACGAAGTACAAAAAAGATCATAAAATATATATTGAAGTACAAAAAAGAAGTGGCGTCCGTGGCGTAGTTGGTTAAAGTGCTTAGCCGCTATGTCAAACGAACCAGGAGACCCGTGTTCAAACCCCAGCAGCGACAGAAAATTATTTGAATAAAAATGATTTTTCTGTACGGACGCCACCTCTCTGCAGACAATGGCAAACCTTAGAGAGTAATCAAAATGCCATGTAAAGCTTCTCGAGAACAAGAACATTCTGTTCATCGCCGTTCGGAGTCGGCGTTAAGCATGTAGGTCCGGTTCTCGGTTAATTGTGTACAAACTTAATAACACGCACAACACAATTGATCATAAGAAGCTAGGTGAAAGTCCTTTCAAGGGCTGAAATGGCCAATTATTTATTTATTCTTACAAAAAAGAAGTACACCTTTGTGGTTCCAACACACATTGGTTTAAAAAACATTTTCAGTTCCTTGACTCCTGCATCTTTCGAAGTTTGTGTTGGTATTATCCGCTCAGAAACCAACCACTTTTTCTTTGATTTCAAAGTTTTCAACTGTTTTTAATAATAAATCTGCTATGATTTTAGATGTTTCTCCTTCGGCAGATAGTTCTAGAATTTTGGCAAAAATACCAAGCTTTGGGATAAAATATCGCACCAAAACGGGAAACAGCTTTATGTTTCCATGATATGAAGCGTCGGTGGAATTGTAATATAGTGAACTTTTGAAAGATCTTTTTTTAACTCTTCAAGAGAAAACGGGGCCAGGACATTATTCACAAATAATTACTTTACATTTCGTACAGTAAAACTTCTTCACTTGAAAACAGGTCCGAATGATTTTTGATGTGCAGTCCGCTGACTTGAAGCTGTGGTTCTCCTTTACAGTGTGATAGGCCCACATTCCTTCGCTTATAGACATGCTTCAGTCAATAGAAGACGGAAAAAACGTTATCGGAAAAACACTTTGTGAAGACGATGATAAAGGGTGTTTTTTTAGGGGTTTGTTTTTCGAATAGAGATAAAACTGGCATTTTGTGGTCAAATCTGACAACTCTAATGTCATTTATGTTCAGTTTGGTTTGCCATTTCATCATGAACAGGTTGACAAAAGAACAACGCTTGCAAATCGTGCAAATTTATTTCGAAAATACACTGTAAAAAGCAAGTCTTAATATTAGTTGAAAAAACTGTCTTAAAGTAAGCTGCAACAGCATTAAGACAGCTTTTACTGAAATTACATTTGCCTTATTGTACTGCAAAACACCATCCAGTGCTGTCTTACTTAAAGGCAGTTAAATAATAAAAGCAGCCCTAGCTTTGCTGAATTTCAGCCCTAATCGTTAACAAACTGGCTTGAATAGTAAGACAAACCATCTTAAATTAAGATCAAACATTCTGAAATAATACATTTTAGCATGTGAAATTAAAGTCTATTTTTTCACAATGCGATTCAGTCGCAATATTTATTTATAAAAAAGTAAAAAGAATTTTCAATAAAACAATTCAAAAATATATTATATAATATGTTCATACTATAATATGTTATGAAAAAAAAACTATAATATTATATAAACTTACATATATTACTTTAACAAAATATGTATGCGATTCAGTCGCAATAATTTATTTCTAAAAAATGTAAGAGTTTTTACTTAAACAATTCAAGAACTAATATAATATCTAATATAATATAATATCGAGCCATAACCGCCGAAAAAACAAACACTATTTTTTAAAATTCACTTTTTAAACGCAAACAGTAATACTCTAACTAAGCCATGGTAAACACATTTTTTAATAAATTTTGCTGAATTATTTGTAATATTCTGTAAACATTTTAAGATATTATCTTAAATATTCTCTTGAAAATATAGAATAGTATATAGAAAAATGAATAGTTACTTTATTTGAGCTAAACCGATCTTCACGCAAACGAGCGATAATACCAATAAAAACAAAGTTATAAAAATGCTTCTCTTGTAAAATTTTGTTTATGTCCCTTCGCTTTTTCGGTGATTAGGGATCGATATGTATAAAAAAAAATATTTATCAAGTAACAAAAAACATTAAATCTGTGTCGTTTCATAATAACAGCTTAAGTCGACTAATAATATATTGCGTTATTAATGCAACTCTGCTTCATGATCTGTATATACACAAAATCTAGCGTTATTCTAACCAAAGTTATGACACAAAAACCGAAGAAGCTTGCATAGAACTTATGCTAAAAACTTTAAAGCAAGATTTCTCGAAACATTGAAATTAAACTTAAGCTGTTATTATAAAAACGACACAGAAATAATTAATTTATTGCTTCTAAGGCTTTTAAAACTGATTTGAATTTCTTATATTCATTTTTTGCATGCTCTCCCAAAATTGCACCAAATATAAATGCAAAGCTGGCTCGTGTATCTGGAGAAGGTGCAACATTAAACACGTAGTATAAAACTACAACCTGGATCAAACTGTCGAGTACAGTGCCAGAAAAAAGGGCCCTACCGTCTACATATATACAGCAATACAAATTTTTTTTGCCAATACTCCCAATTGCAATTAGCCTTGGTGGATCCGTTTTCTCGGGCACTGTGGTGCTTATTTGTGTCCTCTCCTCAAAAATTTCCAAAATGTAGCTGTTCCGTTGTCTTTGCTCCATAGGCTTCCTTGGACCAAAAAACGTTGGCGAAGACATTCTTTTTAAAATTTCTGCAGTTGCTTCATCTAAAGTGAAAAATATTTAAAGAAATTAATTCATTATCAATAATAATTAACGACTTAAGGAAGAAAAATTTCTGCATATTTTTAAAAGGAATGAGGTTGTTCACATTATTGCCATATTTTAAATTAAATTGGTAGGATTAGTTATAAACAAAAACGATATTAACCCTTTCGACCCCGCTCTTAGCCAGCTGTCCGAAATTAATTTTTTTTCATAATTCCTGGTTATTACATCTAAATTAAGAATTTTTGAAGACTTCAGACACTAGATATTGAAAGTTCCATACATGTATGAAAGTCTGTAACAATGTTTTTTTTTAAATATTTAATTTTTGTATTTTATATCACTTTTTATTATAAAAAATGCGTACTTGCTTTTTAAACTAACGACTTCTATATAGTTTTATTTAACTTTTAAGTTTTGCACTACAGTATTTACACCTTTTGCGCGATTTCTTTACTTGTACCTGTAAGCAACTTTGGGTCAAAAGGGTTAAGAACTAATTTACTTTTTAAAATTAATAAATATAAAAAATACATCAAACCATAAAAAGATCACTATGTGCAAAAACATCATATTTTACTATTAAAAACCAGTGCAACAGCAATACTAATAAGGAAAGGTAAAATCTATCATTTGGAATTATAAGGCTGAATATTAATTTGCAAAACATAGTTAAAATTTTACTTCCAAGTCTGATTTTATTAACTATGTATTTAATATAAAACCTTGAGAAAGAAAAACCGGGATTTCATTAGTTTTTGTTGTGAAAAATTTTAACATTTTCGGAAGTAAATTCACCCATTTCATTTTTAAGTCGTTTTTGGTTAAATTGATATTTTCTTGTTGGCAGAACTCCCAAAATATCTGAAAAATAATGTTGAAAAAGTAAATTATGAAAATATTACGGTCCTATTCTATACACTACCAAAAACATCACAAACACACAAATTTTACTATTTTAAGTTACTTCTGTTACTTTTGCCAAATCATAGCTGTTATTTATGTTTTGAAGTTTTTGGAGTTATGAGTTCAGTCCGAATTTTTATGTGTTATTATATGTTGTGATACACTTGTAAATTTTATACACGTTTAAACATAAAATATCAATGTTTCAAATATTAAAGTTTTTCACAACTTGAAATACGCAGTTGTATCGTTGTATGCATATTCATGTCGTATTTACTTGCAGTTTTTTATTTGAAAGAAAAAGCAAAACAAGAGCTCAAGTATCACTTAATTTTCCTTTCAAATAGAAAACTTCAAAAATGTGAATACGACCTGAATGTGAATACAATGAAATATGTACATATATCAAATTGTGAAAAACTAAATTATTTCGAATTTTCCCTGATTATTTAGACTGATTTGAAATGGATATAAGAAATTTATATGAATGTTTTATTACATAAAAATCCGGACCTAAAGTTTATGTATGTATATAAAAAATATTACAATATCTTCGCGTTCTAAACAGGGAAAGCTCTTCAAATGCATAGCACAAGACTCCTTTTTGGCTTTTTCCTTGCGTTCGACACGGTACGTACTTAAAATGGCTTTCATAACCATCAAAGAGGGGTTTTGCGAACTCATCTCTTGCTTTAATTCAGCTATACCTAATTCAATTTTTTTTTGAGAAATTACGGACGGACATCCACTAGATGTTCTTTGCATTTTTCGAACAATGTAATGTTTGTGGTTTCGTACTATTTCTTTCATTGAAGCAATGACGCCTGCCTGTATGTGATTAAAATTGAAAATATTTTCAATTTTTGGCCTCATTTAAATGCAGGACGAAAATTAACCCTGAAATATATTCACTTACGATTCCTTTGTTTAAATTACATTGAATTTCTGGATATTGTTGCACAAGCAATGTAGCCACCTCGATATAGTCTCTATCGTCTAAGAGTCGGTAGGATCTCATTGTCGTTACAACCCATCTTAAAATAAACTGACGTTGAGATGCAGACAATTTATTTTGGGTCGCTAAATATAGTTTGGAATCGTCCGGTAGATCCATTGGTACGCAAAGTTGATACTGCTCTTTCTGAAAGATAAATAAAAATGTTTAAACCTTAATATCACAAATAATATTTAAATCTGTACTTTTGAAAGTTTTGAAATTATGTTTGTTACAGAGTTGTTTTCTTTATCGTTAGTCAAATGAAAGGAGTTTATTTCAGAAGTTTCAATATAAGGCGTAGAAGTTGAAACTCGAGATTTCACATGCGGTATTTCTGTTAAATGAATAACGTCAACGACCTCTGAATCCAATTCATAAACAGCATCACTTAAACTCATTGAGTTGCTTGTACTACTTTTTGAATTGTTTTTGTCTATGTCTTCGACTAACTTGAATTCGGTTTCATTGCTATCTGTATAAACTGTTTGTTGCATTAGTATATGATACATTAAAAATTATTTCTTTTTTACCTTCGATCTTTCGGTGTTTAGTTGGATAACAACCACAATATTCACAAGTCATGCCTCTTTCTGGATTGTAGACGTACTCTTCACATTCTTCGCATGTTGGATCCTGACAAGCCCCTCTTCTTATGCCTTTCGCGTCTATTGATGTAGTCATAATGCTAAAATAAGTCTCCTACGCTTCTTTTCACGACAATAAATAAACTATTGTCAATTGTGTGACCAAAGAA
The DNA here is from genome assembly GCA_943735915.1 of Pherbina coryleti. Lineage (NCBI taxonomy): Eukaryota > Metazoa > Arthropoda > Insecta > Diptera > Sciomyzidae > Pherbina > Pherbina coryleti. The sequence continues at coordinate 108,330,272 of OX030952.1, forward strand.
AACTAAATGAACAAATAAATCATCAATGCATACAGGCTCATATTGATCTTGAATTTTGACTTCATATGCATTAAAATGTAAATGTCTTGAAATAGTTTCAGTAAGTTTGCATATAAATAGAAAATTATCGTTAGTGCATATGATGGATTTAAGTAAACCAAACTTTGGCAGAGCATTGACGTAATTTAACATAAGAAAACATTCACCAGATTTGTAAGTGATTCCATTCACTTCAACCCAAGGAGTCACCAAAGCTATATTTTCATCTTGTGGAAGAAGGTGCCCATAATCTAAGTCAAAGCGAGATTTTAAGACAGTGGGGCCTTGTGATGTAGCTTTTCTTAATGGTCCACTAAAAAAAAACGCTAACTTCAATTGGTGATTACTAGCACAGGTTAATGCTGGATTTTTAAAGCATTTATTTTTTTCTCATTAAGTCTTTGAAATACTGATGCTTTGATTCAAAACGAAATGTGTTGTACTGATAGAGGGGTCCTTTACTTAAAATTAAACGAGGATAATGTAATAGAAAGTGCTGCCTCGGTAATAGATGAATTCCTGGATATAATTGTAACAATTTGTCATAATAATTTTCAATCGAAAAATATAAATGTTCAACCATTCCAACTGAAACTTGGTGAGCACAAACTATAGACGATATTTCAAGCAAGTCAACAAAATGAACCCAATATTCGTCTCCATAACAAATTTTAGGGCCCAGAACAAATGGAATTGTTATGGCTAGTGTCCACATCTGAGCACTAGTTTGATGGAGTTTAGCTCCATTTCCTAAATGAGCCTCCTCAACCTGAGATGGTTTCGTTTCACTATAACCATAGTCATGTTCCATCAACAATTCATTGAAATCTAAAAGAGTTAAGATTTTAAACCGCCCTACTAAAAAGTGCCGTAACAAAAGCTGTAAATGCAGCCCTAATTGCAAATATATGTGATCATGAAGTATATCGGGAGGTGTACCTCCGATAATATGATAACCTCTAAGTTCGTTAAGAGAACATGCTGCATTTAAACCATATTTTTCGCTAAGGTTTTTGAAAACTTTATTGTCAAAAGCATTCATAATTTCAGAAACTTGTATATCGTGTGATTCTGGAGTCCTAATTAATGAATCATTTTCTCGTGTTACAATACGGAGATCACTTAAAGTTGTCAGACAATATCGACATGGATGTTTTGCAGTAAAACCTTGTTTAAAGCCTCCTACTTTGTGAATAGCTAAGTTATCGCCAAGAAAATTAACTAATGTGCCATAGATGAGTTTGCCATTAATATCTACACCATTTTCTAGAACTTTTAAATCAGAAATCATTGGCTCTAAAATCTCATCTATACTGCATGCTTTCATCACATCGACTTCAACAGCAAGTGCCAGAAAAATTAAATCAAGGGCAGACCTATGTCTAGGGTCAATATTACCTAAAGTAAAATAAAAATAGGCCATCCCAGTTGGTCGAGAAGAAGCCGTGTCAACTAAGTTAACATCATCATAATATAAGAAAATATGCAATGCATCTGGATGATTTTGCAAAAATACGTTTGATTTGAAGCTTGAGCCATCACGATAATCACGCAAAATGTTGTCATTGTACATTTCATTGCTTACTAACAAACTTTCATAATCAGTGTGTTGCATAAGCTTCTTTATTACATCAATCATAGACACGTACATAATAGTGTCATATTTGACAGTTGACTGCCTATTGGAATCCAAATTATTTTGTTTGCTAAGTATAATTCGTGGATTGACATTTATTCTTCGAGGAGAAATAACAGAAAATTCATGTTTAAAAAAAGAATCTTGTTTATACTTTGTTTTTAAATGAGAAAAAATCGAAGCTGATTCCTTCAAAGCATGCTCAACATTAAGAAAATTTTGCAAAGATATGCCTTGCATTTGTAAAGCGGTTTCAACTTTTTTGTGGAAATCGTGAAGACAAGCATCAATTAATTGTTCAGAATTTTCAATAATGATGTTAATTACATTTTCCGAACACTGGTTAGTTCTTAAAGACATAATAAATTCAGCTAATTTAATGTTTTTTGAAGTGTTTGCATCTGGTGTTGTATGGGTGACAACTGCATTGCCAGCACCGGAATCGCACTGTTGAAATTGCTCTTCAAAACTATCTAGATCACAATTACTTTCATGATTGGGTATGTTGCGTAAATGTGGCTCGTTCTTATTTTTGTGATTTCTAGATATATGCGACCTTCTGCTTACAAAATTTTTAAATGTTTTCTGGCAACCTTCTACATCACATTTTAACAATAGACCCGGCGCGTTTTGATGAAATTTATACAGATGGTGCAAAAGCTCTTTGCTCCCATCGACAATATTGCACCCACAAAATGAGCACTTCATTATATTAGAATAAATAATGTTGTCCCAAATCTTTCTTTACCTTTCGCTGAAGACGACTTTGCTGGAGAGGCAATTGACGGCAGAGACACAGCACAGACTTAAGCAGCTAGTCCTAATACATATGGTAAGCAGCAACACGAATGATGAAGCAAAAACTGTAAAAATAAATACTATTTTAATTGCTTTATTTGATAAACATTATTTTTGACTTACCAAAACTTTTTCTTCTAGAAACTTTGCGAAAAATGCTAAAACAAGACTGTTGCCACTGTTGCAGTTTTGAGGTAAATTGCTACCGTACTAAAATCACTACTTTGCTGATACGGAATGTAACGAAAGTTTTATTGAATACTTTTTTTTCAAAAAAGCTCGAGGAAATTTTAAAATAAAATGCTATTGAGTTTTTTTACTTATGGGATGCAAGAGCACTTAAATATCAACGTAATGGCAAATGTGTGAGCTTGTCGTAAAATTGTCTACTCAACGCGTTGTGGTAGCAATAAGGTTTCTGTTTTTATTGTCACTACAGAAATGACAGACGTTATTAAAGACGTTCTTGGTGAAAAAAACTGTAATTCCTAATTGTACAAAGTAGGAGTGGCACTTTTTTTGTCTTGCACCAACTGTCAAAAATGGTATTGAATAGAGAACGAAAAAAGTAAAAAATAAAATAGAAAGTAAAATATACAGGCAAATGACATTTGATGAACGCAGCTCGTGACATGCGGTCTACACGTAGACCGCTGCAAGTGAATACCGCTTATTTCATGAAATTGTTCATATCATGAAATTAATCTCTTGAAATATTTCATAAAATATATTTCATGAAATGAGCTTATCAGTAAAATAAGTAAATGTGTGCATTGTTTACAATAATTCAATTAAAGAAAACTGCAAAAACAGTAACAAAGTGCAAAACTATAAAGCTAGCAAAATTAAAATAAAAAATGTAATAAAATTTTATCCGAAAATAAAATACATTTCGGAGTATTAATATTACTACCATTATACAATAACTTACTAGGCATAATTGACAGTTTTTGTCGCAACCAATATTAGTATAAAATAGAGAACGAAAGAAGTAAAAAAAATATTCGTAAGATTAGCTGATTATGACAATTCTGGGCACTGAGAAGAGACTCCCATGGCAAAATTACACGGCAGGCTCAGAAAGTTGCGGATTTATAAAAAGTGAGCTAGATTTCAAAATCTGTTCTTCAGATAGAATTTCTTATTTTGACGTTTCACAGCGAATTTCAGTTTCTTTTGCAAATAGTTCACTTTTTTATTTCTATTTCACAAATTTCAAAATAGTATTATTATTTTTAATTAAAAAACTTTTCGACAATCGTAGGGAAATTTGTATACGTCACGTTCACTTTGTTAGTTACACCCATAGTGGAACAATTATAAGGTGTTCTCATCCCATTACATTTTTCAATATATTTTTTGACTTGCTGCCTTATTTTGACAGTTTGAATCTGAAGGCAGCCAATTTTTTTTTTCTGGTATTCCGAATGAAAACACCTTATATTTATGTCACCATTTTTACACCCCCATGATACAATAATACATGGTAGACTTGAGAACGTACTATTTTCTCACGAGCTGCTTGCATCAAATGTCATTTGCCTATATATTTTACTTTTCTACTTTTTCCGTTCTCTATTTTATACTCTTTTTGACAGTTGGTGCAAAACGAGCAAACTGTCACTTCTACCTTATATAATTATACCATGGTTACACCATGATCTGAGCCTACCTTGGCGATATCGTAGTATGGCTACTACCTTTATTTTAATGTACTATCATTGTAAGTAAGCAACCCTGAAACATTTGTTTTATCTGCCATGAGCAAGTAAAAACTAATAAAAAGTTTGTGTCAACAAGTTAGATCATCTTTTGGACTATGATTTTGGCTTTGCAATCATCCCATGGATATTTTGTGTTCCACGCGTCCATCGTTGCTGCTGCATCCACGTCGCCGCCATCACGCTTTGGCTCTTCGTGCTGCTAGTCGTTAAGTTTGCGTGGATGTTTCCAAGTTCAAGCCGAATGAATTGACTGTAAAGACTGGACAAAACTATTGTGGTCGACAAGCAAGCACGAGGAACGCGAAGACGACCATGGTTTGATTCAGCGTCACTTTGTGCGCAAGAATACGTTACTCAAGGATTATCCACAAGATCGGTCTCAACAATTTCATCGGATGGTATTCTCACTGTCAAGGCGCCACCGCCACCAAGTAAAGCACGCAAACAAAATGAGTGCATCGTTCTGATTCAACAGACTTAATCAGCTCATGAACGATAAATTTTAAATCTACTTTCAATACACCTACACCTGAAATCCTTGGTTCAAAGCTAAGAAAAAAAAATGTAAATTTCGCGATAAAATAAATATTGTTTACAAAATTTGTACTATAAAAATTGCTTGCAAAATATTTATTTGGATTAACTAAATTTGTTTTATTTAATGTAACGTTGACTGAATTTGAAGCTGTATGTTTCCTTTCTTTTTCAGCAGACGGACTATTTTTAATTTTTGCTTGTAAGCTTTAAAAAAGGGCAGTCTCTATAATTTGTTGGATGGCCAGACTGCCGTGAAAAAACAGAAAACAGTAAACTGCCATGCTAAACATCCAGTTAACTGTTTTTTGTTTTGAACGGCAGCAGATTGGTGGCAATTTATGCCGAATGGAGTTGAATCGCTATTTTTTATAATCAGTCATTCGTCTGGTTGATGGACCTCCTCGCATTTTCCGCAATAATATGGTCGTATGCAGTTGCGAGCGCTGTGCCCTTAAAATTGGCATCTCTATGATCCGTGTTGGTGTTTTTTTTTTATTTCGAATATTTAGAAAGCACTTTGTTTATTCCATCGCCTTAGGTTATCATAATTTTGTTGCTGACATTTTTTTTAAGGTTTTTTGCAACTTTCCACATCTGGAATACCACTACAAAAATCATATCTATCGATCGCTCCAATTTATTTACTCGACTTTTAAAGTGATCTTCTATTAAGAAGCAACAAAAATTGTTTCATTGAATTTCAAATCAGCAATTTAACCATATTCATAAACACCAAATTGAGCCTTACTTAAAATAAGATAAAGACTGTATTACTTTCAGCAAGCTAGCATTAAAATATTGAATTTTAAATGCATGCTGTCTGAAATAAAGCTTGTAGAGCCTAAAAAGTGAGACTACGAATAAAATAAGGCAATTGCTGATTTTAAGGCAGTACTTAAAATAACACTCACTTTTTGCAGTGTAATGGTTCAGTTCGCGAAGTTTACCGCAAGCTCCGTCCATTTTATGGTCGACATAATCGTCCATCAGAGCAATTAATTCGGTTAACCATGGGTCGTTTACTCTATGTGATAACAGTGCGCACCGAAGAAACAATTGCCGCTGTAGAGCAAAATGTTGAAGAGGACCCGAATGAATCGATTCGCCAACGTGCACAGCAATTGGAGCTTTGTCCATCAACTTTATGGAAGATTTTGCGCAAAGATCTTGGCTTGCGACCTTACAAGATCCAGCTTGTGCAAGAATTAAAGCCGCGAGACCATGCAATGCGTCGTGATTTTGGTGTATGGGCCGAAAATGAGATTGATCTCGATGCTGATTTTCATCGCAAAATTTTGTTCAGTGATGAGGCTCATTTTTGGTTGAATGGCTACGTCAACAAGCAAAATTGCCGCATTTGGAGTGAAGAGAATCCACATGAGATCCTTGAGACGCCATTACATCCACAAAAACTGACTGTTTGGTGTGCTCTATGGGCTGGTGGAGTCACTGGGCCATACTTCTTCCGAAATAATGCTGGAGAGTCAGTTACCGTTAATGGAGACCGGTATAGAGCCATGATAACCGAATATTTTGTTCCCGAATTGGATGGCATGAATGTGGATGAGTTGTGGTTCCAACAAGACGGCGCTACATGCCACACAGCGCACGTCACAATCGATTTGTTGAAGGAAACATTCGATGAGCGCATAATTTCGCGGAATGGACCTGTCAATTGGCCACCAAGATCGTGTGATTTGACACCATTGGATTATTTTCTTTGGGGATATGTGAAGTCGCTCGTCTACGCCAACAAACCAGAAACGTTAGGGGACTTGGAGGCCAACATTCGTGGCGTTATTGCCGACATACGGCCCCATATGCTCGAAAAAGTGGTTGAAAATTGGACCTGTAGAATTGGCTTTATTCCAGCCAGCCGCGGCGGCCACATGGCCGAAATCATATTTAAACATTAATGGCATATAATTGTCCTTCCAATAAAGCCAAATTGATGGACATTAAAACGATTTTCTTGTGTTTTATTTCAATTCGAAGTTCTATACCTCTAAAAAAACACCGCGGCTTAAAATTTTCCTTGAAATCTTTTTTTTTTTTTTGTTGCTGCCGTTTGGCACTCTTGAATTTTTTTTATAATTTAGAGGTGTTTTGGCCACTTTTTTGGACAAAGATGACTACGCAAAAAAGGAAACGTTAAAAAAATGGCTTAGGTTAGTTTTTTTTTTCTATTTAATGACAGAATCTTATTCCTTACCTAAAAATATTTTGTAAAGTGTAAATTTTTCTAAAAAGTGAACCGTTATCAGCAAAAGTGGGTCCAAAAAATATGTAATGTTCAAACTTTAACGATTTGTTATTAAAAAATAAGGCACTTTGGGGAAAAATTTTATGCAACAAAAAGTGCTCAGAATTTGTCAAAATATAAGTACAGATAAGAAAAAAAAAATTACAAAAAATTACCAATCTCAAAAATCAATTAAGAGGGCATATAGGTTACAAATTTTAAAAAACAAATTTCTTTCGGGAATTTTTTCATAGAAGGAAAAACGATATTTATTAACATTTAAAGAATACAAAAAAATTTTCAGAACTTTTGAAGCGGTTTATGACGATATTTGATTTTTTTTAAAAAACTGCCAAAAAATTGACTGTGTGCAGGATATCACCAGTCTGGAACATCTGAGGGAAAAAAAACCAAATTAATCCTTGTTGAAGTGGCTATCGCCTGAACTAGGATAATTTTTTTTCGCCGAAAAAAACAAAATGGCGACCGATTTTGTAACCTCGAAAATCGACTTTTTTTAAATGGTCGCCATTTTTGTTTTTTCGGCGGAAAAAAATTACCCTTGTTCAGGCGATAGCCACTTGAAAACGATATCTGTTTACCTTCTATGAAAAAAAAATTCCCAAAAAAAAATTTTTTTAATTTGTAGCCTATATGCCCCCTTAATGTCAAAATGTTTTTTTTTATTTGTACTTATATTTCATACCGGTATATTTTCTTTTGGAATACCTGTTAAAATAACATTTCATTTGATGTGAAGCAAGCACTTTTATTGCATTGAACACAGTTGTATATTTAAGTTCTAAGAAAAAATAAGGACAGCTTAATTTTTAAATTGGAAATGATTTTTGATTTATAAAAGAATTTTTATATCGAACGTTAGTGATTCTGGGCTCAAAGTCCCAGATGTTAGAAAAAATACACGTTTTTGTTTAAATTTAAAAAATATTTTTATTCTTGATATTTTTAAATCTTTTCATTTCAGGTGCCGCCATACGACGCAGCCCTGCCGTTGATCTATTCGAGCAGCATCAGGGTACCCACATTTTACAGGTAAGTCTAAATTCTTATAAACCATGCTGACACATAATTTACTGTATTAAATTCTTTTATTTAATTTTCCGCAAAATAGTCACTGGATGGTTTTGCCTTGGCTGTTGCTGCCGATGGACGATTTCTGTATATATCCGAAACGGTATCCATCTATCTTGGTCTCTCGCAGGTCGAAATGACTGGCAGTAGCATATTCGACTATATACACCAGGGTGATCATGCCGAAATAGCCGAACAATTGGGCTTGAGTCTGACCAGTGGCGGCAGCGGTGGCAGTGCCTCCGGTCTGGCATCGCCAACTTCAGGAGCATCAGACGATGGCGCTGGTACACATGGTACAAATAATCCTGATGGTTAGTAGAATAATTTTAACTCCTTACTTTAGAAATGCTTAAGTAATGCCTTGATTGATGAACATTTTATTATTTTAGTTGCAGCTCAAATGACAGTGACATCAACTGCTGGCTACAAGGGTTATGAGCGTTCATTTTGCATACGCATGAAGTCTACTTTAACCAAGAGAGGCTGTCACTTCAAATCCTCTGGATATCGAGTAAGTTTGGTTATGTTGTCAATTCAACGGCAATAAGCAAAAATATACTAAGACGTTAGCTGATAATCTACTTAATTTGTGTTATTTCTGCTTATGCCGTTTATAAAGTTTAGACAGCATTAACTTATTTTAACCCAGTAAACAATAAAACGACAAGACACGGTTTGCAGCAATTTACGTTTAAATAAACACCAAGCAGTAAACATATCTGTTTGTCACCGTTTTTTTCTTGTTTATTGGGTTAATACGAAAAGTTGTATGTTTCCGAATTTATTTTAGTACTTATTTTGCATCGATTTTTTTTCCAACTGGTTAGCATTGCAGCGTAGTGTAGTTAGCTACTTTTTCTTTTTATAATTTATTAAGCTTCATTAAATAAGTATAAATCTTATTATTATTATTATTACCATCCCATCCCGTACTCATCTACAGGCTAACGATGTTTCAGTGGTCAGTGGTGGTAAAAATTGTAAAGCACCGGGCAACAATTATTCGGTACGTATCAATTAAAATCAGTAAAAAGAGTTATTTGAATTTTTTTTTTTAATTTTTATTTAAGATTTTTATACATTCAAAAGCGTTTAACTATTCAAATTTATAAAAATCATTTAACAACAAAACGAAGTTACTAAAAAGTTCTAATTTATTAAGTCGCGTTATTAATAATAAGTTATTTTTATGCATAAAAATTTAAAACTGATTTGATTGATCAGTATCGAATATAAATTACCAACTGTAGCATATAAATATTTTTTTTTTTTATAATTTTTTTATTAACTTATTATGGTTAACCTTTTTATAGTGCTACCAACAGCAACTACTTTTTTCGTGGGGTTCAACATTTAAGCAAGTTTTATACTTTTTTCTAAATACATGCGAGAATACTACATTACATTACTAATGGCTTTCTTTATGCTTTCTCTGTATTTTCTTTCTTTTTCTTACTCTTATTCAAGGTTGTTCTGTTGCTGTGTAAACTACGTCCGCAGTATACATTTTCACATACGCGAAAGTCGCAGCCGCCCTTACTTGGTATGGTTGCACTGGCCATTGCATTACCACCTCCATCGGTGCATGAGATACGTTTGGAATGCGATATGTTTGTGACCAGAATTAATTTCGATTTTCGAATAGCTCATTGCGAACCAAGGTGAGTGCACGACAGAACTTTTACTACAATGCATAGGTAGAATAATTAAGTTACTTTAAAGGGTAGTGAAAATAGGCATTAAAAAGTTGAGCATCATAGTTGTAGAAATAGTTTTGATAATGATATCATTGATTGTTTCTATTTTATTATCTCAGGCCGTGTGCTATTCGGAAACTTTTCACTCGTGGTAGGAGAGAATTTACTGAGTTGAATACAATTTCTGTCTGTTGAAATAAAATTGTAATTTTTGCTGTGCCAAAAGGACAATAAAATTTTGATAACTAGAAATTTTGACGTTTTAGATTTTGGTAGTGCATTAGCACAAGAATTTAATTGAATTTGAGAAATCGTTAATTTATATTGAAAATTAGCAATTTTGGTTGCTATGCTGTCGGAAACAGGAAATTTTTAACTTCTTTACGACTCACAATCTCACAAGTGTTTTTATTTTTATTTTTGCTTGTGTCAAAAATTCTCTTTCCGATTGTCAAAATTTATACTAGCTCCTGGGGTTACATGGATTTTTGACAATTATTTTCACCTCACAAGTGTCAAATATTCTCTTTCAGACTGTCAAAATTTCATCATCCGAGTGAAAAGTTTTCGAATAGCACACGGCCTCAATGAAGTATTTTTCAAATACATATATGCTTTCACGAACCATTTTTTGATTATTGAACCTTATTTCTGACATACCTCATAAACGCTTAAAAACTCCTAATGTCCAAATCACAGTTTTAGTGTGATCTAATAATAAATAACACATTTTAACTAAGACTTTTCCATACTAGTAGCCCCCTAGACTAGTAGCCCCCTCTACTAACTAAAGTTAATTTCGTAAGTATGATCCTTGACTCAAAAACCCCATTTTAATTGAAAAAATTTGTCACCAATTTAAGAACAATTATTTTCGGAAATCTCTTTTGACCAGACCGATGATATTTTCAACTCTCGGGTAAAGAACTCTTATTGCGTTTCTAATGTGTCAACTTTAAAAATCATATTTGTCACGATTTTTTTTTAATGGCAGGACATTGCTCTTTACTTTGAATACTTTTGACCATAAATCACTTACTTTCTAATTTAATTAAAAATAGTATCTGTAGTTGAAAAGTTATAATATTCGCTCAGTTTGAGGAGAGAGTCAAATTTTAGAAAATCGTGCTTTCAATTTTGGTCTTTAAAAGAGATAAATTAAATAAATAAAAAATAAAAATATTTTTTGTTAAGAACTATTTTAAAACTTCGTGAGCAAAAAGATCACATGATATAAACCACAAAAACCAACAACCTTCATCATAATACACATTGGGAATGTTATTCCTATTTCAATCAATAACCAGGAAAGCATCATTTGTGACGTGGTATAATAAACAATGAAGCTTCCTTGTTTCTTTTACCATGATGTGTGATGAACTCGTGACCTCGTCTCAAATAAAGTACAGAAAAAGTTTAATTTAAGGACATCATGTTTCATGTTGTGTGAACACACATATTAAAAAAGAGAGTTTTTCAAAAATCAACTTCATTCGAATTCCAAAAGCTATTTTTGAGAAATGGTTTTTATGAACGTTACAACATGAACGACACTGCACTGCATACTCGACACTTAACATTATTAAAAAAATAATTAACTCGAAAACATTTGGTTCAGTGGGAAGTATAAGGTTTACATATACATTAAATATTACTGTTGACTATAGCTCTCTAAAGCTATACCTTTCCCGAGATCGTCCATTAAAAAGTTGGTTTTCATCATTGTACACACGCGTAACATCAGTCATTAATGACTTGAATAAATTTTAGGTGTAAAACCAATTATTTTTAGACCCCTTTCACTCACTTACTTTCTCGAACTATACTATGTATTTCTTTCTCACTCTATAAGAAAAAACTTTTGAATAGTTTTTATAAAAAATTCACATTCAATTTCAGAGTCTCGGAATTATTAGATTATACTCCTGAAGATTTGGTTGGAAAGAGCATGTATTCATTGTGCCACGGCGAGGATGCAAATCGTTTGCGAAAATGCCACATGGACCGTAAGTTTTAGTATTGATAAATAATTAACATTAATATATAAACCATTTAAACTTCCTTAAAGAAAATGTTCTAGCAGCTCATCAACTTTGTTTTTTACCCTTCTTCCCTTCCCTTTCACTTTCTTATAGTTATTGAAAAAGGCCAAGTTTTGACCTGCTACTTCCGCTTAATGAATAAAAATGGCGGCTATACATGGTTGCAGAGTTGTGCCACGGTGGTGTGCAGCACAAAGAATGCCGATGAGCAGAATATTATTTGCGTTAACTATGTGATAAGGTGCGTATGGCAGCAATAAAACAAAAACTTTAATCTAAAAATATTAAGATTTCTTCGAATAGCTATTTAACGAAATATATATATTTTTTTTTTCACTCACAGTAATAAAGAGAATGAGAACCTCATACTCGACTGTTGTCAACTGGAGCCTAGCATGGATAGCATTAAAGATGAAGAAACGCTAGGCAATGACAAAGGCGCAGGTTCGCCAGGCGGTGATCCGACGTCCGACGGTCCACCGGGTTCAGCATGTGATCCAAAATTAACATCGCCCAAATCTGACAATGAAGGTCATAACCAGCGCGCACGTGGGCGTGGAAATAATTCTGCGACGAATACAAACGCCAGCAGTTTAGCTTTAATCAAAGACAATCCCACGCCGATCGGCATCGATGTAGATGCCACTGCGAGCAGCACGCTGCCAACGACAGTGACTACAACGACACCTGTGCCCACACCATCATCCACTGCAACAACTACCACAAAACGCAAGCGCAAAAGCAAAGCTGCTCTGCAGGCTGAGGAAAATGCTGCAGAAGTGGCAGCAGCAACGTCGGCTTGTGAGCCGCCTATGGCTAAGCTGCCAATCTTGGAACGCGAAGCGACACGCAGTCGTTTGCCATCCGTTGTGGAAGAGCAGCAACAACTCCAGCATCAACAGCAGACGCCACCGATTCAACAACTTCAGCAGCAGCAACCACAACATCCTGAATCTTCGGTCAAAGATCTAGAGAATGCCATGTCGAAGCATCTACCATCGCCGAGCGGCACGATCAGCGTAGTACCCACCACAGACTTTAGCACAGACGCATTGCTCTGTAAACAACAACAACAACAGCAGCAGCAGCAACAACATCAACAGCAGCAGCAGCAAAATGACAAGAGCAGCACAATACAATGGATCGGCGCACCGCACTACCAGCAGCCTGCACCAATGCCCGCAACAGCGCTGCTGCGACAACTCTACGCAAATCGGGAGAGCGTTATACGCGCAACAGCGCGTCAAACTCCTACCGGCGGCGTCTATTATGGCGACAATCAAAGCGGTCCGCTACCAACACCACCTGGCAGTGAATCGTCCTACGACAACCAATACCTGCAGCTCCACTCGCATCCACAGAAGAACTCTGCAGATGCCTTCACCAACCTCGTGTCCACCTATGGCGGTTACCATAGCACCATCGACTACCACAACGCCATGACGCCGCCTAGTTCAGTGTCTCCACGTGACTCTAGCAACGCCTTGAATGCGGGCAAGACGGGCAATACCAGCAGCACACACCCAACGAATGGTGGTTACGAATATGCCGATCCGCTGAGAGCGCAATACAGCACACCCGCTGGTGGTAACGATGGCAACGGCACACCAGCTTTGCCGCTAAAGCCGCAACCATATCCAGCTGCAGCTATGCATCCGCACCATCCCGGCACAGATCCTGGCGTGGCCTATAGCAACTTGGATCAACCGCAATATTTTACGCCGCATTCGGGTTTCCATTTGTATCACAAGGGCACACCGACAAGTGGTTGGTACTCGACGCCGTCATAGGAAGACTATCACCAGCAGCAGCAACAACATCAACAATTACATCTGCAGCAACAACAACAACAACAGCAGCAACAACTGCAGCACAGCAACAATTGGGATATTGTGGGGGCGCTGGGAAAAGTGGCCAGAATGTTCTTCAATGCCAGAAAAAGTAACTAAAACCAAAATAAAAAAAATTGTTTGTAGGCACACACCCAGTACGAAATTCAGAACACATGTCGCTACAACGCATATTGGACTACAAATTTGAAAAAGTGGCCAAAAAGCATATCTAGGCTTTGTCAAAATTACTATAGGGAACATGGTATGGGAAATGAATTGAAGGACATTGAATTCAGATCTTATGTCAAAAGGGCAAAGTTCAAGAAGGTGCAGTTTTAAAGATGTACCAAATTGGTTTTGAAATCAGTTTCAAAATTATATTTTTTAAGATTTGGTGAAATTTTTATTTTGTTTTTTTTTTGGTTTTTGTTGTCCTTAATTTGTATAACTCAAACCCATGTATTTTGATCTGTATCACCACCTGAGTTTATTAAGTCATGTCTGATGTCAAGATTTAGGCGTAATTTGAATAAAATTCGATATTTAAGCTTTTTTTCAAAATTAAGTTAAAAATTTCCCCCAATCGTATAAAAAACTACGCCTACCTCCCATAAAAAGTGGCTTTCTTTCTTTGAAGTACAGACAAATTAATCAAGAATTGATTTCGCTCAAAAGCTTTTATATGCACTCTGTATTTGAAATTTGGCAAAATGAAAACTTCGACCACCTTCTAAACAAAATGACGTCATCAAAATAGTAAAATTTCATAAATTTCAGAAAAATTAACGTTTGGTCTTGATTTTGTGTGTTAAAGCTTTGATTTTAAACACAAACTCCGAGTTTGAATTTTGGAAATATGGGTTAAAAACCACATCTACTCATAAAATGACGTCATCGAAATAAAAAACCTTCATAACATGCATCGAATGTAGTTGGATGTAGACTTTTTCAACTTCGCCGAAGATAATTCCTTATTGTTTTTTATTTCTTTGTATCTCTCGGCTTTCTTATTCCATTCAAATAAAAATTTTTTGACTTCAATTAAAAAATTAAAAAATTTTAAAAATCTCTCTTTGATAAAAAGGTTAATAAAAACGAAAATATTAAATCAGTTTCGTTAAATTTTATATTCAATTTCGACAAAAATTCACCAAAACATCTAATTTTCGCTATCAATTTAAAGAAAATATCATAGTTTGACCGAAAAAACACTCCGCAATCGCCATTTTTAATTTTATTCTAATAAAATGTTTCCTTGAGATGTAAATTCGAATCGTTATCATTAATTTTTTAAATTAAATATAATGTTTTTACCCACTTAATCAAAATTCTGGCCCTGTGTGCAAAGCCGTGACTAGGCATTACTTGGGAATGTGTTGCCTTAATTGTGCTCTCTGCCACTACGCCCGTTATTATTGTTTCACAATTGAAATTACAATAAAAGTCACATTAAGACTGACAACGGAAACACTACTAATCCTGATATTAAGAAAACAGTCAGAAAACAGAGGGTGAAGACAAAGAAATGAAATGAGATGAAGCAACCAAAAGAAAAAAAAAACATTTAATGATATTAACTCTGGCGTCTGAGTTACTAATATTTGCTAATCCTTGGCACAAGTTTTGTCACTTTTTTTTGGCAGAATAAGACATAAAGGCAAGAACAGACAAACAAATATACAACGACTATGTAGAAGCTAAGGAACAAGCACAAATTAAGTGCGATCAAGAACCTCGCGCCTGTTGCAGGCACACTTTGAACGGGAGAACCCTGCTCTTGCTTGTGCTTAATAAACTTAATCCCATTAGGAACACATTATTATCAATAATGTGTCATGTTGTAGTTGTCAAAGTGTCAAGCAATTACATTGACAGTTGTTATTTTTCTTTGAATTGTTAACCAATAGAAGAAAATCAAAAATTGTTGTTGCTTATAAACTAAATATATTTCATTATTTGTAAATAAAACATGTTTTTTATAATGAAAGAAATTTCAGTTAGTAAAAAATTACTTTTAGCTATAAAACAATAAATAAACTAATTATATATGAAAACTTTAGCTCATAAAAACATTCAATGTTGTTAAATTAATTTTAAGCTTGTATAAATTATAATAAAATTCAATACTCTTTAAATGGAACAAAAGGTAAAACATTTAAAAAAAAATAATACTCAAAATTACAAAGTTAACTCAAATTAACAAGTACTCTATAACATCTAATATAAGGTTGCTCTAAATCAATACTTGATTTAAAGCTAATACTAAAATATATATTCTATACATATTAAAACAAAAAAAAAACAAAAAAGACAAAAACCTATAGTTATAAAGTAAATTCTAGATAGTGTGCCAACCAGTAAATAAATTGTAATTAATCTTATGTGTATTTAATTATTTTCTTTTTCATTTCAACTATTTTTTTTAATACTCTTTCTTGTAGAAAATTACTATAAAACATAAGATTAAGTTACTTGAGAACAACATATCGAATGCTTCCTCCAGCACTAAGCTAAGTTTTTACTTTAAATTTTTTAAATGTTTCTCATCACTCTGTTAAATAGTTTGATTCTTTGTTTTTAAAAGTATATTTTTTAGAAATTTAATTAAATATATTTATTATTATTATCATTATTATTATTATTATTATTATCATTATTATTATAATTATTATTATAATTATTATTAACTTTATTATTATTATTATTATTAAATATTGTAATAATAAGAAAAAAATCAAGTAACTCATAAACCAGTTATAGTAAATTTTTTTTTATACTTGCTCTAGAATTTGTTTGAAATGTAAATTCATGTTATTTTTAAAAGATATTTAAGTTTTTTGTATAAAATTCAAATGTGTATTCTTAATATGATGATAATATGATTATAAAGAAGAAAAAAAAATAAACCCTATGCTATGAATGTTCGCTATAGTATCTAACAGATTGTTATTGGTAGCAAAACGGTTTGAATCAATAAAAGCAATGAAACTCTTAAATTATACTGTTTTAATGGTTTTTGTATTTCTGCTATTGCACTGTGTTTTTTTTTTAACGATTTTGAAAGATTTACTTTTTCTACAATAAATTTTCGTTTAGATAAGCGTTGTCCGGATCCAGTTCGGCTCCAGCTAACGGTACAAAACTTTCAATAAAGTCATTTCTTTGTAGACGTTAAGTTTAAGGGCCATTCTGGGTTTATTAACTTTTTTTTTTTGATATTGACTACAACTATGATTTTTTTTATGCAGTCTGTTATGTAAGAGCGTGTACGGCATTATTCGCAGTCATGGTATAATAATACAAGGTAGCATTAACAGTTGCTTGGGAAACCATCTCCTGTCAAAAAATATACTCAAAAAGGGAGCGCTCACAGTCGGCCATTGAAAACACAAACAACGTTGAAAACGTTAAAGTAAAAAAAACAACAACTTCAGCAGCTGCAGATGCATTTTCACAAACAGCTGCTTTTGACAGGAGATGTTTTCTTATAGAAGAGAAATTGAGCAGTTGTCAATGCTACCTTGTATTATTATACCATGATTCGCAGTCGGTAAATAGTGCAACCCTGAAATTTTGTCAACAAGCATGGTATAATAATACAAGGTAGCATTGACAACTGCTTATTTTCTCTTCTACAAGAAAACATCTCCTGTCAAAAACAGTTTTTTGTGTAAATGTATCAGCAACTGCTGTGGTTGTTGCTTTTTTTCATTTCAACGTTTTCAACATTGTTTGTGTTTTCAATGGCGGATTGTGAGCGCTCTTTTTTGAGTATATTTTTTGACAGGATATGTTTTCCCAAGCAACTGTCAATGCTACCTTGTATTATTATACCATGGTCAACAAGTAGACATAAGGTCTGTTCCCGTACTTTTGCAGCAGAAATTCGCAAGTTGCAAAATTTGAGAGAGTAAGCCAAAAAATGCTCTCTTTGCGTGAAAAATTGCAAAAAGTACGGAAACAGGTTTTTGCAAAAATTTGCAACTTTTGATGAAAAATTATAAAAAAAATTGCTTATTACATTGTATTCTACTTAAAGTGCTTGCCGAACAATTAATTTGCACATTTCTCGACATTTTTTATTTTTCTTAATGTTGATTCAATGCATGGTATAATAATACAAGGTAGCATTGACAGTTGCTTGGGAAAACATCTCCTGTCAAAAAATATACTCAAAAAGAGAGCGCTCACAATCCGCCATTGAAAACACAAGCAATGTTGAAAACGTTGAAGTGAAAAAAAAAAACAACAACCTAAGCAACTGCAGATACATTTTCACAAACAGTCGTTTTTGACAGGAGATGTTTTCTTGTAGAAGAGAAAATAAGCAGTTGTCAATGCTACCTTGTATTATTATACCATGGCTTCAATGGATGCCACTCTAATTTAATACTAGCTGTCAAAAAATTAAAGCTTGCGATTTTCTGCTTCGACAAATTCATGTAGCAGAAAATAGCAACATTTGACAAGGATTGGATTTCACATTTTCGCTCTCTTTTGCGAAATTTTTGGGTACGGGAACAGGAAATCGCAGAAAATAGTACGAATTCGTGCGAATGTTCAAGTACGGGAACAGACCTATAATCTCTGTCCTTGACGCGCTATTAAAAAAGTTAAATTGCTGGTCGAAACTTTGTCAGAAAAGTGTGTTAGGCATAATGAGTGCTGCGTACGCAGAACGCTTCGAGGCAGTTTTCCTCTGCAACCATCCAAAAGGACCAAAAATGTTCAATATTTGAAAAAGTCAAAGGCTTTTTTCCAGAAGTGGGTGCAACGCTTTAAGGAATCTAAAAACCTAGATGACCTTCCTGATCGTGACTCAACAGGGAACGTGACCAAGAGTGGATGAAATAATTATAGTGAGTTTGTTTTCGCGGAATCCTGGCTTAAGTTTGCGTCAAGGGCAAGCGAAATTGCTGCAAAAAGGTCTAAATATATCGCACGTAAATATTCGTAACCATTTGCGTGCAAATAATTTAAAATGGCGAACCACAATGAACACTGTTGTCCGAAAAAACACGTTACTAAAAGAATGGCTTGGGCAACAGAAAAAATTGATCGCGATTGGAGTAACGTACTCTTCTCCGACGAATCTTCTGTTTGGGGTTATTCGATCGTACCGCGGGTTTGGTCTTCGTCGTCAAGTAATTTTGTCCAGCGCACCGTTAAACATCCCATAAAAATTCATCTTTGGGGATTCTTTTCAAAAAGGGTTTCGGCACTTTGCACCTCTTTATCGAGAACCTTAATGCTGCAAGAATGGTCAAAATTTATGAGAAGACTTTATCACCGACTGCCAAATGCCAATTTAGAATCAAAAATGAAGACTGGATTCTGCAGGAGGACAATGACTCTAAACACCGCAGCCGCCTCTGTACCGACTGAAAACGCGAAAAAGGCATCGTACCATTAGATTGGCCTGCACAATCGCCTGATGCTAGTCCCATCGAAAACGTCTGGGGCTACATCAAGTAGAAGCTTCCAGGGAGACCCACCTCAAGTATACTTTAAAACAGCTGTCCCGAGAAATTCGACGCATTTGGAGAGCTTTTCCTGTGGAATATGCCGAAAAGCCGGTAGAAAGTATGCCGCGGAGTTGTCAAGCGATTATTAACGCTGGTGGTGATTGGACATCTCATAAATATGATTGCGTCGTGCTTCGGAACATGCATAATGAATGCATGTAAGGAAAAATTTTCTTAAATTTTAAGATATATTATGCCGTACACTCTTACTTAATAGACTGTATATACTATTATATAAAAACATAGTGACGGTATTTGTATGTTCCACTTTTACGCGGAACCACTGAACCGATTTGAACGGTTTAGGTACCAAGAGTGCCGCAATTTTAATCAGCTAACTATAGGCTATGTAAAATTTTCCTCAATTACTTTTGATGCACAATAAATGCGAAAAATGCAAAATAGCTAGAAATTCTCAAGCGTTTTGAATGAAAAAGTACCAACGATTTATTTTAATAAAAAATAAAATTTGTACGAAATTGTTCACGCCTTTAATTTAACAAGATAGAAAAACAACTACATAAGTTAATAGACCCGCCTTTTTTAGTGACAAATTATGACTATGCAATGTTTCTAATTTATTCTGTTATGATATCGTTAAAGGCAAATATTTTTTTCTTTCTTATATTAGATTTTGAAATAGATTTTGAAGTGTTCTTTGACTTCATTTCACTCGGCAATGTGAGCGTTGTAAGTGTAACAAGCACGTTTAATAACGGTATAAGCCATTATTGAAAAAGCTGTTTACTTCATTTATAAAACCTACACTATTCCAAATTATAGAAGCTTATCTAACGAAGATATTGAAAAGATAATACCGAGGTCATAAAGGACACCAAATTAGAGTAAAATCTTTACCATACATCCAACATATTCAGAGTGTTTTTATTTGCATTTATTATGTACTACATCACATCTACGACTTTTACCAATTTACGAACTGTTGATAGTATACTGGATGTATTTAAAAACCATTATAAAACGAGAACTGCTCTGATGATTTCACCAAATAGTAAGCAAATAGTTCTGTGTTAAATGTAGAAGAATATAAACAAAATGCAATTTTCCACGCCTTCCTACCGCTCCTACTATATTGAAAAAACATAATTGAGAAGTGAACGGCTGAATCGATATGAACGAAATAGAACTCAAAATGTTCTGAACTACAAGCAATTTGACTCGCTTACCTGAAACGTCCACAATATTTGAAAATTATAACAAAACGGGATCGGCATACTCTTCGATTTGAATGAAAAAAGCAATTTAAGTTTTATTTTTTATTTTTTTTTCAAAAAAGTCCATTAAGAATTATAATTTCTCAACAAGTTCTGAAACAATTTTCTTTATTGCAAAAAAAAACTTTTTATTTCTAAATTTTGGTTTTATTGACAAAATAACTTTTTTATAATATTGATTTAATGAAAAAAAAATAACTCAAAAAATAATTTACTTATTTGTACTTTGATATCTTATAGGAGTAGAGTGGTGGCATCAATGGACCATTTTTCGAAAATAAAGCTGGGAACGGTGGACGTTACAGAGCCATGTTAACCGACTTTTTTTACTGAAATTGGAAACATGAATTTGGGCGACATCTGGTTCATACAGGATGGCGCACCGTGCCATTCAGCCATGCCACAATCGATCTTTTGCACACGAAATTCCCAAATCGTGTTATCTGCCGTCTTCGTAATGTCAATTGGCCGCCTCGGAGCTTCGATTTCACCCCTTTGGTCTTTTTTTTTTTTGTGGGGAACCGTGAAGGACCGATGTTATGCCAACAATATGGAAACGATTCAAGCACTTAAGGCCAATATTATCTAAGCAATCCGTAAACTACAGCCCGAAACCATCAACAAGGTCTTGAAAAATTGGAGTGACAAAATGCGCTACTGCGAAGCCAGCCGAGGCAGCCACTTGATGTGTGCTCTTACTAATAAAGCCATAATACATAGAAAAAAATTTAATTTTGTTCTTTTTATTGCAGTTTTCAAAAAAAAATACTTGTATTTGGCCCACCCTGTATATTTAAACTTATAAATTTATTTACAATAAGGGTATTCATGCAACGCGGCAAGCTTCTATATTGGGCAATTAGTTATTTTTATCACGCAGGTTGCATGAACGTCCCCTAAAACCGTTGATGAATTTGTTGCTTATATGAAAGCTGTTTACCAAGTTAAACAAAAAAAGTCAACCGTCTGCATTTTAGGATAAATTAGAAATATGTTGTATTTACCTTCTGATTGAATAAAAAAGCCACTTTCTTTCAATAACACTTGGAATTAATAAGAACGAAAACAGCTGATTGCTGTTATAAGTGTGCCACCTCGTTTGCTCTGCTAAATCGAAGAGCAAATATATCTGGTTAGTGTAAAAGCTTCTCTGTACAAATTTTGACAGTTCATTTTTAAGGGGAATAAAGTTATCTTGTTTATACTATTTATAAGGGCTTTGCTCATTTATATGAATACCCTTAATGAATATTCTAAAATAACAGTAAAGAAATTTCGTTGTTTTCATTTTTTTTTTTTTTTTTTTTTTTTTTTTTTGTGAAATAGGACGTTGAAATGACAGCAAAATATTCCTCTTCCTCTGGAACATTTCACTCTTGAACATCTTAAGCAAAAAATTTCGACGCGGTATTAAAATATAAATAAGCCGCTATGAAAAAAAAGCTATAAACGTGCTTAGTAATCCTTCAAAATTTCAACTCGATCGGTCAAGCAGTTAATTGCAAATCATGTTTATCAGCTCAAAAACCGTTGTTTCGAGAAAAAAGCGGTTAAAGTTTATATTCCTCAAAGTTAACGCTTCTGATCAAAAAAGAATTTGTACAGAATTTCTATAGGTACATATATAATACATGAAAAAATAAACCCAGAATGTCCCTTAAGCAAGTAAATCTTCTTAAGATAAGGCTAAAAGCGATTTTTTTATAAGTTAAAAAACTACAAATGTGTTCGAATCTTTCAGTGAATACATCCGGTTACACATGTCGTAATTCAAAGTATACATCGCCCCAGGATTTGAAGAAAATCGGGCCTACAGGTCAAGGAAGTAGCTTCACTTCAAACTTAACTTAAAACTATCTTACAATTAACATTAGATATTGAAAGTTGAAGGAGAAAATAATTTTTATTAATAAAAAATAAAAAAAAATAAATAACTGGCCATTTCAGCCCTTGAAAGGACTTTGACCTAGCTTCTTATGATCAATTGTGTTGTGCGTGTTATTAAGTTTGTACACAATTGACCGAGAACCGGACCTACATGCTTACCGCCGACTCCGAACGGCGATGAACGGAATGTTCTCGTTCTCAAGAAGCTTTACATGGCAATTTTGTTACTCTCTGAGGTTTGCCATTGTCTGCAGAGAGGTGGCGACCGTACAGAAAAATTATTTTAATTCAAATAATTTGCTGTCGCTGCTGGGGTTCGAACCTGGGTCTCCAAAGTTCTTTGACATAGCGGCCACGCACTTTAACCAACTACGCCACGGACGCCACATAATACCTAGAATAATAAAAGATTAATTAAGGGAAGAAATACATGTAAAATCTTCAAAAAATCTGTACTGCCAGGAAACAGCAATAACTGGAAGATAATCAGCTATTGTATACGCCTGGAATTGCTGATTGAACGGTAAGTCGCAAAAACTAATAGTTTTTTCGTCCTAAAACTTTAAACGCGATTTTCTCGAAACTACGTTTTCAAAAACGGCTGCCAATGCAGCTCAAAAAGTAATTAACCGATCGGGCTGAAATTTTGAGGGGTTTTAGTCAACATAATTACCCATAGAATAATCCTACAATATTACACATTTTGCATAAATAAACATTTTTAAGTCGAAATATTTTTTGTTTTTTGATTTCAGACCAATAGAAAAAGCTGGGCATGCCAGCTGCCAAACTGCCTTCGTGGAGGGACTGTACCGCCGCCATTTTGTATTAAAAAAAAAATTGTTTTTATTACCAGACACATGTCATTAAATTGTGTCATAAGTGTAAAATGATTTAATTATTTATTTAATTAATAAAAGTAAGTATTTAGTAAATAAAAGGAGTGTGTAAAGTTTAGGTGAAATCAGTCCAAAGGTTTTTGAATAATTTTGACTACCGACTTAAAAAAAAGTTTTTGAAAAACTCGATTAAAGTTTGATACATGATCAGAAGAAACCGAGAGCCCAGAGACTCAATCGTCTGAAAAGTTTTACTCCAAATGACTTCAAATTTTAAGACAATATTTCTTATAAGTTGCAGTATCAAATAAAAATGTGGACCCTTTTCCCACACGATTTATTTCTTCTTATAAAAAAAAAAAACAAAAACTATTTTTATCAATTTTGTCAATTCAAATCATTTTATTTCAAGTTTTACTTTTATTCCAATAAAAAAATAATCTTACCACTTTTAACTGGAAAAATTTATCGAGTAAAAATTACGGAAAACGCCATCGAGTAAAAAATAGTAAAAACTTAATTAAATAAATGAGATCCAATTATATACAATAAACAACATATTCTATCTTAAAATATATTTTATGACTCGATATTTCCACAACTGATAAATACCTATCAGTCATAAAGAAAAATGCATGATATTATAAGTAAAACAATATAATAGACACGAATATTGGCGCTTCGCCTTGGCACCTTCTGTTGGCAATAACAATCTGAGTTAATGGAACATTGGGTTGGTATTAAAAAAAAACATAAAAGGAAACAAGATATCATCAAAGGACTATTTCAAATTTCATATATAAAACAAATACTATTAAAAAACTAATGGTACAGAAAGAAATCCATGGTACACCAAAAAAAAGCAAAAAGTTCTCTCAATTTCACTGGAACATTTGGTCACTCAAACATAAGTGACATTCGATGATGCAATTTCCATAAAACACTCATAAAAATCCAATTTTACACATTTGTTACGGTCAATCCAAAGTAATTTGTACGCACTGTTCAGCTTAATCCTGCATTCACATACTGTCAGTGGGCTGCGTAAGAATGCATACACATGGTGGTTGCTCTAGCCGGTGTGTACAAATCTAAAAGCTGATGCATGGATGTCACATTTATTTGATGGTTCTTTAAGAATTCGAAATCCATAAAAATTACAAACGAAACAAGAGCAATATGTGACGATATTAGAAGAACGATAGGCTTAGCCATTAATCATTGAAAAATTATGGTGGACTCTGCTATAAAAGTGAGAGCTGAGCAAGATTAGTTCCATTTTTTGTTTTTTTTTTTTTTTTTTTTATTAACGAACATGTATACAGTGTTATTTATGCTTGCCTTTTTTATAAATTATATCTATGGGCCATTACATTTATTAATGGCACATATTTTTTTCATTTCTTATAGATAGTGAAACTTTGCTGATTTTTGAGAAATTAAGAATTAAACCTTGTTGAGTCATACTTCAACAATTTCTTGAATTATTTTTTTACTTTTGGATTAACATATATTTTTGCTTCAACCAAGATGAACGGATTGACTATTAAAATAATTTTGAATTGATATAAAAATAATATCGTTAATAATCACAGTGATTAGTCCGAATTAATAATTCAGCTACTATTGACCCCCTGAAAGTGTTTTTCTTTTGAATGTTTTTTCAAATTATAAATCTTTTAATATCTTAAAGGTGTTGCAGAACTAAATTTGTACCTTTTTTATTATTTTACTATGTGTTCTTAAAGTAGGATTAAATAATAAAAAAAGTTTCTTTCTTTTCTTTAATTCATTGTTTTAAACCCTATAACCCTATAAAAACTCTTCTAATATTACTTAGTTTTTTCCTATGAGCAATTTTAGGATAAATGTAACTGAGAAACGAAAAAGTAGATCCGCAATTATTTAAAAATATTAAGCTTTTCTGTAGCTTGGAAGCACTTTAACAACTTTCTTCGTTTCAAAGTACCATTAAATTTAGGTCCTTGATTGACTAAGAATAGTAACTTTATTATAATTTCCAGTATATTATATATATTATGTTAAAAGGACTTAATATAATCTAGTAAAAACACACAAGAGTAAAATGATATCAGTAAAATTTATTGTATTTCTATATACAAAAAATTTTCAATTTATATAAAAAGTTTTCAGTTAATTTTTCAAATAATTGTTTATTAAGAAAAAAATTGTGTAAGGGACAATAATTTTATGACTTATGAAAAATTCGTAATAATCATTTAAGACTTGACTTAGATCTCTATCTAAGATGTATCTAAAAATTTGTATAATTATCAAACGGTAACAGCCCAACCTAAATTAGTGAGTTACCTATCGCATATTACCATCAACTAACAAAATTGGTTCATATACACCCAACTCTTTTTTTACACGGTAGATACGTTCCTCAGAAATCCGTGTAAAAAAAACGTGTAAAAAAAGAGGCGTTTCCTATAGTAAAATGGGGGATACGTTCCATGTCATCTGAAAACCGTGTAAGATGAAATAAAGAACTATATTTACTTCGAAAAACCGTGTAAAAATGTTGAAAACTATAAAATTTCAGATATGCATACAAATTGTATGTTCATATGGCATTTTATTGAGCATTAAAATTTAAAATACATAATTCATACAGGTGAAAAATTGGTAGAGCAAGCAAAAAACAAAAGAAATCTGTTACTGTACTAGATTAAAAATTTTTTACAAAAAAATTTTTTTTTCAACCGTGTAACTTCAAATCCGTGTAAAAAGAAACCGTGTAAAAAAAGAGTTGGGTGTACAAATACACAAAGCACTAATGCTACTAGAGAAGTTGGCTACGAAAAAATGAACGAACAAAAAAATAAAAATAAATGTAATGATTGTTGACATTTAATGACTGACATTTAATTGACATTTAATTGAATGTAATGACATTTAGTTTGGGTACTAATCATAGAACATTTGCGTAACGCTTGGAAACGCAACGCAACGCGCACAAATTAAGGTTGAATTAGAGCCGCCGCACATTACAGACTTTTAGTCGGCCGATAGTTTAATGCTTAATTGGCCGCAACTGACAAGCCAACTATTTAGTTGGTTGTAGGTGCGCACACTGTGCCCAGATAGTTTGCCAATTGCGGGGTTGCATTTGAGAAACATTCGCATGGGGAGTTTTTAAATTATTTTGCTGTTTTGAGTTTTATAAAATTTTTCGTTACTGACATATTTTTTGTTGATTTTGGTGCGGGTATGAGTATTAAACATTTTTTTATTAGATTATTATGTAATAAGCAGCATTCAACATTTTGCTGGCACTTACGCTATTTTTTTTTTTTTTAAATAATTAAAACTTCTTTATTCCTATTTGCAATCTGCAAAAGGCAAAACTTATCCCCATTCATACTGCAAAAAGCAGCACTTTTCAACGAAAAATAAAATTACAACAAAAACAAACAAAATGTCCACCAGTTGGTAAACTATTTGATCGGCTAGTGTGCGGACTTCCATGGCACGCCATAACCACTTGGCAGTTTGCAGATAGTTGCCAGACATTAAAATCAAGTGGAAATCTGACCTCCCATTTGATTTTTTTAGTTGGGTTTGATTCAATCGTTAGGTGTGCGCACTTCCATAAGACACCATACCCACATGCAAACAAATCAAACTATCGGCCGACTAAAAGTCTGTAGTGTGCGACGGCTCTTATTCAATCACTTCGAGTTAATAGAAGTCGTACACAATTGTAATGCAAAGTCATTGTCGCCCTGTGCAATATTGCGATTATAAGATTTCTGCAACACCCTGCATTTGTTGCATATTCTCATTTTGACAGTTTACCAACACTGATAGCTTGTATTTTAATTAAATTTTCAAAACGATTCGGATGCAATCAGCTGGATAAGAGTAAACAATGGATGAAGTGGATAAAATAATTATCCATTCGCTGCGCAACATTGGGTGCCAAATCAAGGATGATA
Organism: Pherbina coryleti; assembly: GCA_943735915.1. NCBI lineage: Eukaryota > Metazoa > Arthropoda > Insecta > Diptera > Sciomyzidae > Pherbina > Pherbina coryleti. Next base: position 108,357,362 of record OX030952.1, read on the forward strand.
TATTTAGCTTGGCCAACTTTACGCCCGAATTATTGGTGCATACCGTGACAGCCTGTTTGCTGGAGATCAAACCGACAGCGACAATGCCCAAATCCTTGCCCGAGGGCATGACCCAACGATTTAGCGTAGCCTCAACTCTCGCCGAGGCCTGTTCTGCTGCCGGCTACCGCAGCGATATTGGCTATCAAACCTTCTTATACCCAAATGTGGTGGATGCACGTAAGCTGTTTATGTTTCTCATTGAGAAACTGCCTAAAGATCGAATAGAGGCACCACAAACTGATGCTACAGCGGAGGGAGGCAGTGAATTTGCTATTTTAGAAAGAGAAATTAAGAGGAATATCCTACAGTCCCTGCACACACCATGGGTTCCTTCGTACTGCAGGCAACGCACTAATAAGCACAACACACATACAATTGTTCAGTACGTAGACTTCAAGCCACATTTAAATCTAAATATTCCCAGTTTAAAGACAGAATCAGCGGATAAGCCGTCGATGCAGTATCTAGCACCAAATATTTTCCAGCAAATGAGCACAGGAGATTTTGACATTATAAGCTCCGTGTTATACAAGCATGACATGGATGCTTTTCAGCCGGATGCTGTGCAAGAGCAGTATGCATTTGTAAAGACCATGGCAACAATTGAAAACGGCGTACCGCCTGTAATGTCGACAAATAGTTTTATCAGTAATGATGAAGCCAAAATTAATGATATCAGCAAAACACCCATGGAAGTGATTGGCAACCAAGTCAACGCACTCAAAAACGACCACGATGCATTAAACGCTACACGTAAAGCGCACAACTTAAAAATAAACGAGTTAAAAACTTTGCAGTCGAACGTCCAACAGCGCATAGCTGAACAGCGAAAAAGCATTAAAATGCATGAACGCACCCATGTCGTACTGGAACAGCCGGAGCAGAATGTTGAAAAGCTAGAAGGCATTATATCAGCAACTCAGGAAAAGCGTCGATCATTGGAAAATCAATGGCACAGTTACCGTGAACCACTTGAACAACGCATGAGAGAGCTCCAAAGCGAAAAACCTAAGAATTCTGCAAAGAATGCTTTGGACTTACGCGAGCTCATCGTACAGCTAGAGAATAATATGCAGGAGAAGATCACCATGCATGCCCAGCTAAGTGCTGAGCTAAAGCGTCCGAATCGCGCTGTTGCGGCCTCACGCAAGGAATATACACGACGCATCATGGAATTCATCGGAAACATACGCAAGCAACGTAACGATATCTTCAAGGTGCTGGACGATACACGCGATCTGCAAAAACAAATCAATACAGTTTCGGCGCAGCTGCAACGCCAATTCAACTACACAGATGATCTTCTTTTCAAAAGCGCTAAACATGATGCGCACTCTAGGCGTGCATATAAGCTTCTAGCTGCCTTACATGCCGCTTGCAATGAACTGGTGGAACTGGTGTCGCAGACCGGCAATGTAACCAAGGAAATACGTGACTTGGAGGTACACATCGATCGCGAAAAGATTAAAAATATTGCCGTCAATTTGGAAAAAATCTCGCTCGATATCAAGAACTTTGAAGATGTTGTCAAGAACATTCAGGCTAAAATACACGAAGTCGAAAATAGAATAACCGAGGGCTAGTTTGCCAATAAATATCCAGTTGCCAATGACATGCATTCCTCGAAGAGAATTGAAGAAGAATCGAAATCTTTCTCAAAGACCATTATAAATAAGGCTTATCAATCGAATTTTTTCTAATTCACTTGTTAGCGCTCATTCTATTGAGCAATAAAAACTCAGTAGAAGTATAAAAGAAATTACACAATTAAGGGAAAATACAGTAGTAAACATTTTTAGAATTGTGAATTATTAGAAACATTAACATTATTTCTGAATAAACCGAACATAGCAAATAGTACAATCTTCATGATTTACAAGGTCATAAGTACGTTGTTGTATAATCATGTTCTTATTGTTTCAAAACAAGATTCATCTACGCTATCTATTTCGTTGGTAAAATTCAAATCGGATCTACTTTTGGTAATATTATTTATATCTCTTGAATGATTCAAAGATTTCAAATTCTTACAACTTCTTCGCGGTCAAGATGATCCAGCTTGCAAAGACTTTTTTCAATATATTACGAAAAAAAGAACTCTACATCAACTGGTAAGTTATTTTTCACTTCTCTCCCGAAGGATCCGTAATCTGCTTTTAAATCATGTTCAAGTACGCATTAAAAGTCTTACTGCTGGAGTGGAGATCTTTACATCCATTTAAAAGAGTTTGCAGCTGTGCTTCACAACTACCAACCATTATTGTAATCGATTAATTTCCATTTCATCTGGTATTATTAAAAAATCTATCGCAATAACTTTCAAATCTGTCAACTTGTTAACTAATATACCTTTGGAACACTTCACTTCTAGATGCACTCTTTATGCATCGGATTTATTTAGAACAGTTACAAAATCTTACATTGTTTGTTCAATTCAATTAATGCACTTTCGTGTACTTTCAATATTTTTGTAATCCTAGAAGAATTACCGACGACCATTCATTTCTATTCTAACAAGGTCCCTATATTCCCCAGAAGGTAATATGGTCTTTACTGTAATATGATACCCATCAATTGCTTTCATTATTGATGGTATACCAATTTCTTTTCAGTACATTCCAAGGATAAATTTTTATTTTCCACATCTGGGATTTAGATTTCTTCAGGAATAAGAATTTTAATTACGGTGGCTCAAAACTGTTTGAAACATTGGTGGACTGAGCTTTTCCGCTGGATAAACTGGTTTACGACAGACCTCAGTACTTACCATTGTAGCTTGAAAAGCAATGGGTACAATTATTGCAGTAGAAATAGGCTCTCGGACATAGCTCAAGTTCAAGTTGAACTTAATTTTTCAGCCGATAAATATGCGAACATTTGTAGATCAATTATTGCTATTGATAATATTGTGTAACCAGCTTTTTACTTTTTATACCACCACGTTTCAAAAACGTAAAAGGGGTATATTAATTTTGTCACTCCGTTTGTAACGCCCATAAGGAGCCGTGGTAGGTATAGAAAAGTATATATATTCTTAGTCAGCATCACCATCCGAGTCGATTTAGCAATGTCTGTCTGTGATCACGATTATAGCCGTAATTTTCAAACTATCATCACGATCATATTTAAGCTTTTATCTAAAAAATACTGATCAAGTTCGAAAATGAGCCAAATCGGATTAAAACCACGCATACCTCCCATACAAAGTGACTTTATCAAAAAGGAAATGAAATGAAAAAAATGAAAAATGTGGACAAAGAATATGAACTTTAACATATAACATATACGTGTATGAAATTCAACGAAATCGAGTGAATACCACGCCTACCTCCCATGCAAAGTTACTTTATCAAAAAACAAACCCGAATATTTTCTGTTAAAACTTGACCAAAATGTTTTTACAGATAAACATTTTATTGACTGCTTAAGACTTTGAATATACTTTGGTTCGGCCATCGGGGTATTTTCACTTCGTCCCGGTCAAGATAATTTCTTACTAGTTTTTTTTAATCCAATATTTTTAAGAATTTGTTTTTGTAATAAAGTCAAGATATTTTGCCATTCTATTATTTCCATGAATATTTATATGGAATATAACATGCGTGCGTCACTCTTGATTAAGAAATATTTGAATAGGATTAGGATATAAGTCATCAAAAAGAGCATTTTGCCTTTTGAAAACCACTTTGTCATGGTTTATAACGACGTTTATGTTGCCAAGCACATAACTTATATAAAAAGAATAAAAATAATGTTTATCACTTAATAAAGATAAAGCGCTGAATTTTCAATAAAAACTATTTTATTTATTCGCTGAATCGTATAATAAAAACTAAATCATTCGTATTCCTCATGCTCTCGAGTTAATGGTTAAATGTATGTCTGTATAGATTATTTATGAATAAAAACCTTATTTTACAAATATTCTAATTTATAACTCAATTGTCCGTGCGAAACAAGGACTAATTAAGCTATTTTTATCTTGTATGTTATTGGGTCAAATTTTTAAAATATATAAATTTAAAGATTTTTTTTTATAGAAAACAAAAACTCATATGTTTACTTAATTTTGTAACGAAACAAATTTATTCACACACTAACTGAAGTTATATTGCATGTTTGTAATGTATACAATTTATTACTATAACATAATTATTTTTTTTTTTAAAGTTTAACTCGAAAATACACCAATTTATTGTGTTCTCTCATATTTTCTTCGATTAGCCTTAGAAAAAATTAAACTAGTGTCTACTTAATTTATGCATAATAACTCATATCTCTTAATTTTGAGTAATTCATATCTTGTTTTTTTGTATTTTTTTTTTTGTTTTGCTTTTAATTTAAGAAACATTTTTATTTATTATGTAGCCATAATAAATCTATTATAAGTCAAGTCCATGAACGTTAAAGAAATACGAAGGAATATAATTAAGTCTAAAAAGTAAACGAATATTCAATAAAATAATTAAACACTCACATCGTAAACTTAAAAGTTGGCATACGATGCAGAACAGCATATTTTAAATAAAATATTTTCAGAGTTTGATGTTTAATGCAAACACTTTGGTTTTGCCAGCAACCAATTGCATTTTTCAGTTTTCAGTATCTACCAATGTCCTGTTTGCGTGAACTTTTTAAAATTTTCAAAGCAATCTTCCGAGCTCCATTGTTCAATGATTGTTTTAAACTCCTGGTCCAAATCTATGGAAATAATGTTCTCGTTGATCTCAATACTTGTTTTCTTCATGGTGCGATATGTCTAAAGTATCGAAAAATTCATTAACTCGCATGCAAAATTAATATATATTAAATAAGTATTTTTCTCACTTCTGCTGATAAGCTTGCTATTCGCTTGGCTGTAGCAAGTGCGTCTTCGTTGACTTTGTTTGGAGTCGTCAGCTTGTTAACTAATCCTGATAACGCGGATTCAGTAGAATGTAACTTTTCACAAAGCCAAAATAGTTTGGTTTTCTGCAATATTATAAAGTATGGTAGTGCGTTAATTATTAGCTGTAAGAAAATAAATTTGTTCTGATTGTCTTACAAAGGTACCACGAATTTTGGTATTTGCATTCCAAATGCAGTATCCTTCTGGCATCTGCCCTATTTTTGCGTAAGGTGTCTCATATGTACCCTTGTCGCTAGCAATAATTATATCAAAGAGTGGCAAAATCATCACACCCAGTCCAATGTTGGCTCCGTTGACACCAACAATGAGTGGTTTCGGGAATGTAGCGAGAGTTTTTAAAAAATTTCTGTATTAAAAGAAAAATAAACATGTATTCAATATTATCAAACAAATAGGAAATTGACATTAATTATAAGACCTTAAAGACTATACAAATACGTTACAATTTTCACATATTTGTGGTGAGTTCTAGGTCAATTGGTTTAAAAATTACTTGATCGAAACAACATAAAAAAATTAAACGAAAACTTGTTACTTTCCGGATAGTCAATTGCAAAATTATTATGTTAGCATTCGAGCCGCTTTAAACTTTTTCAGAAGCAAAAGTATATTTAGCTGGCAGTTCTACTGTAAAAGAGCATACTACAAGCAGACTAAGCAACTGTTTCGTCGGCCGCTATATCAACTAATCAGCGCATTTAAGTGATTTTGCGATTTACTTATTTGTAAATTAGTATTTTTCTCTATTTCTACCATTGAAGACTAAATAAATAATTTTGGAAAATTTATAAAATAAAATAACTTCACTTACTTAACTGCTGCTCCCAGTTGAGTTGCCATTTTTTTGCGTTTTTCCAGCGAACCAACTGCAAGTTCGGAAATATCAAGACCCTGACAAAAGTTTGCAGCATTTGTGGTTACAACCACTGCATGACAGTCACAGTCGGATTCTAGTTTATGCAAGACTTCAATGAAATTGTTGAGCAACTAAAAAACACAGATTGAAATATAAAAATCAATTTTTATTGCAGCACCTATAAACGTACCTCTATATTAAAGGTGTTCTCAATTTTGGATTTGTTTGTGTTGAATATAATTTGAGCTACCTTGCCCCACTTCTTGACCATAACGCCAGCAGATGAGCCATCATCCTTCACTATATTTGTCGGTGATTTATTTGTACACTTTTCCTTATCTTCTACTGTGGCGGGACTACGCACGGTGCGACGATTGTTCACACTAGTTACGCTGGTTTTTTTCATGTCAATTGCAAGTGGATTAGTGGCTTGAGGACTTTTTGTTTTGCGTATCTTTTGTTGGGTTTTTAATTCAGGCTTTGCAAATTCAAAAGCCTTAACAGTCGATGGCGTACTATTAAGTGTTTTAACCGAAATATCTGCTACGGACGTATCTGAAGCCGTTGCTTGATTATGTGATTTTGCTGGCGTCTTCACATCAGGTCTAGGTTGTTGGACTGCTTTGTTAGTCTTAAGTGCAGCTTTCGGAGTATTTTTCGTTGAATTTGCTGGCGATGCATCCAAACTTAGACGATGCACAGAAGCCGAACTAGAATAAGAGCTGTTGGAACGACGACGTATAATCATGGAATCCTCGCTGGCTTGCTGCTTATACACATAGTCCCAGGAAGCGGAAGCTTTAGGTTTGACAATACGTTTTGTTTTAACCACTGCATGTGCTTCTTTCTTCGACGGCGTAAGATCACGTTTAACAAACTGAATGAGTGTGTGAAAGGAATAATATAAAATTTTCAGAAAAATAATTTTTCAAAAATAGTTTTTAAAATACCTTCTCCGAAATGGTGGCTGAACGGCTGCGCATGTTGGGCTTGGGCAATTCGTTCAGTTCATTGGCTTTTTTCTGACGTTCGCTTTCCAACGAATTAAGCATATTGACGGCACCTTCATCGCCCATTAGGCGATCAATTTCACTAATTTTCTTTTTTTTATTGGCACCATTTGCTACCGGCGTCTGCGAACGACGTTTTCCTGGTGATGTTGAAGTGCTGTCGGATGTTGTTTTTGTTTGCTGCTTAGCCGCCGTGGATTCTTTCGGTGATATGGCAGACAACGCTATAGTAGATGTGTTTGATTTTATTACTATTTTAGGTGTTGGAGCACGTTTCACCTCTGATACATTGCCTGAAGGCATATCAGAGTGAGCTGAAAGTTTTCTGTCTTTGGGTGTAGCAGGCCGTACTTTCTTTTGTGCTGGTTCCTGGTTCTTCTTTAACAGTGGCATCGTGTTTGGTGCCGTTGCAGCTTTCGTTGTTGTAGAAGCTACAGATGTACTAGAAGCCTTAGCAGCCTTAGCAACCTCATTCTTAACTTTTGGTGTTGACGGTGATATGTTGCTCGGCCGCACAAGTTGTGCATAGGAAAATGTTGTCTCCGGTGCATCAGGATCCCAAATAATTTTTCGCTTGATAATTCTCGTGCGTTTGAAGCCTGCGAAAACGATAATCAACTATATAAATTGCCACAATATTTAAATAGGGAATTTTATTTTCATTTGTTATTAATATACAATAACAAGAGAGTTCAACTACTACATATTTTTCGTACTTTCTCAGTTTTAAACCATTTAAAGCCCAAATCATTGAAAAATCATCACCAACCCAAAAATCTTAAATATCTGGGAAAAATAAATTCATATAAATTGAAATTTGATCCTTTGAAAAACTTGGAAAATAACTAATAACCATGCATTTATAAAAAAGCTAATTGGGAACTAGTGTTTCAATCTACTTTTGAGTTGACTACACTAAAGAATTCATGTTTCAAAATTATCTTCTATCAGTAAGAGAGAATCTGAACAAAGACTGAACTTATCAGAATGCTTTTTTAAGGTTAGATACAAATTTTTAAAATCTGGTCTCGAATTTGCATGGAATGGTACACACACTATTTAACGCACTCGATCACAGCCGCCACAAACTTCAAAAGGTCGACAATTTTAAAATTAAATTCAGGTTAATTACTAAAGAGATTTTTCCCATATTTATTGTTGCAGAAGCTTACCTGTAATTGGTGGTGTCGGAGCAGCTGAAGTTTGTGGTTCAGTTTCCTTCTTTTTCTCGATTCCATCATTATCATCAGCTTTACTTTCTATCTGCTGTTGAGACACTGAGCCACTTTTGAGCAGCAAAATGCTAGTAATTTTTGGTGACGAATTGCGTCGCTTTGTTTTTTCACTCGGTTTTTCCTTGCTACTGACAGTGCTAGATGATGTTGATGTTGATGTTGTTGTTGTTGTTGTTGTTGTAGTTATTTTGGTAACATTTTTAGATACAGGATTTGCGATTGGTTTGGCATCTTTTGGTGCAGCTGCAGGCGATTCTAGAGGATCGGCAATCATCTCATCATCACTCCAATCGGCCCCCAACATAGACACCAAGTCCGTTGACTCTACCGGTAATGGTTTAATGTCTTGCTTGCGGCGGTTCTTATTTTGTTCCGGTTTTCTAGAATTTTCCTTTCTTGATTTGAGCCCTTCTATCTGTTCCATTGCCAAATTTCGCTCTTCTTCTTTCGTTAGCTTTGGCAAGGTACTAACGTAAGTATTCGTTGTAACAGCTGTGACATTCGTATTTGAATCAACAGTTTTCATCTCTTCAACTTCGTCAAAGTCATCGTCAATTTCCATGATTTGAAATTCGCCTTCACCCTCGATAGTTACACCAACGGCGACCGCATTGCTGTCATCAGCTAAATCACTTTTATGGTCATTATCGACGACGCCTTTGAGCACCGCAATAAGATCCTCTTCTTCTAGTGGCTCTGGTATTTCGTCTTGGATTCGATTTATCATACCGGCATTGCCGCCTACATGATGTTTTAGCTGTTCTTCTGTAAATGAAGCTGCTGAGTTCCTATGCAGTGGTTGCATTTCAAGCAACACCTTGTCACCATGAAAACCTTCATGTGTCAACGTGGCAACACCACCATCTTTTACCTTTTTGGCTACAGAAGGTGCAGTTGGTTCCACGTGATGCAGCTCTGCTATTTCACGCTCCAATGAGGTCAGTTCATCAAGCTTATCGAATTTTGCACCATCGGCTGAAGTCTCATGTATGGTTTCTTCCATTTCGGTGAACTTAACAACTGGAGAGTCTGCTCTTTCTGCATCTAATTCAGTGTGACTGCCGTTCGGCTCTTCAAGTTTGGCAGGTGGCGCACTAGAGATTGCTTCGCTATCTCTTACATCGGACATTGTTTTTTTCTAATTGCAATTTGTAAGGTTATGTAAATTCTTTTATTTTTTATTATTCACTTCTCAGTTTTCACTTCTTTTTTAATTTGCTAATTTTCACAAATATTTCTTAACATAATCCATGCATTGCAATGCTTATCTTTATGCCATAATAAAAGTACGCCATTTTTTATTTTCATAATTTAAAAAATGTATTTGAGATCAAGTACAGGCAATTGAAGACCTAGTGGCGCGGCCTGCACGATGCTCGTTTTCGAGGAACGTCCCGAGACAACCACATAAATTTTTGCAAACTTCGTAGAAAGTTTTACTTCAGTATTTAAATTCTTAATTTGTGATTTATTTGTTCCTTAATTTATTTATTTTATCGTAAAATATTTTTTTAATGAACTACAAAATTATTACACTTTTTTTCTCAAAAATGTGTGATATGGTGAAAAAATTTAAGAGGTGCCACCTAGTAGATTTCACATGCTTAAAATCTCTTTTAGTGTTAAAGGGCTTACACATCGGCGAATCTGTTCGTCACACGGCGGCCATGTTCACACAAGTTCGCTAGTTAAGAAGCGATGTTCGACAGTTTGTCACACGGTTGGCCGTGTTTACAAAATTTTTTGATTTTCTCTGTCGAACAAGGGATGCTGCCGAAAATGATGACAAACAACAACAAAAATCAATGGCTTGTGTGACGAACAGGTTCGTTCAATTTGAACGCTAGCTTTTTCACACACGTTCGCGCCGCCATGCTGTTCGACGAACAGATTCACCGATGTGTAAGCCCTTTTAGTCGAATTTTAAGCCACGGTACTGAAAAATAAAAATGTTTACTCCCGATCGAGAATGGACAATTCAAACCATGATACAACAACAATGTAGGCTAATTTTAAAATAGCTGAGCAAATTGTGAACATAGAGAAAAAGCTTTTTTGCTAACCGCTGATTAGAGTTCTGTTAAGTGTAACCGGACATTGAGAAACGGCCATAAAAGTAAAACACTTTTTACACAGAAGTGAACATAAACAGTCCCGGTTTACACACGCCAATAGTTGACCGTCAACTTTTTCATTTCCCTTTTAAACTTGACGCTTTAGTTTACACTCGTCAAGAGCTGACGGTCAATTATATGTGTATCATTTCAATTCTATAAGATGAAATGAAACGACGCTAATGATGCGCAAAACGAATAGAAAAAGTAGCGGGACAACGAACGAACACAAAACGAATTGGCCAAGAATTAACGGTACGGTCAATTTTTCTTTCCATTTTGTTACGATTCCCTCACCCTCGAACACCAGACTTGATCATCAACTATTGACGTGTCTAAGCCGGGACTAAGCCAAAATCAATTTAATTTTATTTAGGCCATGCCTAGAAGTATAATACGATCAAGGTTTGATCAAAAGTAGATAAGAACTCTAGTTACTAACCGAGCGTTTCCACTGGCAAGCATTGAATTTAAGTGTTTCCACTGCACGAACGAACAAGATGACGACTTACCAATGTTCACAACTTATGTTCGTGCGGTGGAAATGGTTGGACCGAATGAAGAATTCATCACTACGATTTGTTCGCGATGAATTTTTCGTTCGTTCGGGCAGTGGAAACGCTCGGTAGGGAAGCGATTTGTTCTTTCTGCCAAAATTCCCGGCGAATTAGCAGTATAAGTCAGGCGTAAGTAGCGTAGGTAGTAGGTAGCGTGCTCGACTGCCAACCCAGAGGTCCCGGGTTCGAATCCCAACCAGACCATGGTCCTACGTTTTAACTTTTCGCATTTGCAATTTTCTTTCATTTTTAATCAACTGAAATTAAAAACTCATCAATATTTACTACTCGATGTCGTAGTTGATGGTAGAGAAGTTTGTGGATGAGATTGCTTTATAACTTGAATTAATTTTTGTTTGGCGTCATTTTAGGAATGAAAAGAACATAATATCAAAAACCCACCCTTGAACCCACCCATTGCCATTGCAATGGATTTTGACAGATGGCATGCAATGAGATATTGCTAGTCGAAACGCCCGGTAAGGCTCTCTGAACAATTTGCTTGTGGTCATATTCCACCGAGTCAATTTCTTCAACTTGCCCCATGCATTTCATAAGAAAGCTGGCAGCTCTACTTGGAATATTTGCAATTTTCGGCCTTGTGCTGTTGTTTCATTCACTCTTGAAGTAAGTTTACCATAAAATTGCCGCGTTTTTGGATGATTCCATTTGACAACCGTAATGAAATCTCATCAATTGAGTTTTCCTTTTTCACTCATTGCTGCTGGTTAGGCTTCGGACGGTCTCGGTCGGGTCGAGTGCTTAGCAAAAGTTTTTCATTATCATCATCATATATTCGAGAATCTAAAGAAGTTATTTAATTAATTTATCCATCGCACAAAACAGAAGAGTATTTGTTTTCTGAGCAAAATATAATTAACTCCAAGTGACACTAACGAAAAAAAATGGATCCCATAAAATTGACTGAATTGCTGCGTGCAACAATCGAACCAAATCCAGAGCAAAGAAAATCTGCCGAAGATCAATTGGCACAGGTAATTATCCTACTCTATTTCATCCTGTTATAATTAATAGCAAATAAATAAATAAATCGAAATGAAAGAATTCAGCATCAGCGGGTGGGTTCCAAGTATCCATCCAATAAAGACCGATAGACGTCACCGATGACGTTTAAACGATGAACAAGGGAAGAAGAATTTGCAAAAAAAAACCATGTGCTTTTCCAATTTATGAAGTTTTGTAATGAAAAGACATGAACTATTATTCTGGAGTATCATGCCTGTGTATCAAATTCGAAAACAATCTTAAGCGCCCAAGATTCCTCTACTGTGCAGATGTTTAGATTTTGTAATAAAGGCAAATTCTTACAGTAAAAATTTAAAACAAATTTCTTACCTACCTGCCTGCTATTGTTTCGAAATTTATTTTATCATTGCCAAAATAGTTCTACAAGTTAGATAGGGGGAAAGAGCAAGCTTGGACAAATGATTATAAATAAAACTTAATTGATCACTCATTTTCTTTGGAATTTCTGCATGAGTGCAACACATGTTTATATTGGAATAAAATTGGTTAGGTTTTGGAGTCTGAAACGTGGCCATGGGCGTGGACTTAGTTGAGAATTTCGCAATGCAATTTGATCTTTATTTCATTTCTACCCTGATATCAGGTGATTATAGGAATCTGTTATATGAGTGCTGCACAAAAATAAGGAAGCTACAATTTAATTATTGCATCCTGTAAAATATCGAGCATTTTACGTGAGGTGGATTCTCAAAAATATTGTATACTTTTTATTTTTATCCTTTTTAAATATGTCATTGTAAAGCCCTAACTTGTGTGCATATTTTTTTGCTTTTCTAAGTCTTCAATTCCTACCGAATTATGGACTTTAATATCGTCTATAAAATAAGGGTATTTTTCGGGGCTTAGGAAATACTTATAAAAATAAGTAAAAATGTATTTTTTTTCAGTTTGGTCTTTCCAGTTAAAGCATTGAAAATTTATATATAGTAAAATGCTTATTAAGTTTTAGAATAGAATAGAAGAATAGAATAGAATAGAAGAATAGAATAGAATAGAAGAATAGAATAGAATAGAAGAATAGAATAGAATAGAAGAATAGAATAGAATAGAAGAATAGAATAGAATAGAAGAATAGAATAGAATAGAAGAATAGAATAGAATAGAAGAATAGAATAGAATAGAAGAATAGAATAGAATAGAAGAAAAGAATAGAATAGAAGAATAGAATAGAATAGAAGAATAGAATAGAATAGAAGAATAGAATAGAATAGAAGAATAGAATAGAATAGAAGAATAGAATAGAATAGAATACAATAGAATAGAAGAATAGAATAGAATATAAGAATAGAATAGAATAGAAGAATAGAATAGAATAGAAGAATAGAATATAATAGAAGAATAGAATAGAATAGAAGAATAGAATAGAATAGAAGAATAGAATAGAATAGAATGGCGTGGTTTAGTTTTGTATAAACACAATAGTACTCAAATATTCATATCCTAAACGGTGCCAGATCCTAAACCTCTGCATACATATGTACATGCTCAGCCCTTAAAATTATTTTCCTCGACTAAGGTCCATAATATTAAATGTTAATATGTTTAAAAATAGTTGGGCATAATTGAAGATGAACGAAAACTCAAAATTTATAAATTTTTTTTGTGGAATATATGTATTAAGACCTTCTAATCTCAAATCCGGAAAAATTTCACGCCGCTCTCAATCGGTTTAGAAGTTATAGGGCTTGAAAGTTGGGGAAATGGACCTCAAAAACTTGTGATTTTTTTTAAATTTTCCTACAAAACCTAGCATTATGGGTATCAAAAGAAAGGTTATGATGTTACCTATTCAATCTATTAAATCATTAAAATCCACGCATTACTTTACAGCAATTTCCATATGAACACTTGGCGGTTCACCCTTTTACGAAATGACCTAAACGTAAGTTAAACATCAAATTAAAAAATTTATTTAAGAAAAATGCGAATAAAGTAGACAATGCAGGAAATCGAATCTGTATATAAAAAATATGAAAAATTGTTATAAAAAATCGCGCGATTTTTCGCCTGCGGCGCTTTTTTTTTGTATAATAGGTAACAGCATAACCTTTCTTTTGATACCCATAATGCTAGGTTTTGTAGGTAAATGAAAAAAATCTCACAAGTTTTTGAGGTCCATTTTCTCAACTTCCGAGCCCTGTAACTTCTGAACCACTTGAGAGCGGCGAGAAATTTTTTCACCATTAACTTTTTTAGCTCCAAATACACATTTTCAAAAAAAAAAAAGTGAAAAAATCCATTTTCACTCATCTTCAATTGTTCCTTTATTCGTTTGATTTTTTTTTTTAATTTCCTTGAACGTTTATGTCCACCCAACTAACCGCTCGAACATTATTTGGGTTACTTATGTACGAAAGATGTTCTCAGAAATATGTATCTTTCTATTTCTAACAAAGATACTGTTAATAACAAAGATTTGCAGAAGTTATTTTATTGTTATTGAGTTATTAAGTTATTTTATTGTGGACACAAACAAAAAACAATTTATTTTTTCAATGGAGAAAATAAAGTAAATGCGTACTTATCGGAGTATATAAAAAAAAAATTGTGTAAAACTTATTTGAAGCGATTAATTCACATACGAGATTCGCAATTGAAATGTTACTTGACATTTTTATTTTAAAAAACCTTCACGGAAGACTGCAAAAAATTTAACAGAATAATAAACTAGTAAAACCCATTTTTTAAATTATTAGTTTTTAAAAATTATTGCATCGATTTCTGTATCAAAAAATAGATTGTTTTTTTTTAATTATTATACGGAAATAGCATACAGGCATTAATGAGTTATTAACAATATAATTTTAGAAGAAAATATTAAAATAATTGAATTATTTCCTCTGTAGATACATAAAATCATCGGCTTTGTGCCAACGATTTTGCAAATAGTTATGCAAAATAATGTTGACCAACCTGTACGGCAAGCAGGTGCCATCTACCTCAAGAATCTTATAACTAATAATTGGTCTGATCATGAAACCAAACCAGGCGAACCGATACCCTTTTCTATACATGAACAAGATCGTGCTATGATAAGAGGCGCCATTGTTGATGCTATTGTACATGCTCCAGATCTAATTAAGTATGTCAACAATTATCAGAATTGTTGAAAATGTTCATTACTTTTTATTCACTTTTCAAGAAATCAACTATCAATTTGTGTGAATCATATGATTAAAAATGATTTCCCCGGACGTTGGCCACAAGTAGTCGACAATATTAATATTTATTTGCAAAATCCAGGTGAGTCACATTCTTTAAAAAAATAAATAGCTCTTATGCAATATATAACATTTAAATTTTTATGAATTATTTTTTAATAATTAACATTTTCTCTAGATGTAAATGGTTGGAATGGTGCGCTACTTACTATGTATCAATTGGTTAAGACATACGAATACAAACGTTCGGAGGATCGTGTGCCACTTAATGAAGCAATGAATTTGCTTTTGCCAATGATCTATCAACTCATGGTGAACCTTATGAATGATCAGTCGGAGCAATCAGTGCTACTCCAGAAGCAAATACTTAAAATCTATTATGCTTTGACACAATATAGCTTGCCCTTGGACTCAATAACAAGGGAGGTGTTCTCACAGTGGATGGAAATTTGTCGTCAGGTAGCTGAACGCCCAGTACCCGACTGCTCTCATTTAGATGATGAAGAGAAGCCACAATTCCCATGGTGGAAAACTAAAAAATGGGCTCTACACATTATGGTGCGCATGTTTGAAAGGTGTGTGAAAAATAATCTATAATTTTCCTTCTTTTGTAACTTATATTGCAAATTGTTAAAATGAGTTTGGATTTAAGATATGGCAGCCCGCGCAACGTTGTGAGTGAAAAATATCAGAAATTTGCGGAATGGTTCCTACCTACATTTACATCCGGTATTTTGGATGTTTTACTTAAGATTTTAGATCAATATCGCAATGGAGTCTATATCTCGCCGCGTGTACTAACGGATATAATGGCTTATTTGAAAAATGCGTAAGTAACCATTTAAACTAATTGCACTTTCAAATTATCTTTTTTTAACACCTTCAGTGTAAGCCATGCTTATTCGTGGAAGTTGATAAAACCTCATATGGTTGCAATTATTCAAGATGTACTCTTTCCAATCATGTCATTTAATGATTCCGATCAAGAATTATGGGATACCGATCCTCATGAATACCTTCGTCTGAAATTTGGTAAATATTTATTTATTTTTCATTTATCTATGTGTGTGTGGAGCAAAGCTGACCCTATCGAAGATGCCATTTAATTATGATTCAGATTAAGCAAGGAAACCTTTATATCGTGGTTTTTTTTCCTATATCATATACAAGGTGCGGCTAAAGTAACTATATGATTTGTTTTTTAAATAACTATTGAATGGAATGAAAAAAACAAAAAAATTTATGATAAAAAGAAAGTTTATTTTATGTTATTTTTTTACATTAATTATGAAAAATAATATCAGTTAAATGAGAACCGTTTTCTCTAACGCAAAAATGTGCTCTTTTTATGGCATTTTCCATAACTTTGTTGAGTGTTTCTTGTGGTATACGATCAATTTCTTCTTGAATGTTGAATGAAAATCTTGTTGATGAAGATTTTTGGGATTTTGGGATCCCCAAAATCTGTTGTTTTGTTTATTTACGAAACCGTTCAAGTGAAAATGCGCTTCGTCGGTCATCATTAAATTTGACGAAAAATTTTCATTTTGATCAACGAGATTTAAAACTGCTCTAGCATATTCCATGCGCAATACGAAGTCCTCAGGATTTAGTTTTTGGACTACTTGGATTTTGTAAGGGAAGAGGTGCAAATCGTGTTTTAAAATTCGCCAAAGAGTGCGGTCGGAAAGCTGCAACTGGGAAGATCGTCTTCTCGTTGATGTCTCCGGATTTTCTTCGACGCTCTGTCGCACAGCATCAATATTTTCGGCCGATCTGCCATTCGAGGTCTGCCCGTACGTCTTGAACCTCCGACAGTCCCATATTCAGCAAAATTATTCACCAACGAACGAATGGTTGGACCCGTTGGAGCAGTTCTTACACCATAAAATCTTCTGTATGCACGTTGAGTATTAATTATCGAACGATGATTTTCAATGAAGAGAAAAACAATCTTAGTTCTTTGCGCAATTGTATAGCGTTCCATTTTTAAATATTCTCCCAAGTTTAATTTCTGAAATAGGAAAAAAGAAAAAGTTAAATACTCGCAAGCAAAGATGTTACAATTGTTTTACATCATATAGTAACTTTAGCCGCACCCTGTACTTCATAGATTTTTGATTTGTGGCTTTAAATGAGTTAATGCATATATTTAATTTTTAATAATCTCATCAAACAAATAGAAACATTATAGTTGGGTGGAAATGATAAATGTTAAATTCGAATTTTCGTAATTCTTAATCTAGACAAGTAAACTGTTCGTATGCAGCTTTTGATTTTTTTTTTTTTTTTTTAATTTATCAATATTTGCTATATTTTGAATATTTAATCTTTGCCAAATTTTCTATATTCCACATACTAAAACCTTTATTTTTTGATAATTTTATTTACCAAAATTATAAAGCCTATTAACCAACTTGTAATTATTTTCAACTCTAGATATCTTCGAGGATTATGCAACACCAGTGCCTGCTGCACAATCACTACTACATTCTTGCTGCAAGAAACGGAAAGGCATTCTTCCTAAAGCTATGAACATTATAATGCAGGTAAGTTGAAAATATTAAATTAAAAAAAAAAAATTAAACTACTTAATAAATCAAAATCCTTTTAAATATTTCAAAACTTAAACGTAGATTATAACATCACCCAATGCTGACAACAAACAAAAAGATGGTGCACTTCACATGATTGGCACACTTGCTGATGTTTTAATGAAAAAACGTGCATACCGCGAACAACTGGAAACAATGCTCACGACTTATGTTTTTCCGGAATTTCAAAATCCTGCCGGACATATGCGCGCTCGTGCTTGTTGGGTTCTTCATTATTTCAGCGACATTCAACTGAAAAATCCACAAATTCTTGCTGAGATTATGCGACTTACATCAAATGCTCTGCTCAACGATAAAGAACTACCCGTCAAAGTTGAAGCCGCCATCGGACTGCAAATGTTTTTGTCTTCACAAGAAGAAGCTGCACCTTTTGTTGAGGCACACATTAAGGAAATAACCAAGGAACTATTAACTATTATTCGTGAAACTGAAAATGAAGATCTAACAAATGTGATGCAGAAAATTGTTTGCACGTTCACAGAACAATTGTTGCCTGTGGCTGTTGAGATATGTCAACATTTGGCAACAACATTTAGTCAAGTGCTTGAATCCGAAGAAGGTTCCGATGAAAAAGCCATCACTGCAATGGGATTATTGAATACCATTGAAACATTGTTAACTGTTATGGAAGATCATCCGGAAATCATGATGAATTTGCATCCAATTGTTATCAACGTTGTAGGTCATATATTCCAGCACAATATAACTGGTATAATTATTTTGATAGTTTGTTATGATAAGAAAAACAGTTTTATGCTTTTTCTCCTGTATTTAGATTTCTATGAGGAAACTTTTTCACTAGTGTATGATTTGACTATGAAATCAATAACTCCCGAAATGTGGCAAATGCTTGAACTCATCTATCAGGTGTTTAAAAAGGATGGCATCGACTATTTTATTGACATTATGCCGGCCTTGCATAATTATGTCACAGTAGATCCACCTGCTTTCCTGTCCAATCCAAATCGTCTATTGGCAATGTTTGATATGTGCAAAACGGTAGGTCGTTATTTTTTACTCTTAACTCTTACTTTTCTAATTGGTTATTCTTAAACCGGACGTGCAAAAATGAGTGATAAATTTTTCCTATTTAGATGCTAACAGGTAACCCAGGCGAAAACCCTGAATGCCATGCGGCTAAACTTTTGGAAGTTATAATTTTGCAGTGCAAAGGACAAATTGACTCAGTTATTCCCATGTTTGTTGAACTAGCACTTTCCCGTCTTACGCGTGAAGTACAATCGTCTGAACTACGAGCAATGTGCTTGCAAGTGAGTGCTTTTTAATTTCAGCCAACATTCCAAACAATTTAATATAATAATAAACTTTGTATTATAGGTTGTCATTGCTGCTCTGTATTACAATCCACAGCTATTGATTTCTATTTTGGACAAAATGTCGCAACCCAATAACGAGCCAATTAGTTCACATTTCATTAAGCAATGGCTGCACGATACTGACTGCTTCCTCGGGTAAGCCACAAAAAACAATTGCAATAATATCAAAACAATGTAACAATTTTTTTTCCTTCATAATGCAGAATTCACGATAGAAAATTGTGCGTGTTGGGACTATGTACATTGATCTCGCTGGGTGAAGCTAAACCACAAGTTTTGAGTGAAGTTTCTGGGAAAATTATACCATCTCTTATACTTCTATTCGACGGCCTTAAGCGTGCTTATGAAGTACGCGCTCAAGAGGAAGAGGAGGAGGAGGAAGAAGACGAAGATGACGGTTGTGAAGGTTAGTTTTTCCTTCACAAAGTAAAGCTCTGATGTGTATTTCTATATTAATTGAAATGTACTTTAGAGGCACTATCAAGTGACGAAGATGAGATCGATGAATTTGCTCCAAACTATTTGGAACAAATTGCAGAGTTCTCAAAATCAAAATCAGCTGAAGCTGGATTTGAAATGAAGGCTGAAATCAAAGATGATGATGAAGAAGATTCCGACGATGAAGAGGAGGATTCTGTAGATGATTTAAACGAAACAGTTTTAGAAAGCTTTACAACACCAATTGATGATGAAGAACTCGAAACAGCAATTGATGAATATGTAACATTCAAAGAAGTGATTTCTGGTAATTTAAAACTTATTAAATTTAGTTTAAACTCCAGCTAATAATACTCTATATTTACAATAGCTCTGTCCACTCAAGATCAAGCTTGGTACGCTATTCTAACTTCCGGGCTGACTCCGGAGCAAACAAAGTCCTTACAAGAAGTCGTTGTTACCGCTGACCAAAGAAAGGCAGCTAAAGAATCAAAATTAATCGAAAAACAAGGTGGTTTCGCGTTTCCACAGCAAACAGTTCCCTCATCATTTAAATTTGGTTCTTAATAATTGGAATTGGATAAATCGTATACAGAAATGCAATTTATACACGACGACTGAAACACAAAAACACTGAAAAAGAAAGTTGACGGAAATATATATTTTTTTGATAAACAAAATAACCAATAAAACATAAGTGTTTCATAATTTTCATGCATTAAAAATATACATTTTTAAATTGGATTTATCACAATATAGAAAAACTGCATGCAAAATAAAGTGGGAAATATTTATTGTAAATTAAAAATTAAATATTTATATACAAACTCATAACAACCGATTGTTGTTATTAAAAAAAATTGATGTAGTTTTAAAACAAAAAAATATATATATATATTACTGATTAATTTGTATATTATTATGAAAAATCTCAGAATGAGATAAAATACATTCACACCACGCACACCCTTACATCGAGAAACTATAAATTTTATTATTTTTTTTTATTTTTTTTTTATATCCACTAATGTGGAAGTTAGGCCGTGCGCTATTCGGAAACTTTTCACTCGGATGATGAAATTTTGACAGTCTGAAAGAGAATATTTGGCACTTGTGAGGTGAATATGATTGTCAAAAATTCATGTAGCCCCAGGGGCTAGTATAATTTTTGACAATCGGAAAGAGAATTTTTGACAAGCAAAAATGAAAAAAAAAACACTTGTGAGTTTGAGAGTCGTAAAGCAGTTAAAAATTTTGTGTTTCCGACAGCATAGCAACCAGAATCCCTAATTTTCAATATATATCAACAATTTCGCAAATTAAATTAAATTTTTGTGCTAATGCACTACCAAAATCTAATACGTCAACATTTCTAGTTGTCAAAATTTCATCGTCCTTTTGGCTCAGAAAAAATTACAATTTTATTTCAACAGACAGAAATTGTATTCAACTTAGTAAATTCTCTCCTACCACGAGTGAAAAGTTTCCGAATAGCACACGGCCTTACAAAAGAAAAAGTTGCTTGCAAGGTTAATTAGAGTAAATATTTTTTTGTGAATAACGGGTTACGGTTTATCACTTAGCGGTTTTAAAAGCGGTTCAAGGCCCATCACCTTGTTCTTTAAAATAAAATTTTTATATTAAGGATATTTTCTTAACGCCCCTTAAGCCCTAACCAAAATAGACGAAACGAGACGATTGCAACTTGCCGAACGTTTGCAGACAATGGCAACAGTTGAGATTACAGTAGGAGATTAGGCTAATCTTCTTTCCCTTAATCCTCATATGTAAACGTACTATAAAAGAATTTAATTTGCCGGTAATTTTTTATAATGGAAGTAATTTGGGGTTTAATCATTCGTATAGTTCTCCATCGCGTTATTTATCGTACGCTATGCGAAGTGCGCTGTTGTAGTGTTTCATCCCTGACATAAACTGACAACGCGCTATCAAAAACAGCTGATATGATAAATAGAAATTCGTGTTGTTTGTTTCTTTTAAAACGTTTGTGCTTGCCACATTACAATGGAGACGAAGAAAATATCTTTTGGTTTTTCTAAATTAACACAAAAAAACAACTTTATACAACCACAGCCTAAAGAGGAAAATAAAGTTGAACTGATAAAATGTTTGGAGGGCAAGGAAATCAAATTAGTAGAGTGAGTCTTGGCATTGTTTTTAAACGAATAAATTACTTCAAACTTTAAATATTTTAACTTTTTAAGGGAACCGAAACCGATAGAATTGCTAGTTATACCAATGAAAGAAATGGGAAAAACTTCAGCAGCTCTAGCGAGTCTAATAAAAAGACGTGCTGTCTTAAATGACGAACCAGAACCTGAAAAGCCGGATAAGGTTGAGTATAAAGAAAACAATGGAACTGTGGTCGACCGAGACGTCAACAAAAGCGAAAACTTGGAGCAGAGAGCAGCACGTGAACTTTTATCTGAAGCCAAATCCCAAGATGATACTGCTGTTGATACTAAATTGGTGTTGCCTGTTCTTAAACCTGACGAACTTCCTTTGGAAGGTGCAAAAGAACCCACGTTTGATGATTACGAGTCAATACCTGTAGAGCAATTTGGAAGAGCTTTGTTGCGTGGGATGGGTTGGGTTGATCCACCACCCGAAAAGGAAGGCACAATACTTCCTGAGAGTCCAATGCCAAGACCTAAAGGTATGGGCCTAGGAGCGGACAAGGCACTAAAACCAAAACCACTGCTTGTGCAACCAGAAAAGAATGAAGTGCTTGAAATCAAACGAAAAGCATTCGTACGTATTTTAGCTGGCAAACATAAAGACATGTACGGTCAGATTGAAGATTTTGATGATTTTGCTGGACGTATTATTGTAAGAATGGCCATTGGCGGTTCCATGGAAGTCTTTAGTGAATTTATGTGCCAGCCTGTAGCTAAAAAGGAGTATGAGCAATATGCGAAGTGCATAAGTAAGTTTTTGATTTGATACTTTATTTATATTGGAATTTTTCTTATACTGAATATCTTTTTATTGTTTCTGAAAAAATTAACATCGCTTTAATATCTTTTATTTCAAGATGCGACTAAATACGAGGCATATAAAAAATTGGAAAATGAATATGGACAAATTATCATAAAAAAAGACGATCTTAAGAGCGTAGAAATGACAAAATCAGGCCTTGGCAAGAGTTTAAAGGAATTGAGTGTGAAAGGAGAAAAGCATGATCGTTACTTTGAGGCGAAATATGTGGATAAATCTTACGAATATTCCAGAGTCAGAGATCGAAAATATAAAGATGATTATCTAAGAACTACAGATGAAAGAGCTCAATCACCTAGTGACCAGCCATGTACATCATCGCAGTATTACAAAAATCTACCCAGCTCATCTTCTCGGGATTACAAAGATTCCAGAGCTAACACATCTAGAAGTCGACATAAAAGAAAATTAGATTCAGGTTCTTCTGATACTGACTCAACGGATTCTGATGATACGTATAAGCGAAGACACAAAAAAAAATCTATCAAGTCCAGTTCTAGAAGAAAGCCAAAAAAATCTAAGAGCAAACGGCGTGAATTTAGTTCTGGGTCTGGTGAGGATTCCTCTGATGCGGAGAAAAGACATAAAAGTCACAAAAAGAAAACAAAAAAAAGCAAAAGGGAACGCTCTCGTTCACGTTCACGAGGAAGAAGATAAAGTACTTTTTTTTTAAATTTTATTTAATGAAATGCACCGCTCCTTTGTATCATTCATAAAAGTTTTAAGCTTATTTTTGTTTTAATATGAATTTCTTTTTTTAAAACCTATTCATAAGATAATTTGATGGAATCATTAAAACTCCTAGCATATAAAATAACTCGATAGCATATATACCGAGAGTAATGATTAAAATTAATAAATGTAGAAAAGAGCATTTGTTGAAATGAACACTAATTGATTTCTTGTGTTATATTAAATATATTTTTTGGGTTTTAAATATTTTTCATTCTTGTAAGTTTACCAAAAAAACATTTTTTCAAACGGACAATTCAATACGATGTTAAAATAGCAAAGAAAATATTGAACATAAATTCCGCTGTCATTTCGTAATAACGTAAACCAACTGTAAACTACGTAAAATTATGTTATGAACAAAGAACCATGGTATAATTAATCAGGTAGGTGTGACAGTTTTCCAGCGAACATGAATTGTCAAAAATCATACAAGACAAAGTGAGAATAGTTGAAAAACATGGTATAATAATACAAGGTAGCATTGACAGTTGCTTGGGAAATCATATACTGTCAAAAAATATACTCAAAAAGAGAGCGCTCACAATCCGCCATTGAAAACACAAGCAATGTTGAAAACGTTGAAGTGAAAAAAAACAACAACCACAGCAGCTGCTGATGTATTTCCACAAAAAGCTGTTTTTGACAGTTTATGTTTTCCTGTTGAAGAGAAAATAAGCAGTTGTCAATGCTACCATGTATTATTATACCATGGTTGAAAAAGTACGAAAACAGCTTCTAGTAAGTTTCAAGCACAAAACAGCTGATTTTGACTGCAGACGCCAGCACAAAATTTAAAACACTTTCACTCAAATTATTAAAAGCCATTTTTAATGCAAAACTGAACAATTACTAATTTTTATTTATGTGCACAGTGCACAAAGTGCACAGAGAGTGCTAGAACTCGAGACTTCGAGTAAAGTAAGATCAAGCATCAAGAAGAATAAGCATCAATAAGAAGAAGCAAATGTCAAATTACATTTCATAATTGTTTATGTTTTGCGATAAATAAACTCGCAAATTGTGTGCCTAAAAAGAAATTTACGTACAATAAATAAATAGTAATAAATAAAAATTAAGTAATTGTTCAGTTTTGCATTAAAAATGGCTTTTAATAATTTGAGTGAAAGTGTTTTAAATTTTGTGCTGCCGTCTAAAGTCAAAATCAGCTGTTTTGTGCTCGAAACTTACTAGAAGCTGTTTCCGTACATTTGCAACTATTCTCACATTTCGTTTTTACTCTCTAGCACACGTTTTACACAAATCTTACACAGTGTAAAGTACGGAAACAGACCTACAGTGTGCGTACGGAAACAGACCTAATATAATCCCTTGAATGGAATTTACCCTGCGGAAATGTCATCTTTGCTTGGTACTCGGTACCCATTGAAAATTTTATCACTATCTCGAAATTCGACGTTGCGTATTGTAAATAAATTAAAACAAAACAAAAATATTGTTAATAAAATAAAATGAAAATCGCGGTGGAAGGTTGCGCTCATGGAGAGCTTGAAAAAATATATGATACAATTCAAAGCATCGAAAAGGAGGAACATATCAAGGTGGACCTTTTGTTGTGCTGCGGAGACTTTCAGGCAACACGTAACCTAGATGATCTACAAACAATGGCTGTTCCGAAAAAATACCAGGATATTTGCTCATTTTACAAGTAAGTATTTACTGGAGAAGGAAGCCACTCAGGGATTACTCTAGGAATCTATTATATGGATGTTAATTACGTTTCACTTTCTAGATATTACAGTGGTGAAAAAGTGGCGCCAATATTAACAATTTTCATTGGTGGTAACCACGAAGCCTCGAATTATTTGCAAGAACTACCCTATGGCGGCTGGGTGGCACCCAATATTTATTACATGGGATATGCCGGTGTTGTGCTAGTGAATGACATACGCATTGCTGGAATTTCGGGAATATATAAGGGTCATGATTTTTTGCGTGGTCGTCATGAATTTGCACCCTTCAGTGAAGGTACAAAAAAAAGTGTATATCATGTGCGTCAACTAGAAGTGTATCGTATGAAACAGCTTTCCGGGAAAATTGACATTTTCATGTCACACGATTGGCCACGCGGTATTTACAATTATGGAAATAAGGCACAATTAGTCCGGTTCAAGCCACATTTTAGGTAATATACAAATGTTTAAAAATGATAATGTTTGTTAAAGTCATAGCAATATTATTAGAGATGAAGTCGAACAGAATCAACTTGGAAGCCGCCCATGCGAAGAACTTTTAAGGTTATTAAAACCTTCACACTGGTTTGCTGCCCACTTACACTGTAAATTTGCAGCTATTGTATGTCACGATGAGGATGATAGCTGTGACAACTTTAACGAAAATACGCATAGAGAACTTGATCCCACGTCGGAACGTATAACAAAATTTTTGGCGCTTGACAAATGCCTACCTAAAAGAAGATTTCTTCAGGTGTTGGACTTGGATTCCGTAGAACACACTGATGAAGGCGAACTTAAATTTGAACATGATCTGGAATGGCTAACAATCTTATTTCTGACAAATCATTTAATCAATGTAAAAAGTTCAAATCATTATATGCCTGGTGCAAAAAGTGGCATAAATGGTGAACGCTATAATTTCACACCGACTGCAGAGGAAATGGAGCTTATCCGTCGAAAATTTGGGGGCGATTTATGCATACCTAAGAATTTCTGCCGCACTGTTGAACCTTATAACCCAAATGAAATACCTTCAAACCCGCAGCAACCAAAGGCCCAAATAAATCCACAGTCGTTGCAGTTCTGTGACACGCTTGGAATAGACGATCCACTCAGTTTGGCCATGTTAATCAACGGGCATGAGCTTAGTCATTCGAGCACATTAGACAGTAGCGATATAAATGATTCCAGTCTAATGTTAGGCGAACAGTCAATCTGGAATTCATCAACTGAATGCGAACAGTCAGTAGCAGCTTTATTGGAGCAAAGCTCCCCAAATAAACGTAAAACTAGTTTAGGCTTAAGTTTGCCTCAACCAGTATTAAACCAAAACACTAGCAATAGTACTTCACCATATTTACTGCCTCTATCTGTCTCACCAACTATACAGCCTAAAAAAGATCAGAGCACAGAAGCAGTTCAATCGGTTGATGACGTAGAAGATACCCCAAGTGATGATGGTTTAATAGATATTTCAGAGAATTTAAAAGCTAAACAGCAAATCCCAGTGGAATGTAGTTCAAAACCACCTATTAAAAAGTTTAAAAGGCGTAATTTAGAAATATACAAAGATAATGAGGAAGAATAAATTTGTGCGGTACGATATAAGAGTTATTCAACTTTTCTTTAATATTTATTAGGTTACGTTCAATAAAAAAGGTAAATGGCTCATGACGAATTAGAAATAGCTTAAAAGCCAAATCTATTTTTTCTTTAAATCATTAGTAAAATGTTTTTAATTTAATTTATTCAAATATTTATTTTAAATTTAATACCAAAGTAACACTTCGAAAAATTAAGAATAAACGGTCAAATAATAGGTCTAGGGAGCTTTAATAAATTAAAGTACATATAACAATATTTACAACATATAACTTTCAAAATTTCAAGTATTTGCTTACGAAAGGATTACAGTTATTGTTTAGAAGCGCAACAGCTCTCAAGCCCATATTCAGGTAGTTGTTGCCTCACTTGATTATGAACTGTAAGCTTCTGCTGAGCATATGAATGTGCATTCAGTCACTTCGTCTGCTGCCTCTGCGGTATCACAGTAATAACTTTCTGGAGCTGGTATGCAGTATAATTTTAGCCTTGTGCCCGCATCAGAAAGTTGGGCGTGTTCCAGCTGTTCTTCAGTACCAACATGCATTTCGGGTTCCAACAGAGGGGCTGTTTGATAAAAGCGACATTTTCGAGTTCCATAGATTGGTATATTAGTATCGTATGGTGGACTTAATATATCAAAAAAAGCCGCGACACCTCCAACTGCTGTTATTTCATGGAAATTTCGCTCCCGTGGTGTAAGTATGGCACATTCCGTTTCTGGGCTAACAAATTTTGTTTCTTCAGCGATAACGTCTATTTCTCGTGCCGTCTTATCATAGATAAGCTTTTCATTGGGTCCAGCAAGCTGTTGAGTATAACTCAAGATTTTCAAGTTGCCGTGAATGCCTCTCAATATGCCATGCATCATAGGATGATCGTGGAGGGGCATGGTGTAACCACTTCTCATAACAAACAAGCTCATGGAAACGTTGGCGTTTTCGAAAATATGAACAAATGTGCATGGTGCTTTTCCAGGGCGTTCAAAAATGTTCTCCGCAAAGAGCTGCTGATTGACATGGATGTCACGGAATGTCAGCTGTTCAGTTAGTTGCTTGAGCAGCATAAAATTTGTACTGAAGGCACTCTGATTAGACCGATCAAAAGTTTTAAATGCCTGTCGCAGAATAGTGACAAAAAGAGCAGACATTTTCCTAAATTAACTTTTTCTAATTTGTTTACCGTCACCGATTAAATTTTCAACTATTTTTCAACAATTCCAATCGAATACGAAGTTCGTATTGGTAGCGTTGCCACCTGATTTATTTATAAAATATCATTAGGTCTGTTTCCGTAATCGCAAAGTTCGAGTCATGGTATAATAATACAAGGTAGCATTGACAACTGCTTATTTTCTCTTCTACAAGGAATTATCTTCTGTCAAAAACAGCTGTTTGCGAAAATGCATCTACAGCTACTGAAGTTGTTGTTTTTTTTTCATTTCAACGTATTCAACATTGTTTGTGTTTTCATTTATTAAAAATTCCCCATTGTGACCGCTCTTTTTTTGATAGAGGATGGTTTCCCAAACAACTGTCAATGCTATCTTATAATTATTAGGTCTGTTTCCGTACTCGGTTCAAGTAAAGTTCGAGTAATAGAGAGTAATTTGACTATCTGTCAAAATGAGAAGTTCAAGTAAAGTTCAAACACAACAGCTGTTCTTTGACAATTAAAATTATATATAAATTAAATATGCTGGTTAATTTATTTAAAAGAATGGTGAATTGATCCCTAGGAGTCTTTGGCTTCCATTTGCGTTCTGTTTAAAATATATTTTAAATTTATTTTTATTAATTTTCTTACCAATTCCATAAATTTTTTTCACAACAATTTAATTTTGACAATCAGCTGTTTGAAGCTCGAGATTTGTGCTTGATGAAACTTTTCAAGTAAAGTTTGAATAGAGAGTGACATTTTGCTTATTCTTATTCTCCCTCGTGCTGGAAAAATGTGTGCGGAAACGCTTTCAAGTAACTTGAAGTTATACCAAAACCTATTATACCATGGTTAGAGTACTCTTATTATATGTTAAAATGGAAAAAAATTTCAATAAGTATTGAGTAACTTCAAGAAAGTTTCAAGCATAAAAGCTGTTTTTTAGAATTGAAATTAAATGAAAATTTAATTGGCTGGTTGGTTTATTTAAAAAATGGAAAATTCAAAGAAGTTGTAAGTCAATTGTTTTGTCTAGGATGTTTTGGCTGCCATTTGCGTTCATTCTGTTTATTTCAACTTTATTTTTATTAATTTGCTTACCAATTTCGTAAAGTTTTTTCTCAACACAACACACAATTTAATTTTGCCACTTGACAATCAGCTGTTTCAACCCATGGTTGAATAAATAAGGTTGTCGCATGGGTGGGAGCGAGTTCCCATAAATGTCAATTCGAAGTTGACATCTCATACAAAATCTGAAATTTATAACATGAAAAACCGTTGAAGTTGTTGTTGTTGCTTTTCATTGATTTTGACAATTATGGGTACTGAGAAGAGAGTACGATCAGCCACGAGACAACCTTATTTGATTCAACTATGACTCAAATCATGGTATAATAATACAAGGTAGCATTGACAACTGCTTATTTTCTCTTCTGCAAGAAAACATCTCCTGTCAAAAACAGCTTTTTGTGGAAATACATCAGTAGCTGCTGTGGTTGTTGTTTTTTCACTTCAACGTTTTCAACATTGTTCGTGTTTTCAATGGCGGATTACGAGCGCTCTTTTTTTTTTAGTATATTTGTTGACAGGAGATGTTTTCCCAAGCAACTGTCAATGCTACCTTGTATTATTAGGTCTGTTTCCGTACACACACTGTGTAACTTGTGGGACACTATTTTCTGTTTCCGTACTTTCTGTGCTTAAAATGGGAGAAGAAGAACAAGCATAAAATCGCTCTCTCGAGCACACAAAGTGCACAAAGAGTGCTAGAACTCGAGACTTCGAGTAAAGTAAGATCAAGCATCAAGAAGAATAAGCATCAATAAGAAGAAGCAAATGTCAAATTACATTTCATATTTGTTTATGTTTTGCGATAAATAAATTCACAAATTGTGTGCCTAAAAAGAAATTTACGTACAATAAATAAATAATAATAAATAAAACTTAAGTAATTGTTCAGTTTTGCATTAAAAATGGCTTTTAATAACTTGAGTGAAAGTGTTTTAAATTTTGTGCTGCCGTCTGCAGTCAAAATCAGCTGTTTTGTGCTTGAAAGTTACTAGAAGCATGATACAATAAGAAGGTAGGGTAAGGAGCTTTGACAAGACCGTCTGCTTATGTCAAAAAGCCTTTTAGCGTTGCCACTTTTCTGTATTTTTCTTAAATGTGGAACAAACACTTAGAAAAGGAATTATGTGTAGGGCAAATAAGAAAAATATTAAATGAAATTATCTATAATTGAAACAATAAATTTTTTAGTAATTTTAAAGCTTTATTTTCACTAATTTACTATTGCCCATAATTTTTTGCTTAGCTTTTTGTATTCTTAATTTCTTATATAAAAATTTTAAGCGAATGTGCATACGATATCTAATAAAAAATTTTTTTATTTTGTCTGACAGTGGAACACCCAAAAAATTAGTAATTCCCCGTTTATCATAATTTTCAGCAACGCATTTCATATGAAACGCTTACCTACTGAAACCATGAAACATGGATTTGTCATGGGATTTTTTCTTTAGATATGGTAGCACTGTATTTTATGGTTTTGACATTAGCAGACGGTCTTGTCAAAGCTCCTTACCCTACCTTCTTATTGTATCATGACTAGAAGCTGTTTCCGTACTTTTTCAACTATTCTCACATTTCGTTTTTACTCTCTTGCACACATTTTACACAAATCTTACACAGTGCTATGTTGCCAGAAAAGCACGATAAATAGTACTTATGGTATTTTTCAACGATTGTGGGATGTGGTAATTCCCATGGTATTTTGTGGTAAAAATCATTCGCGTGGAAAAAAAAATACATGTGAGATATTTATCACGCGTGGGAAAAGAAATACCTCAAATTACCACAAAATACCTCAAAATACCATAAAATACCTCAAATTACCACAATACCTCAAAATCCCTCAAAATACCTCAAAAGAAAATTTGAGGGATTTTGTGGTAATTTGAGGTATTGTGATATTTTATGGTAATTTGAGGTATTTTATGGTATTTTGAGGTATTTTAGCGAGTGTGGTAATTTGTGGGAATTAAGTGTGAGAAAAAGAGAATTTTGATGGTAATTTCATCTGGCGACACTGCACAGTGTAGAGTACGGAAACAGACCTATTATACCATGGGCTCAGATGAAAACAAAATAAAATTTAAAAATGCTTTATCGACGGTTTATTGAAGGTTTCATCCATGATACAATTATACAAGGTAGGAGTGACAACTTGCTTTTTTCTCACCAGTACCTTGCATCGACTGTCATTTGCCTGTATATTTTGTTTTCTATTTTTCTTTTCTTCTTTTTCGTTCTCTAATTTATACTATTTTTGACAGTTTGCGTAAGACGAAAGAACTGTCACTCCTACCTTGTATAATTGTATCATGGTTTCATCCATAGTTGAATAAATAAGGTTGTCGCATGGGTGAGAGCGAGTTCCCATAAATGTCAAATCGAAGTTGACAGCTCATACAAAATCTGAAAGGGGAAATTATTAACATGCAAAGCCGATGAAGTTGTTGTTGTATCTTTTCATTGATTTTGACAATTATGGGTACTGAGAAGAGAGTACAATCAGCCACGAGACAACCTTATTTATTCAACCATGGTTTCATCCATTTTTAAAATTCTCTCATTTATAAAGCATTTAAGAGATTTTCAACGCTATTGAACGTTTATGAATAATGTTTTTAAAATTTTTTCGATTTTTTCCTTATAAAGGCTTCATGAGAATTCCATAATTTTTATGAATACAGCCGTTATAATTATAATTTGGAAAAATATTGAATTTTTAAAATTTTGTGCTTTAAAATCCGAAGCATCAAATATAATATAATGTGAAGCATTGAATAATGCAGGGGAAATTGCAGGGGAAATTCTGTTTAGTCGATACTTATGACGACGTTGCATATTAAAAATTTTTATTGCTATTGGAGTAGAGGCTGAAACAGAGAAAACAAAAATACAATTTCACAATATAATTAACAATTGATCCACAATAAAACTGCGGTAATACGGCCCGTCTAATGCGTCACCCCCTGTGAACCAAAATGCCTACAATACCTACAATCCACATTTATTATGATAACTCTTCGATAATGTGTGCTTGAACATGTTGTGACTTGAAGATTTTTACAAGTATGTATGTAATAATCCGGATTACAAGGCACTATTCGGTAGCAGTATTCTATAATCCGACAATTCGATCATCCGACATCGCTTTGCAAAACTTCTGTCTCATTATAGCGGGTCCAATGTATTTTATCCTTATGGAGTGTTGTAGCATTTTTTAAATTTATTCAACTTATAATTCGATGTAATTCCAACACTTAAATCAAAACAACGAATTAATGAAATTTCAATGAATTGTAAGGTAGTTTAACTTTTTGCAAGTTATAAACATATAGCTGCACGGTATTTTAAAATGGTCTCTGCTTAGATTGTGTAGCGTGTGTAAGTATCCATGATTTATAGTCCTTTTGCTTCATCGCCATCTGCTTATGTCGAGGATGCGTTGGGCAGATGACATATTGACGCTGTTGCCTAATCACAATATAGCAATCCTTACAACGCCGCTTAATCCTACCCTTCACTTTGAAGCCGGCCACTTGGGTAAGCAATGTGTTAAACGGTATCAGTAGCTTTTGTAAGCTTACGACTGGAACAGCAGGCAGTGCCAATGTTGCTGCTGTGCTACTTATTAGTTGTGTTGTAATAGATGGCATTGGTTTCATCATGATGTGGAAACTTCGTGCTGAACTTTGAGAAATGCCGTTGTATGCACGCAGACATGATGTAAAGGACTTTTGCATTCTTGCCGCAAAAGCCATCTAGAAATTAATTTTATTTGTTATTAATTAATTGAAGAAAGATAAAGCTTATTTTACCTTTAGGTAATTTTTGGTTAAATTTTTTGATATAAAACATATGTTAATTTTCGGGTTTTTTTGTGTTTTGAAGGTTCATAGCGGAAAGTAGCAAAACTAACAAGAGAAGCAACAGTGCTGCTGCTTTAAATACCGACAGTCCAGACTGTAGCTTATAAAACCGTGTGAACCCCTAATACGTTTATATTTTGAACATTCGTTTAGGTTAAAAAAAATAAATAACTGTCCATTTCAGCCCTTGAAAGGACTTTGACCTAGCTTCTTATGATCAATTGTGTTGTGCGTGTTATTAAGTTTGTACACAATTGACCGAGAACTGGACCTACATGCTTAACGCCGACTCCGCACGGCGATGAACAGAATGTTCTTGTTCTCAAGAAGCTTTACATGGCATTTTGATTACTCTCTCAGGTTTGCCATTGTCTGCAGAGAGGTGGCGGCCGTACAGAAAAATTATTTTAATTCAAATAATTTTCTGTCGCTGCTGGGGTTCGAACCCGGGTCTCCAGGTTCGTTGACATAGAGGCCACGTACTTTAACCAACTACGCCACGGACGCCACAAGGTCGTTTAGGTTATCTCTATGGTATAATAATACAAGGTAGCATTGAAGACTGCTTATTTTCTCTTCTACAAGAAAAACTTTCATGTCAAAAACAGCTTTTTGTGTAAATGCATCTGCAGTAGCTGTGGTTGTTGTTGTTTTTTCACTTCAACGTTTTCAACATTGTTTGTGTTTTCAATGGCGGATTGTGAACGCTCTCTTTTTTAATATATTTTTTGACAGGAGATGTTTTCCCAAGCAACTGTCAATGCTACCTTGTATTATTATACCATGGGTTATCTCTTGAAATATGTAGTAAAATTGCTTGACTAAGAGCAGCTTGATCTAAATCAATAATGAGAGAAAATATACAACTTTGCGAATCGTAAGTATATTTTTAGCTTGGGTTAATAAATAAAGTTGTCTCGGGGCGGATCGCACTCTCTTCTCAGTACCCATAATTGTCAAAATCAATTAAAAGCTACAACAACTTCATCGGCTTTACATGTTATCAATTTTCGCTTTCAGATTTTGTATCAGCTGTCAACTTCGATTTGACATTTATAGGAACTCGCTCTCACCCATGCGACAACCTTATTTATTCAACCATGTTTTTTTAGATTCTGTGCATACCGTAACACATGTTTTTGACGATCCGAAAGTGGAGATTAAGCAGAGTAAATTAAGCTAAATATATTAATACTTACTACGAAGAAAAAATAATGAACTTTTTGTATTCTATTACTTAATATTTTGTTTTACTTTCATTCATTCTCAAAAAATCGAATTTATCTAAATCAAAATGGTGTACTATATTAATTTAAAATTGCTGTTAAATGCATTAAATATATATATGCATATATTTTTTTTTTTGCCGAAGCAAATCCAATAGCACCAGTTTATAATTATTAATTAATCTTCGCCAAGAACCAAAATTAGCCTTGATTGAGAATTATAAAAAACCATTGTTAAAACTATTCTGAGTGATAATATATACTTTTATTAACACTTAAATATAAGTTAGGTTTATTCCAATGGAAATACATTTTTTCAAGGATACGTGAAAATTAGATTTCATATTATAAATGAGATATTTAAGTAGAATGATTGTTTTCGTCTGCTCGAAGAGCAGTGCGAGTGCGTTTACTTTGTGTAGGTCCAACTTCATCATCATCAGAATCGAGTAATTCAGTTACATCATCACCATCATCAGATGAAGGTTTGCGTTTAGTAGCTAAGGGTGCTGATTGACGTTTTGCTGCTGGTGGAGTTGTAACACTTAATTTATCAGTAGCAACTACTACTTGCTCGGCTGCATCTTCATCATCTTCTATTAAACATAAATCATCATCATCGTCCTCGACTTCTTCAACACGGCATTTCTTTGAAGTAGACGGACCATCAGTGGCATCATCAACAGCCTTGGAAGCTGCTTTGCCATTTGCTTGTGAATGTGTTTCCTCCTCTTTGGGTTTGAGCTGGTTTTTGTCAGCAATCACCTAAAAATTAGAAAATTATTAATACACAATATTTATTATTTTACTAGCTTTGAAGTTTACCTCGAAAAGTGGCTCTTCGCGTTCTGAATCGATGTGTACAATTATAATACTTAATTCGTAGTTTTGGAAGAAGTCATCGCACTTCAAGAGCACACCATCAACTATTTCCATTTCGCTCATAAGCTTGCCTTCATTGCATTCGGTTTCACCCTCTTCCGATGATATCACAACTACGCCTTTGGCGTCTATTATAACATCTGGATTAACCATGTTAAGAGTCTTGATGAGAACCTCATCACGAAACTCTTTTATCTTCATTTGCTTGGTATCGATTTTCAGATGAATAGCTGGATCTGCTGAACAAACATAGCAGTTGGGATTTGGTGCAGTCAAGAATTTTTCTGGCACCAAGAGCTGCTGACGTGGATTCTGACGCAGACGCATGTACACTGACTTGCATTTCTCGAGTTCGCCTTGCAAGACTTTAAATGTTTGTAAAACAACGACACCGGCTGTGATCGCATTTGTTGTTGCTATAGCTGGAATAATATTACCAGCCATGGACTTGACTTCAAATCGCGACTTTTTACCAATTTCAAATATATAGGCTCTTATATTTGCACATGCAGCTACAAAATCCATTGCTGGCTGATCGTCTTTATCCCAGACGAGTGATTCGCTATCGCCTAGTTTTTCAAATGATTGCTTAAGATTCTTCAGACAATCGGCGAAGACTGCAGCACATTCCGCCAGAGACCAAATTTTATGATATTGCCGTAAGAAATCTTGCTTGCCACAAAGACTAGCGTCTCTTATCAAGACACTATCCCACTTAATTGGTGTTGGCGCCTTTCGTGATTTCCAAAGGTTTGACATGGACAGCAAATAATGAATGTCATCGCAGAAAAACTTATTGAATAGAGTTTCAGCATCGAAATTTACATCCTTCGCCCACTGACGTGTATTCACACGCAACACGTTTCCTTTATCAGGAACCTTATCATTAGCTTCATTATCACCAACTGCTGCATCTTCTTCCAATTTTGCTTCAGGATCAGCCACATCTGGAGAGATATCTTCATCATCGACAGTTTCGCCAAACAATTGACTGCAAAAAAATAACAACAAACATTAATTTATTTATAGTTAGTCATCAACTATTTCATAATTACTTGAAGAGATGCTTGGCCCAAACAATGCAATGAATCGGCTCCGATGGTGTATTACGAATGGTGCAACCGGGAAAACTTTTTTGCACTGCTTTTGGTGTGCACTCGTAACACTGAGTCAGCCCCTTCTTGATCAATTCTACTTGCCCGTTGTAACCGGCTGTTCCACTCTCGATAAGTGGAACTTCAGCATTCAAACACATCCGATTCACATGATTTCGCGCTTGCCGGTTATCAAGTGCGTTCAACACAACGTTGAATTTCTTAAAGAAATTTACACCATATTCGGTGCTATGAAAGGATTAATTTAAATAAAAACATTATTCCTCAAAACATTAAATACTCACGCCATAATGCTGTCATGATAAGCTTTGATTTTGACATCTGGATTAAATTGTAGAGCACTCTCACGGGCAACTTGTGACTTTGATTTCCCAACATGTTCACGATGAAATAGAAACTGCCGATTGAGATTACTCAAGTCGATGGTGTCCAAATCAATCTATCCAATAAAATGTTTAATAAACGCATGAATTCACCAATTTTTTTATTTAACATACAATTTCAATATCTGGAAATCCAGATAAAACTAAGTTTTTAAGAATTTCACAGCCAATGCCACCGGCACCCACGACGAGCAGCTTAGATTGTTGTATTTTTTCTTGCATAGACGATGGAAATACGCCAGAAAGTGTTGCTGCCATGTTCGAAATATTTCCGGATATTAAAGAGGTATAAATGTATGTGTAAAATATATCCTTTCTAGTTTTTCACAATTTAATTGCACGTTTTATTGAAATAGCAAAAAATTAGCGTGGATTGATAGAAATTTGCAAAAATGTTGTATATAGCTCTGTCCATGGTATAATAATACATGGTAGCATTGACAGTTGCTTGGGAAATCATATACTGTCAAAAAATATACTCAAAAAGAGAGCGTTCAGAATCGGCCATTGAAAACACATTGAAAACACAAACAATGTTGAAAACGTTGAAGTGAAAAAAAACAACAACCACAGCAGCTGCTGATGTATTTGCACAACAAGCTGTGTTTGACAATTTATGATTTCCTGTTGAAGAGAAAATAAGCAGTTGTCAATGCTACCATGTATTATTATACCATGGCTCTGTCCGCTCGGAGCGTCTAATTCAGGGTTGTAGTTTGCCACTCACGTACAATTTTTAGGATCAAACAGGGCTGTCAAAAAACATCCTATTAGGGGGTTTCGGACTATACTACATGTAGGATGGACATGTAGGACGGCAGAATAACGGGAATGTAGCATCGTACAATGGCAACACAATTTGTTGTTGCTCTAATAATTAATGATGTTTTGGAAGAAGAAGAAGAGAGAACTCCTTCCAAAACACAGTATGCGAAACAGCTGCCATATTAATATTTTCAACTTTGCGCTATTCTTACCTTTTTCTTTATATGTTCACTCCACGACGGTTTTTTAGAATGAGAAAATGTATGAAGTCGGATGAACGAGCTTTCGCACTTACTACATGTAGGACGGACCAACAGAAAAAATCAAAACCTTTTGATTTTCATGCTACATGTCGGACGGACCGTAGCATTTGCTTTCACACATACTACAAGTCCATCCGACCTGTCAAGTTGATCCTACATGTACGGGTATGGGCACCACTACATTTAAAGCTTCTGTGTTGTTTCTGTGTTTGTGTTTTGTCTTTGATTTGTTGTTGCGTTTTGTGTTGCTACATAAGCCTTTGCTCTCAATTCTTGTTCTCAGCGCTCCAAGAGCGCTCTCTGCCCATACCCGTACATGAACAAAGAACTAAGAAATAAGGAAGTGGCGTTTACCTCACATACAGTGTATGTGTAATGAAGTACTTCTAAAATTGTGAGTGAAGGAGATAGCAAGTATTTTTTGACAGGCTAGCCATCACAAAAATAAAAAAAAACAAAAGAAAGCAAGTGTCGGTGAAATTGATTCAAAATAAATTAAATAAATAAATCAAAAAGTGATTATTATCGCTAAAATTTTCTTAAATTTCGAAAGTGAAATCAGAATTTATTGAAAGAATTCATTAAATATGCTTTGTATTATGAAAAACTGCGGCAGCAGCCAGCGCTTCAAAAATCTGCTGATTTCATTCCACAAGTAAGTATCATAAGATAAGTGAGGTTTTTAAAGAATAAAATTGTTATTTTGATAAGAATGATGTGTGAGAAGTGAATTCCAATTGGAAATAAATGTATTTCTTATCAGAAACATAAGAAAAATTAAATGTGTTCAGCGCGTCGATTTGGCGCAATCTGGCGCCATTGAAAGCTTCGAAATTGTGATATGTTAGCTGTCAAACACCACTTCACGGGCGCATTTAATTTCTGAGGTGGTATGCATTTCAGGGCGCTACTTTTTTAACAATATAAAACCAATGTATTATGACCATATAAAATTAATTTGTTGTTTTTTACAGATTTCCAAGTTTTTTTCAATTTATATATGTGAATTAATTATTTATGATATATATGTGAATTAATTTTGTTTTTTTTGCATGTGTTCTACATAAATATGTTTTAGAAATAATTAATATATACTTATTATTTATAATATATATATATACATATATATATATAAATATATAATAAACTTAAATTTGTAATATATTTATTATTTTATTATTACGAATGCATTTCTTTTGACATTATTCACTAATGATTTCTTTTCTTTATGGGTGCAATAGGCCTACAGGGGAACCGAACACCCAAAAAAATCGGTAACGCACCAAATTGTATACCTCGAAGGTGGTGTGGAAATACAATAAAATTAAAAAAATATGTAATTAAAATATGATTTCAAACGATTTTTTAAATTTAAAAGAAATTTAATAAAAAGTATTCAAATAAGGGCTCCATTCTTTGCGCCATTTATAACTTCGTTCCCGAATGCGGCCCTGTGTGTATGTTTGTGTATTAGTGATTCAACACCACCATGAAAAGTACTTCATTTTTGTATAACTACACCGCTTCCTTATATTTTAGTTCTTTGTACATGAAGGATAGTCCGAAAGGCCCTAATATCAAGGTTGCACAAGTACGTACTCATGATACAATTATACAGGTAGCATTGACAAGTATAGATTTTCTCAGCAACAAGGCAACGACCATTTGTCAAAAACAGTTGTTCGTGCAACAATAATTAAACGAATGTAAAAATAAATAAATTCCGCAAAATATGTGCGTTAAATACACAATTATAATAATGAAAGTTGTGAAAAAATTATGTGTGATATGTGTTTAACGTTTTCCAGCCGTGGTGTTTTAATAATAATTGGAAACTTCTTTAATTTCGTCCATATGCATCTGCAGCTGCTGAGGTTGCTACATTTGAACGTTTTCAACATTTTTTCTTATGTTTGCACTTAATAACACAAAGTTCACAAGTTATCTTCGTTGTAGTAATAATAATTCACTATTGATTAAATAAAATAGGCAATATTTTGTAAGAAAATGTTTGGTTATTTGCAAGCGCTGAAACATAAACAATGGCGAAAACATAAGAAATAATTGAACGCTCTCTTTCTAGACATTTTTTTTTGACAGATGGTCGATGCCCAAGCAACTGTCAATACTACCTTATATTATTATACCATGGTACGTACTTATGTACCATTTTGGATACTTTTTTATTATTTAAATACGAAGTACTAATCTTTTCGTACTAGTACAATTTTATTTCCATCCTTCCCTTAAAGGGCTTACACATCGGCGAATCTGTTCGTCGAACAGCATGGCGGCGCGAACGTGTGTGAAAAGGCTAGCGTTGAAATTGAACGAACCTGTAGCGGCATTCCCAAAATTTTAACGATCTACAATCGCTATCGCTGAAAAACTATGATTGTAGCTTGCAGTAACAAAAATGGTATTCTCAAAACTCTGCTAAGCTACAAATTTTGCTCAAAGTTTCGTCAAAAAGTTACCTACAAATATTGCTTACTTCTATCGAAAATATGGCAGCACTGCCATTTGACAGATCAAATTGGAAAAACCAAAAAAAAAAACAAAACAAACAAACGAAGACAAAATAAAAACTATAATAAAAAAACGTCTTAAAAATGAACACGAATAAAAAAAGGTCAAGTCGGGCAACAGCTGAGCAGTATGCGATGATGCTGGACTTTTTTATTTTAAATAAGGGCCTA
Source organism: Pherbina coryleti (assembly GCA_943735915.1). Lineage (NCBI taxonomy): Eukaryota > Metazoa > Arthropoda > Insecta > Diptera > Sciomyzidae > Pherbina > Pherbina coryleti. The sequence continues at coordinate 108,397,163 of OX030952.1, forward strand.
GCGGAGGGGAAATTCATGGCGATGCATGGTCGTCAACAAGCAGCCGAGAAGTGGGAGGAACTCGCTGGCCAGCTGAACAGTGTTGGAGGAGCTGAGAAGTCAGCGGGCCAGTGGCAAGTGGTGAGTTAAAAATACACAAATTCAGTTGTTTGATAAAGTACAATTTATTTTCGTTTATAGGCATGGCGTGACCTCAAAAGCCGAACGTCGGTGAAGGCAAGAGAGCGCAGAAAGGAAATGGGCAAAACAGGTGGTAAGCCCCTTTCCATTCCTGCGCTCACTGATCTGGATTTGCGGGTGCTGAATATCCTTGGCATGGAATATGTCGAAGGCAGCAGCAACTGCGCTGACAGCATTCCGGAGGAAGAGGTATCTATGGTTGCATATAATTTTATGATATTTTGATAATTTATGTTTTTCATTTTATAGCATTTCCAAATTGCGCTAGAGGCCGGAGATGTTGATGTGCTGCTTGAGACTCCAACAGTACCCAACACCTCCGGTCACTGTAATATTGAAACCGTCGAGGAGTTGGTGGACGTGGTGGATATGGCGGGAAAAACGAGCTCCGTGGGTAGGAACGTGCGAAAAAAGCAGAAGAGATCCATTCTGGATTCCGCCAGGGAGCAGTTCGCTGTAATAGCCAGGCAGCAAGCGGATGCTATTATGGTGAGTGCAATGCTTTTAGGCATTATAAAGATATTCTCAAGATATTTTTGTATGTTTGTTTACAGATGCAGGCCGAAGCGGCGAAGCAGCATGCTGAAGCGGCGAAGCAGCATGCTGAAGCGGCGAAGCAGCATGCCGAAGCAGCGATGGTGCAAGCGTTAGCTTTAGACCGCATAGCTGCTGCAATTGAACAATTGGCAATTGCCATGAAACCAAATATTGAATACTTGGAGGAGTAGAGGTGTTTTTTATTTTTTTTTTTTGTTTCTGTTTAAAGTACAAATTTTTTTGAAATATTATTAGTATTTATTTATTCGCGTTTTTAGTTTTATGTTTAAATGGATTTTTTTTAAGTATATTTTAAAAGTTTTTAATAAAATATAAAATGAAAATAATGTATGAAAATATATAGTGTAGAAATTGTATTTTAGTTCCTTTGATTAGGTAAATTTTGCTGAGATCAAACGATCTTGAATTCGTTTTGCAACAGATGAACGAACTCCGTTGTCATCCTCTTCATCTATTGCAGCCTCCGCTTCAACATAGGGCAACACCCCTACCATTCTATCTCTTGTGCTTATCGAGGAGAGGCTCATGTTGTGCAAAACTGCGCAAGCATTTACAATTCTGCCAGCAAATCCTGGCTCATACATGAGAACTCTCTGTCTTGAAAGACATCGCCACCTACTTTTCAGAACACCAAACAACCTTTCCACACAATTTCTTGCTTTGCATAGAGCCTGGTTGTATCGATGCCTGGGAGTACCTTCTGGCTGATTTGGAAGAGGTGTCATGAGCCATGGTTCCAACGGATAGCCAGAGTCACCTGTAAGCAAAAGGTTTTTATAAATTTTACAGAATTTTAAGTTGAACAAACGCACCAATTAGAAATGCGCCACGGGTCCCACGATCATATGCCCGTTGCATAACTTGCCGAGCAGCGCATGCGTTCCAAATGTAGGCATCATGACGAGCTCCGGGATACCTCGCGTTTACGTTTAAAATCTTCAGATTCGGATCGCAAATCTTATGGAAAAATATTGGAATAAGTTCAGTTTGTAGTTTTTATTAAATTTTACAATTTACCATTTGTATATTTATCGAATGGTATCCATGGTGGTTTACATATGCTTCCTCGTGTTTTGGTGGCCCAACGATGGCTACGTGAGAGCAGTCAATTGCCCCAATGGCACCATCAAAAGGCTGGGGCGCTGTCCTAAATAGATCGACCGCTGCCTGACGCTCAATGTGAGTTATGGGGAAACGCACATTGGATCGAAATATTTTATCATTTATGGCGTCTGTTACCCTATGGATGGACCGGCTCACAGAAGACTGGCTCATGGTGATGCCTGACTGCTCCCCTACAGGTCGTTGATAGCATCCAGTAGCATAGAACCTCAGCGCAGCAAATAGCTAGTTAAAAATGTTGAGGATTAAAACATTTGAAACATTCACTTTTTGCTTCTCACCTGATTTTCTGCCGATAAAGCGGAGATTGTCCGTTGTTCTAAAGAACTTCGTATCGACTCCAATAAGCTGCACGTTATCTCGGGCGTCAACCGGTACAATTGGACGAATTTGGATTGCTCCAAATCGAAAGGGCTGTCCACTTGCCGAAGAGCTGCTCTTTCTGCTGCGTCTTGTCGCATTTCTATTCCACTATATAAAGCAGTTGCATCCATGCCCAAAAACTGAAAAGCCATTTCTAATGTTGTTTCTATTAGTTAAAAACATGTATCTTGTAAAATAACTCTAAAATTGGAAAAATTAAGATTCACTTGTTTACTTACTTGCTCAACGATAAGTTTTGTTTCGTTTTCGACGTCTTTAAACTTGTAGCTCGGCCAGCTACAAATATTGTCTTACAACTGTCAAAATAAACGTCATAAATAGCTTAGGTTATATTTGGGAATACGAGTTAAAGACAATCGTAGCCGAGAGGACTTAACGATAACGAAAATTGTAGTTAACGCGTTTGGGAATTCCACTACTGGGCCTAAATTCCCAAACGTTTTAAGGCCCAAACATAATAGGCTCGAGATGGCTGCAGCTAATGTCCAAAATAAACGAAAAGCTAGCTCAAGTTCTGTCAAATGCTTAATTTGACCAAAATGACTTGAGCAGCACTCGCCTTTATGTCATAACTACTTTTCACATATGCTTTGAAAAATCCAACAATTTCTACATCAATTCGTTTTGTTCGTTGAAATTTATAATTATTTGAATGGATTGCGGAAATAAATTTATAAATAAATTAAAAAAAACGATTCCTTACGGAGCATTCGATTTGAATCGCTCTGGCTGCAGCCAGATCAAGTTAACGAAACTTGACGAAAAAGCTGGCTCGAGGTATAATTGTTTGTACGCATCATTTCTATGTAGTCGTATAAAATTTGACATTAGCTGCAGCCAGTTCGAGCCTACTATGTTTGGGCCTTTAACGACGTTTATAGTTATCGTTAACTGGCCTTTGCTACAATTATCGTTAACTGGTATTCCCAACATCTATGTTAGCTATTTCTGTCCTTAATTTTGACAGTTCATTAACGTTATTTGTAGCTAGCTTAACCACGAATATTTTAGCGCCGCTAACATTAATAACAATGTTAAGCGATTGTTTTACATGCGATTGTGATTTTATAAAATATACATAATATGCATAAAATGGCCATGGACCGTCATGGTTAAATAAAATAATATTAAATCAAAATAATTCTATAAACTTTATTTTCAATAGTTTCTACGCTTTTATTAAAAGTTTAAAAAAATAAAGAAAAGTTTTTAAAATAAATAAAAACAAATTAACGGATAATAAGGCACATTTCAGAGCATTAATAAAAAATAATAATAATAAAAGTAAAAATAATAAAAAAGTTATACTTATAACAATTATAAGTTCGTTGAAGGCAATCGCTCAAATGAAATCGACAGCCTCTTAAGCGCAAAAGCAATTCGGGTGCAATCAATTGCTTGCATTAGCGCTGCCTCTGCTTATAGCTGCGATGCAGCTGTCTGCTGCTTGGCTGATTCAGCATGTATCTATCGAAAAGGCCTATCTAGCTGTCAAAAAAGCACAGTGGTGCCATATTTTTGATTTATTTTAACGACGCTTGTAGCTTATATTGTGAATGTTACATTTTAACAATTTTGTCGCTAAGTACTGTTTTGAGAATACATCATTCGTTATTGCAAACTACAAACGTCGTTAGTTAACCATAACGATTTCGTATCGTTAACTTTTTGGGAATTCCACTACTGTTCGTCACACAAGCCATTGATTTTTGTTGTTTTTTGTCATCATTTTCGGCAGCATCCCTTGTTCGACAGAGAAAATCAAAAATTTTTGTAAACACGGCCAACCGTGTGACAAACTGTCGAACATCGCTTCTTAACTAGCGAACTTGTGTGAACATGGCCGCCGTGTGACGAACAGATTCGCCGATGTATAACGAGGAATACCAAATATAAAGGAATACGAAATATGGAACCTACTCGAATGGTACCAAGTCAAAGAACTAAGAGATAAGGAAGCGGTGAAGTTGAACAGAAATGAAGTATTTTACAAATACAATGAAGTTAATTCAAACACATAAACATTCAAACAGGGCCGCATCAGGTTATATCGTAAAGAAAGGCGAAAACATTTTGGTGTTCAGACGTATTTTTATTATTTTATTTTTATTGTACTTACACACCACTTATGAGGTATACAATATTAAAATATAAAATAAAATATTTTTCAGTCAAAAATAACAATTAAAACTAGACTTTTATTTTTTCGGTTTAAAGGAAACACTCCTTTTTTTATTGTCTCAGTTCATGTGAATGCGTATTTGAAATCATAGATATTTTACAAAAATGTCAAAAATACGGGACAAATTTTGTCCCGACAAGACAATTAAAAATGATGCAAAATACGACTAGCCATTCGGCTCATTAGCACATTTTTGGGTGCAAAAAACGTGTACCGGGTAAGCTAGTAATTAATATAGGATATCACTGTCATTTTTTAACCTTTATTTTTAATAGAAAAAAAAAACTCAAATTTTAAATCTTATTTTTCACTCAACAATAAAAGTCAAATTTTAACTTATATATTTGACCGGAAAATAAGTCATATTTTAACATTTATTTTTGACTGAAAAAAAGAAGTCATTATTAACTTTTATTTTTAACCGAAAAATAAACATATTTTAACTGGTATTTTTAACCGAAACAAATGGCGGGAAACCAACAAACTATAATTTTACCAGTAAACATATTTTTGGTAAGAAAAATTATAATTTATAAGTATAATACACTTAAACACAATCGATTTAATATGTTAAATATTGTTTTGTTCCGGAAAAACATCAGGTAAAAGCAAGATCGCCTGTGAAATGAAACCTCCGTATTATGTGTTTTTTGTGAATGTTCACAACTTTTCACGGCACAACGCATGCTTATATAATTTTTTATTTTATTTATGTTCGTTTTAACACAATTTATAGCGATGACAATCGCTAATAATTTATTATTTTAATGTTTTTTCACCACTCATTTTCTTTGTTTTGATGTGCAAGAGCTTATGTCAAAAAATCATGCTCTATCTCGCTTGAAAAATTCTTCAACACACGCATAGTATGTGTGAGTAGACACCACTTCCCTATGTTACCAGAAAAGCACGATAAATAGTACTTATGGTATTTTTCAACGATTGTGGGATGTGGTAATTCCCATGGTATTTTGTGGTAAAAATCTCTCGCGTTGGAAAAAAATACCACATGTGAGATATTTACCACGCGTGAGAAAAGAAAAACCTTAAATTAGCACAAAATACCTCAAAATACCATACAATACCTCAAAATACCTCAAAATACCTCAAAATACCTCAAAAAAGAAAATTTGAGGGATTTTGTGGTAATTTGAGGTATTGTGGTATTTTATGGTAATTTGAGGTATTTTATGGTATTTTGAGGTATTTTTGCGAGTGTGGTAATTTGTGGGAATTAAGTGTGAGAAAAAGAGAATTTTGATGGTAATTTCATCTGGCGACACTGCCACTTCCTTATATTTTATTTCTATGTACCAAGTACGTACTATTTCGTAATTCCTCTATATTTGGTACTCCTCATACTTTACTCTTTGCATGGTATTCGTTATAAGTTTGTTTACAAATAATATTAAAACAGAGTGAAAGAATGAAATGATGTTGCCATGCCATTTTAAATAAATAATAAGAATTACTCATACGATGCAACATTTTTGTGGAATTAGTAAACGTTGTTATTTGAAAGCTTTAATTGTGGAAAGTTTATAAAAATTCAAAAGCAAATAAATATAAATAAAGTAAACATTGAAAACATTAAAAACTTTAATATTTTTTTTTTCCACGGTCAAATTAAACAAAAATCAAGGAAAATTTTATATCAAACTGGCAGCCAAATTCGAAAGTGTTAGTGTGTAAGTGTATTGCAACTTGAAAGGCAAAACTTGACCGCATTACCCCCGTGTAGCCCAGTTTATGGGGGAATTGAGACGGGTCACTATGCTTTTCTTTTTGTCACTGGATAAGACCGCTGGAAATTATATCTTGCTGAACATATTTTTTACTGACAGGTAAATGCAATAATAGACTTTAAATACTTTATTGAATACATATAAAAATATTTTAAATATAAATTAATAAAATATATTAATACCTTATGACAACACATAGTTTTTATTTCACTAAATATGAATGGTAAAAATGTCAATCCATATAGTCTATATTATTATTACGCAAGCGCTTTTTTTGTGATGACCATCAAATCTATACCGTAAATGCGATTTTTATAAAGAGGGTATCAATGGAAAGGTCTTGCTCTGTAGATGTGCACTAGCCACAAAATAGCAAGTTCATGCAAAATCGCTATTCCCGGAGCCTTTATTGACATCGCCGCCAGCTCAGTTGAAGGAGGGCGTACTTTGCACAGCTAATTCAAACTTCCTATACCTCTTCTTGAGACATCTGTATTAAGTGATGAGCCCAATTTTACGCACGGATGGTCTTGAAGATAGTAGCTTATTCAACAGAAATTTAGGAGACGTCCCCACAAGAAATCTGTAACCGAAACTCCAACACAATCATATAAATTTGTCTGTTTACAACCACATTCTCATACTCGTTTCAGTGCCAAAATTTGTGAAACAAGGAAGAAAATATGAACATTTAAGCCAATGCATGTAGAGAAAGGGAAAAGGTATCATCATTGAAAAACATGTAAATTTTTTGCCTGTCTGCCATTATTATTTTTTATTCAACAACTGAATAGTTTCAGAATTTCAAAAACTAAAAGATAAGTTAAAAATTAATTTGCTTGTTATAACTTTAAACTAAAACGCTTGTTAGTTTGGACGCGATCAACGGTGGAAAACAAGGCGGCTCAGTTTCAAAAATAAACAAAAGAAACTGACGAAATCTATTTTTGCTGTGCAATGGTAAGTTGTAAACTTCTTTGCCTTTTTAATTGTTTTCGAAGTTTTCTACAATTTTTCTTTACCACAGTACACGCTTCGATCTGCTACCCTTTCTCTCAAGCTTTGATACATGCAACTGAAGGCTCTCACCCAAGGACGATCTGACCCAGTTAGTGGTGGCAAACAATGCTACAATTAAAGAATATAAAAACGAATGAAATATGAAACTTAAGTTTATGGAAAAAAAAAATATATAATAAATATAAAACATGTTTTAAGGCAACAATGAATTACATAAATTGTTATTTTTAAAGAAGAACGTTAGGTAAAACTGATATATACGTTATATCTAACGGTTACATATAACTGAGTTTTCGGTTAGATCTATCTGGTGAGATTTGGTAACCAATAACCTGTATTTATGTTAACAGTAACTAGAGAGAGCGAGAAGGCTCCATTACGATGGTATTATAAATTTATACAAAAAACAACCTGTGAGAAAGGGATGCCAGATCACACGTATACACGAGTTTCGATTACTTTCTTCCCGAGGCTTTTCCTAGCATAACCGAAACTTTGTATGAAGAGGTAACCGAAATTTCAGTTTAGAAAAACCGTCTTTTTTTAGTTAAATAACCGATAGTCTTCTTGTAGGGGTGCTACGGTAAATTTTAGCTTACGACAGAATAGATGTGCTATTAAGCCTCACAACGAAGATATTGTGAGCCCATTTTGGCGTTTTAACGCCATACGGGCTTACTAGTTACATAATAATATACGATTATATAATATAAATACATTACTTTATTTTTTTTTTTCTTTCTAAAGTTATACCTTGTTAGAAAACCGTTACTTTTTATGAATGTGGCACCACGTTTTATTTTTTAATGCAATTTTTTATTTTTGGTGGCAACATTTATTATTTCAATAGTACTTTTTTATTTTTCTCCGATGCAACCTTGCCTATTGTATTATTACTGTGAAACCTAAACAAGAACGTTGAGCGTTGCAATATTAAAAATAATAATGGTATTCATGCAAAGCGGCAAGGTTATATTTTGGGCAATTAGTTATTTTTATCAGGTAGATTGTGTGAACGTCCAGTAAAACCAATTGTGCTTTTTCAGAGATATGTAAGCTGTTAACTTGTGAATAGTAAACTTTCAGCATGCCTAAACAAAGTGAAAAAAATAAATTTGTGAAATTTTTTGTTTTATAATTGTAGCTACGCTTTTATTTGGCGGAAAAAACTTAACTTTGAAAAAAATAAACAGGTGATTTCTGTTATAAGTTTGCCACCTCGTTTGCTCACCTAAATCGAAGAGCAAATATATCTGGTTTGTGCAAAAGTTTCTCTGTACAAATTTTGACAGTTCATTTATAAGGGACTTTATCCCCCTTTATCTTGTTTATACCATTTATAAGTGCTTTGCCCATTTGCATGAATACCATTACTATTTATAACGGCTTTGCCCATTTGCATGAATACCCTCAATATAAAAATGCAATATTACTGCATCAAATTATTACTCGGTGAGTAGAAGTACAACGAAAAATGTTATTTTACGATAGCAAAAAATTGTCCTTTGACCATATATCAAAAATAAAAAAACATATCTTTTGGAGCCACGACACCACGGAGGCAATCGCTAATTGCAGTAAAAGTTCAACAACAATAAAAATCTTTACTTAAAATTATAACTCCGTGACTATTGGCGCTATCGGTAAATTTCATGGAGCGACAATAAATTTGGTCTGAAGTACTCAGTCACATGATAAAAATAATAAAAAATAATAATAACTAGGACAAGATTTAAAAAAGGATGACTGCAAGGATTGGGACAAAGACTAAGACCAGGAATAAGACAAGGAGTAGTACAAAGATTTGGAAAAATATTAGAGCATGGAATTGAACAAGGATTAGGACAAGAATTCAGACAAGGATTGGAAAAAGAACTGCGACAAGGATTGGGACAAGGAGAATAACAAGGATTCAGACACACTTAAAATTGTATTTAGGACAAGAATAAGAAAAGAGAAAGGAATGGAACAAGGGTTTGGGCACACAAAAAATAAGTTATAGAACAAAGGTAGGGAAAAGAAGTGAGACAAGGATTTGGAAAGGGGTTCGAACGAGGTTGAGGTGAGGAATTTAGGCATGAATTAAATCAAGAGTTTGAATAGAGATAAGTATCAGGACAAGTTTGGTATCAAAGTAAAGGAAGGGAACAAGAATAAGTACAAGGATAACGATACGCTGTCACGTCAAAACCTGCAGGTGTGTCCACGATACAGCTACCTATTTTTTTATTTTCAACATAATATCATTTTTATTATTTATTTTTATTTAGACAAAACCTTAAATATTGAATTTCGTGATGATAGCTTGAAAATTACGACGACTGTAATCGTGATCACAGACAGACAGACAGACGGACAGATGCTGATCAAGAATACCTGCCATGCCTCCTTATGGGGGTTACAAACGGAGTGACAAAATTAATTTACCCCTTTGACTTTTTTTAAACGTGGGGGTATAAATATTCTAAATTCTATCGTTTTTGTGTTTTCGAGTCAATATAACATATTCCGCAAAATTCCCTTATATACGACTATTCCTAACTATAAGAATTGTATTTATTTCTCTAGTAGGCAACACTGTTTTAAGGGTAAATCAAAATTCAACATATTCAACTATTCCACCTGATTATTGATTAGAATTATTTTCGTTTATATGACAATCCAACTAGTGCGCGAGGGAAAAAAGATATATAATTTAATAAATAGAAAAAATTCCATTCATGCAAGTGGCAAATGCATACAATTGTTCAAAATCAGTTGGAGCGTAGCACTCAAATAGAATTTAGCCATCGAAGAAGAAAGGAAAGCCAAATATAAACCACAACTGCGAGTTGTTGGAATAAAGTGAACATTACAGATAAATAAACTTAGATGTTCCAAACAGACACCGACAGTAATTTCCAAAAGCAACCACCAAAAAACAACTGCTAGAGTGCAGGGGCTGCGCGGCGAAGTGGCTTACAAAAATATTGATATCGATAAAAAAAAAAACAAATCAAACAATTTTTGAAAAATTAAAGACAAGTGAATTTAAGTAATTTTTGCTACAAAAGTATACATCAAAAGAAGAGAATAGAAATCATGGCCGAAGTAAGACGCAGAAAAGCCGAAAATGAATCCGGAGACGACTCAGCTGCTGCAAAGTCAGGGGATAATGAAAAACGTAACTCCTCAGCAGCTGATTCTTCAGATCATGTAAGTCTGGAGCAGCATAATTAAAAAAAAAAAACAGTAATTTCCTATGTGTGTCAATACTAAAGAGGAAGCACAACAAAACAAATTTTTAGCATTAGCTGCTCGCCTGATCAAAGTTATAATATAAACAAAATTATAAATAGGTCTTCATATGTTGTTAATCCAATTAGTTTAATTTACTCTGCTGTACATTATTATATTCAAATGGTCAAGAAGCGAAATAAAGTTAAATTGAATGGAACTGGAAGCGCTTATTTGCCTTCGAGGTGACTGGGTTGGGACTGGAAGCGCTACATTGCCCTCCACATTTCAAAGAATATTCTATTGTAAGTCATTAAAATTAGGAAACAAGATATCCAATGCTTGTCTATTAAGAACGTTAAGAAATTCAAAATATTTTTAATAAAAATAAACACAGTATGATCTTTTAGAGCATTTCATAAATGAAACTTAAGGCAAAACCGTTCAAGAGGCAAGAACTGGGTGTGACGCTTATTTTTGTTAATACAAAAAATATATAAGTAAAAATAAAACGAAGATTTTTATTATATACAAAGAAGCTTGTATATAATATGCCAAGGCGCAATTTATCTTAAAGTATTATACTAAATTGAAAAAAAGGTAAAAGCTCCATGCCAAATAACTCACGAGATTGTTTTGTATTCTTTGTCTGATTAGCCGTTTACCGGAACTAACGCAGTTCATATTTACTTTCTCAAGATTTTTTTAAAAAAAATATTTAATCAGAATCAACTGAGATTTCTGATGGTTTTTTCAAGATTCCTTATATGAAATGGGTTAAAAATTAAGCAGATATTAGTTTCAACAGATATTTTAATTAACTGACAATGGCTGTCATGATTTCTTAGTTAACAGGTTTATTCAGTTTATTTCATTAAAATAAAGTTTTATTCGTTTAAAAATTGCAATAAACCCCGTAAAATAACCTTGTTTTATGGTAACGAGGATTAATGTTAAGCCATTAAGTTGTGTCCATGGCTAGTCAGCTCTTACATTTTAATTGGTGGCATCGCAATTTTTTAACCGATGAAAACTGGGACTTTGTAAAAACAATAAAAAAATTTTTTGAGAAACACTGTTATTTTTCAAACTGGAACTATTGGGAAGTTGATTGATTGATAACTTATTTTAGATCGATTCTGAAGAAGAAAAATTACCAGAAGAAAAATTTGTAGAAGAGTTGTCCAAAAACTTACCACAAGGCACAGACAAAACTCCAGAAATCTTGGATTCAGCATTAAAAGATTTACCAGATCGGTAAGTTTTATGATATAGCGTTTATGCGATATTGCATTAAGCACTCCTATACATTGCTTTGTTTTTCATTTTTAGCGACATACTGATCGCTATTTGATTTGAAATTCAAAATCAAATTCACAAATATACATAATATTAAGAAGAATAAATACAGAACAGATGGACGATGTCATAACTCTGAAATTAAAGAAAAAATATTTGTTTACTTTTCTTTTTATAGATGGAAAAATTGGGTGATTCGTGGTATTTTTACTTGGATAATGATTTGTGGATTTGCATTGATTATATATGGTGGTCCATTGGCATTGATGATAACAGTATGTTTGCACTACTTCTGTCAGACCAGAAGTTTTCTCTTTTTTTAAATAAATAATTGAATTTTTCCTTACAGACTCTGTTGGTGCAAGTAAAATGTTTCGAAGAAATCATCTCGATTGGCTATCAAGTCTATCGCATTCATGGTCTACCATGGTTTCGTAGTCTCTCATGGTATTTTTTGCTAACTTCAAATTATTTCTTCTACGGCGAAAATCTAGTTGATTACTTTGGTGTAGTCATTAATCGCGTGGTATGAAACTACAATATAGCAACATATTTTGCCACATATGTTTAATGTTAATGTTCTGACTTTCAGGAATATCTGAAGTTTCTGGTTACTTATCATCGCTTCTTATCCTTTGCTCTGTACTGCATTGGTTTTGTTTGGTTTGTTTTGTCTCTGGTTAAGAAATATTACATGAAACAATTTAGTTTGTTTGCTTGGACACACGTTTCCCTACTAATCGTTGTCACACAGAGCTATTTGATAATACAAAACATTTTTGAAGGCAAGCATAATCAATCATATATTGAAATATAAAAGTATGCTCAACTGTGTAGATTTACAGGTTTGGTTTGGTTCATTGTTCCAGTCTCCATGATTGTCTGCAATGATGTTATGGCCTACATGTTTGGATTTTTCTTTGGCAAAACACCTTTGATAAAGTTAAGCCCAAAGAAGACCTGGGAGGGGTTTATAGGTGGAGGTTTTGCTACAGTAGCTTTTGGTATACTTTTTTCCTATGTAATATGTCGCTTTCAATACTTTGTGTGTCCCATACAATATTCGGAAACGTTGGGCCGCATGACAATGGAATGTGAACCAAGCTATCTGTTTACTCCACAAGAGTATAGCCTGGGAGTGGTAAATCATAGAAAGGTGATTTTATTGATGGCTCATAATGAATTTGTGTGGTTTTTTATTTCAGTTTGGTATTGGAAAAACTATAAGCATTTATCCATTTGTATGGCACTCAATTTCCTTGAGCTTATTTAGTTCGATCATAGGACCTTTTGGTGGATTCTTTGCGTCGGGATTTAAGCGTGCATTCAAAATAAAGGTGAGCTTAATAGATATGAATGCATTACAAAAATATTAAAATCTTTTCTTTTATGGTTTTCAAGGACTTTGGTGATATGATTCCCGGTCATGGTGGTATTATGGATCGTTTTGATTGCCAGTTTTTAATGGCTACCTTTGTGAATGTTTACATTTCCAGTTTTATAAGAACTCCATCGCCTGCCAAGTTGCTGACACAAGTTTGTATCCAATATTTATTCTTATTAACCTTTGTTTTAATATCTCCGTTTTTACAGATATACAATTTAAAACCTGAACAACAATTGCAAATTTTCAACTCACTTAAAGAAAATCTCGACATTCTTAACTAAATTTAAAGCTATACAAAAAATTAACTATTTTAGCCAAGGACGCATCCAAGCATTTTGCTTACGAAAAATTAAGATTTTTTTTTTATTTGTTAATTTTTAATTTAATTTTTTATGTTAGTTTAGTTAATTTAGTCAATCTTCACACAATAAGAAAATCAGAAAAACATGGATATTTGTTTTTGACAAAAAAAATACAATTTTGTATATTATTATTACATTTATATAATAATAATTCTCTAAACTTAAGTTAGAGGTATTTTGAATAAAAAAACTGCGTCTAACTGAACAAAAAACTATTCCATTATATAATATAAATTGTACTTTAAATATTTGTATTTAATCGAATTTAGTTAAATAATTGCTGAAGTTTCTGGTCAAGATGCAGTGCAAAAAAAATCAGTTAAGGGAAGAAAACTTAATTAGTGAATAACTTCCCAAAGAGAAAATAAACTATGTATTGTCTAATGATGTCAAACTTGATTTCTGCATTTTAGAAATAAGTCTTTAAATCTCTCACAATACTGTTATCTTAAATATTGCGTAAATATCTTTCATTGATTAAATAAAAAAAAAATAAATCCTTAGCCAACATCTGCGCTCATCACTTAAATATGTTGAAAACAGAAACATTTATATATGAAACCAATGCACCAGTCTACTCAATTTAAGTATAATATGTAGTATAATATTTAGGAGTGAAAGTATTAAATTTAGTGAATTTTTTTTTTTAAATGTGTCAAAATACATGAAGGTATACTAAGGGCCATTTTAACAGTCCAAGCTTAAGGTGCTCTTAACTTAAGGAAACTTGAACACTTAAGGCCCAACCATAATAGGCTCGAACTGGCTGCAGCTAATGTCCAAAATAAACGAAAAGCTAGCTCAAATTCTGTCAAATGCTTAATTTGACCAAAATGACTTCAGCAGCGCTCGCCTTTATGTCATAACTACTTTTCACATTTGCTATGAAAAATTCAACAATTTCTACATCAATTCGTTTTGTTCGTTTGAATTTATAATTATTAGAACGGATTGCGGAAATAAATTTATAAATAAATTAAAACAAACGATTCCTTACGGAGCATTCGATTTGAATCGCTCTGGCTGCAGCCAGATCAAGTTAACGAAACTTGACGAAAAAGCTGGCTCGAGCCATTATGGTTTGTGCGCATCATATCTGTGTAGTCGTATAAATTTTGACACATGGCGCTCGAGCCTATTATGGTTGACCCTTTAAGCACACCTTAAGTGGCGTGCGTTTTAACAGTCAGCCCTTAAGGTACACTTAAGAAATTTGTTTTTCAACAGCTCCCCGATCTCTTCATCATTTATATCAGAATCAATGCTTAAATTAACTTGTAAATTTCTTCGTTTTAACAAACGCGATTCCATTTTTCTTATTGATAATATGTGAAACAGCTGATTCTTAAGGAGATCTTAAGCGTCCAATATTGGCAGCTTAAGGAACCCTTAAGTGCGACTGTGTTTTCTGCACTGTTAAATTGATTACTAAGCTTAAGGTCTCCTTAAGCGCTAAGGGGACCTTAAGCCTAAACTGTTATATTGGCCCTAAGAAGCGTGGTATAATAATTAAAAGGTAGCATTGACAGTTGCTTGGGAAACCAGCATCTGTCAAAAAAAAAATGTCAAGAAAGAGAGCGTTCAATTATTGCTTATGTTTTCGCTATTGTTTATGTTTCAGAGCTTGCAAATAACCAAACATTTGTTAACAAAATATTGCCTATATTGTGTAGTGCAAACATAAAAGAAAATGTTAAAAACGTTTAAATGCAGCAACCTCAGCAGCTGCAGATGCATTTGGACGAAATGAAATAAGTTTTCAGTTTAAATTAAAACACTACGACTGGAAAACGTTAAGCACATCATTTTTTCACAATTTTCATTATTATAATTATTAATTTAACGCACTTTTTTTGCAGAATTTATTTGTTTTCACATTCGTTTCACTTTTGTTGCACAAACTGTTTTTGACAATTCTGGTTTCCTTGTAGCTGAGCAAATCAATACTTATCAATGCTACCTGTATAATTGTATCATGACTAAGAAGTTATTGAAGGTATAGTACGTTTTCACCAGAAAATATAATTTTTATGATTTTCTATTTTCTAGTAATTTTTATTTTTAAATTCTACTTCTTTCTGTTAGTTTGTTTATTCTATCTTGGGAAGGCAATGCAGGCTGTAAAAATTAAGTAAAAGCTCAGCATGGTAAATCGATAATTGCCAATTATAAGTTTTTTCAAGGCAAATTTTTTTAAGAAAAAAAAATCCAATCTAAGAAGTACAGAAACAATATGAAACAGTAAAAATTCACCAACGCCACTAATTTTTTTGCAGAATTACAAATATTTTCAACTCATTTATTTATTGCACTCTGCGATAGATATTGAATATTTCTACACAAAAAATCTATATACTTTAAAGTTAAATAAAAGTGTATCTTTATTATTTCTTTAGAATTTCCGGATTTTTTATGAAAATCTCAAACTCATACGCAAAAAAAAATTGTGGTAATTTAATGAAACCCAACTAAATAAATAATAATTCGAAAAGTGAATTTAAACATAAATCACAAATAACCTTGTAGATTAAAAAAACTCGTTAAGAGATAAATGTGGTCATATTTTCGGCTACTAGATTATTTTGAATGCGGCAGCGACGGAAGAAAATACTACTAAGTTGCTCTTCAAATAAGAAATATATTTAAATTGTAAAAAATATTGCTACGTTGCTGTCGCTTCTAATTTGATCAGGCTAGACTAATTAAATGTTTACATTCTTCATTATACAAATGTATAAATGTGTAAATCTAATTCAATGTTGAAATGGCGTTGTCGGTTGGATTAAAGTACAATATTTTCCATTATACTTTCGATTATTGAAAACAGGATATATATATTTAAGCACTTTATCTTAATATTACAAGTTATCACTACTATAACTGATACCAGCTTGCATGCACATGCTGCTTAATTTGTACGTTTTGGTAGACAATGAATTTTATGGCATAAAATAAAGCCAGCTTTTTATGTAAAAAAACAGAAGTCAAATTATTTTATAATTTGATAATATTTTTGCCGTTCAATGTTACTTTGATACAATTTGCCACTCTTGGGAAGATATTAAATTAGCTGGAATTTTGAAACAAGATAAATGCTTCGCAACAAAGCCACATACAAAATTTGTTACTTATATAAATGCTAAATTAATGGGAGATATGAATTTAAGCAAAAAATATATTTATTGTGAAATGAAAATATTTTAAGGAAACATGATGCATAAACATATATATTAGTCAAATTAAAGTCATTGTGAAATTGAATTTAAATAAATGTAACAAAAAAGTTCATGTTTTGAATTCTTTATTTATTACTTACTTGTTTGACGCATCCAGCCGTCGATTGGTTTTGGCCAGCCATTTCTATTATAAAACACCAAGAGTTGTTAGGTTGTCCAACACTTGGTCCTTGCAACGGAAATGTGGGCGTTTTTCATCCGCTTAACATGACCTAGTCAGCAGAGCCGCTCGATTTTAATATGCTTAACTATCTCGATGTCAGCGTACAGCTAATATAGCTCGTGGTTCCATCAAATTCGATACTCGACATTGATGCAGATTGGATCGAAAATCTTAATAAGGATCTTTCTCTCGAAGACTCCCAAAGGGTTTTTCTCAGAACTGCTCAACGTCCAAGTTTGTGGTGCATATAATAGGACGGGCATGATTAGTGACTTATAGATCGTGAGTTTTGTTCGTCGAGAGAGGGCGCTGCAATTACCTACACAAAGTAACACATATTGCCAAGGGTTATTCTTCAAGGGTCTCATTTATTATTCGATAGATATTTCCAGCATTACAGCATTTTTTTGTAAAAAAAAGTAATTCAATTATTTCATAATTTGAAAACATTTTCGGCATTGTTTTTGGCCACTTTTGGCAAGATATTAAATTAACAAACTTTATTAATTTTTTATGAAACTGACTGATAAAAAACGAAAGTAAATTTATACAATGCTCTCACGCATTAATAAATTTTATACAAAAACTTTATAATAAACTACACTTTGACAAGTGTTAATAAAAAAAATTCTTAATTAATAAATTCATTATAAATAATTTGTTATAAAGGTTTGATTAGAATAGGTTTTTATGTTACTGATTGCTTTATTTTGATTTTTTCAATAACGTTGCTATGAATATCTTGGGCACATGCGGCACTAATTTCATGATATACTTTCCGTTCACGTGCGTTATTAAGTAAACTACGCCAAGATGGAACAGACTTTTTAAAAGAGAAAATAAAAAAATAATAAATAAAATAAACGTTTAATAAAAGTAATTCTCACCTCCAAATTCTTGAAATTTCCGCAGAGTATAAGGCACTTCCTTGGTCTAGTAAGCGCCACATTTAAGCGTTGATAGTTGGATAAGAAACCAATGCCGCGAGTGCGCGCATTAGAGATGACAATAACATCTTTTTCTAGACCCTGATAAGAATCGATGGTGTTGACCATTATGTTGGTCAGACCAGAAGCTCTAAAAAAGTTCAAGATTTATACAAAAAATATACATTTATTAATAAATAAATATAAACATATTTTTATAACTTGAAAACTAAAAGATCAAAATTTGTTTTACTTATATTCTGTGAGTGCAGCAGTATGTATGAGGGTCAGTTCCGAAGGATTATAAATGTATAAAGGCTCCGTTTTTTTCCAAAAAAAATGGTTTTATTTGACCAGATTTCAAATTATAGGAATTTTTGGGGGCGAGATACCCAAATTCGATGTTAAATTTTCATTTTTAAATGCATTATGGAATTGAATGGAATTATTTACTTGTAATTTGTTAATTGGCCCTGGTGGCTTTTGAATTACACATGAATAAACAAATAATATATAATAAAATTATTACACGTTTATTTTAAATTCTAGGTATCACCAGAGCGGGCCCTATAAAAAGCCTTTATAATACAGCCTATTTATAAATTCATTTAACTAATTCAGTATTCATTTGAAATACATTTACATCACCAGAAGGCACAGCAGTTAAAAAATATAAAACAGTTATTGTAGAATTCATTTAGCTTAAGGAGTTTTAGGGTCGAGTTATAAGGGCCCGTTTACATTTTAAATAAGTTCTTTGCACTGAAATGATCTAATGATCATTAAATTTCATATTAAATATTTGATTTATGGAACTTAGTGTCAAAAACCTCGAAAATTTAGAAGAATTGAACAATTGCCCACCATTTTGTGATTTTCGCAAACTTGGAGATGGATTTTCTAAAAAATTTAGATACTCGGACTAGACCTAGACGCTGCATGCTCAGATTCTCTATGCTGTTTGCATATGTGGAATCGTTATATGGTGTAGTAATTATTTGGCACTTACTTAAGAGATGACTCCAACTGCATACGATGTTGCACATACGGTGTTATAACTCCATAGCTGTTATACTTATTTGGTATATAGCCATCGAGTGCTTTTAATAGTTTAACAACAAATTCGGCTTCTAGGTTATTCGATATTTTGCCATCATTACAATGTTCATTCTGAGAATAGGACAAATTTATCACCGAAAATGGAGTAATGGGCGTTTTCAGTGCCAGTGTGCATTGGCCATTTATTAACTCATTTTTATAAAAATATAAATTTGGCCATCTACAAATTTCGGCATGCATTCGATATTGAGTTTGCAGACTACAAATGACACCAGATAGTGCGCCACCGGGCAGTGTTGTTGTATGTACAGTTTCAAGACAACGTTGTATGCGTGTAAACATTGAATTACAAAATCCTAAATCCATGGCTTTCTGTAAATAAATACATTATTAAATATTTTGCACATAAAGATTATAAATACACCTTTGAAAGCACAGTTGCAGGCAGTTGTTGCGTATCACCAACTAGAACAAGTGAGTTGATGCCGAACTTTAAAGGCAATAATGTCCAGGGCTCCGTGCATTGGGTAGCTTCATCAATAATACAGATGTCGAAATAGTTTACATACCTTGGTTGAAAAAAAAAAATAAATATAATCATCTTTTAATTTCGCAATTTAAATGCTGTTGATAATGCTTACTGTGACAATTTCACACAACTGGATAAAGTTGTACACACAATATTGGCATTTGTGAGGTGCCAAGTATAAATGCTGCGTTCATCTTCTGGCCGTATGGTCTGATTTATAATACTACGCATCAATTGCAGTTGCTTATTTTTTTCAATAAGTTCATCTTCTTCTACGGTACCTTTAACATTCCTTCTTTGCATATCTAATATTTGAGCCTCTAGTGCTAACATATCATTCTTGATATTTTCTTTATTTTCTTGAATGGTCTTGTTGTGTTGTGCTAGTTGTTTCATTTGGTCCTTTTGCACAATTTTTTGTATTGAAATTGGCGTAACATCAGGACTAATTTTATCAGGCATACCATAACGTATAATCCGAAATTTTATTTCTGGTCTCATCAGCTGTTGCACATGAAACAGTTTTGCTGCAATAACGTCTACGGCCCCATTGCTTTGTGCGCAGATCAGTATCTTTTTATCCATACAACGCACCTCTTCGCCGTACATTGACTGAAGCACCAAATTGGTAATGAGACATGATTTACCAGTGCCTGGAGGACCTTTAATTAACGTTATATTCGGCGTGGTCTCATCTATTATTTTTGCATAAGTATTTAATAATATTTGCTCCTGTTTATTGTTTAATCTGTTAAATCCTTTGTATTTTATTTTCTGTTTAGGTATCGGTTTGCACTTTAACAACTCAAGAGGATTTATAATTTTATTAAAAAGTGGTGTCGACTCCAGTTGATAGACCGCATTAAAGGCGCCAAACTCAATGCGTATATTGTCCACAACTGGGCGTACGTTTATCTCTTTAATGCAGTTTAAGTATGCTTTCGTATAGTTTTTACCAATTATTTCGAATACAAATGTACTGCATGTTCCTGTTTAATGCAGAAAATAACATTTAAAATGGTCAAAGAACGAATTTATATCCGTTAGATTTTTAAGAAATAAAAAAAAAATTGCAAAAAATGTTTAAACTAAGTTCAAATATTTCGTAAGAAAGGGTTTGTGTTACCTTCAGGTCCTGGAAGTGGTAATATAATGGTTTTTAATTTTATTTTTCTAAAACTTGCCAAAAACCCTTTTGCACATTTAATTAGGTATTTTTTTAACTTCAGACAATGAATTAATAAGTCACATTTCAATGACGAAAATTAATGACGGACGTACGACAGATATTAATAAGGCGTAAAAAAAGAGTGTGCTTACCAGTTCCCTTTCGGTTCCCAGATACGTAGGCAAAAGTACCGTTGTGCTTATCATTGAAATCTAATATCACTAGATCACATCTGGGTATTTCCAAACGAGACTTATTTTGGCTATTATCTGAAATTTTGAAAGTTATAAGTAGATATAGCAAAAATCCTCACTTATGGAAATCTACATTTTGTAATCAGCATTAAACGATCATCGACGTCTGTTACATACTCCAATAAGACTTTGAATGGCTTAATGGAGCATTGCTTGTATTCACGCTCCAATCCACACAAAAACTCCAATTTCATCAATGGAAATAGAACATTTTTATAACAATCAAAAGACGTAAATTGATTTGACATAGGCAGAATGGTTTCTCCAGCCCCTTGTACGTCGGCGTTACGTTTCTCTAGCCAATCGTTACTCCATGTGAGAAACATTGATATTATTTTGCTGGTGCGGTCCACTATTGGAAAAGCGGATCTTATTATCTGACGTCTGTTGTGTATAGTGGATTGTGGCATTACGTCTTTTTTATCAACCTTTTTTGTTGCACCAGAGGTGCGTTCGATATAATATATGATGGGAGTGTCATTAAACCGTACTTTTTTTTTCTTTCGTCCAACATCCTCATCGCGCTTTTCCGTGTCTATCATACAAGTGCGGGTATTTGAAATGGAATCGAGTTTTTTCTGATTCTGATGTGATTCCACGAAATTGCGCTGCATTGAGGCAAATGTAATTTTGTTTGTTGTTCGTTTAGCACGTGCGGCAACACTTGCTTTGCAAACGGCAGCCGGTGTATGATTTGGCTGGCATAGCATATCAGCTGAATCAAAGCTGGAACGTGTTGCTGCTGTGCTATTGGCATCAGCAGAAGAATGTTTCGGCTTTGTGAGTAGCAAATCGGGTTTACTTAATATTTCCTCAAATAAAGTGGGAGCTTGGTTGGTTTTAGGAGTGCTTAATGGCGGTGCGGTGTCACTGCTATGTTTATTATTAGATGCTATTTTTGTGAAATCTTTTGAGGAGATGCTTTCTGCTCTAACTATTTTGGGAATTTTGAAGGTTTTTTGAGGGACTGGGATATCATCTTCTTTGGCTAAGAATGCACCTCGGTTAACAGTTGTTATTTTGACTTTGGGCTTTTTTATTTTAGACGCCTCATGATTGTCCTCGTCACATTCTGGTTTTCGTTTTCGTGAAGCTTCTATTGATTTGTGCTGTTTTTTGGCAAGATCCTTGAGGAGTTGTTTGCGTGAATCCTTTATATTTTTAGAGTGTTCTTTCTCACGTTTTTTCATCAAGCTAGGTTTTTCCAGCCATTTCCGTTTAAGCTCTTTCTTATTATTATCATTTCGAATCGATTCACGTACAGCGTTGAGCTTCTCCTTAGGATTACGAGTCGATGGGCAGGCAGATACTCCTGAAATTCAACATGTAATAGAAATAAGAATTTTACCAACACGAGAGTCGCGTTCCCAAGATTTTAGAGTTTTGGTTAATCGAGTGAAAATTGAATCCTCTCCTTTGCTAGCTCGAAAAAATTTTGAATTCTAATGTTAATTTTAGAAAGCATAAACTAGAAATTTCTTAATACAAGTTTCATTTGAAGAAAAAACTCTTCGTAATGAGCATTTATATTTGTATATCGATGACTTAATATAGAGAAGGCGTAACTCGTTTTTTGGAAATCGCGTTTTTAATATATTCAGGTAAACCACTCTCAAATACACCTCCCTTTATTTTATTTTTATATATATTATACATAAAAATACACCTCTTCTTAATAAAAACTGCAATAAAAAAGTTTTTATACCCAAAGTTCCCAGATTTTATTCAGTTCTCTTCTTCTCCTGTAAAGTATCAAAAAATCGAGTAACGCCTTTTCTATATTAAGGCATCGATATAAACTAGTTTCACAAAAGAAAATCAATGGATGCATATCTCCTTGAAATGAAAAATCATATTTGTAACTATTTATTTCAAGTTATACAAAATAGAAAAGAGCAATAAATTCTTACCTCTTAGTTTTCCTTTGTGCTTTGGCAGTTGCGGGGCATCAATTATAGTGGGTGGTCCTCGCATAATTTTTGGTTTATCTTTTACTTCAGTTTTTTCTCTATTTGTACTTGGTGTTGATGGATTTGTTATAGTTTCTTTAAATTCATCAATAGGGTCTATATGCCTTTCCGTATGTTCTTCTGCTGCTTTATATAAAGAAATTGATGTTTTTCTTTGAACAGCGCTGTCTAAATGTACTTCATTATTATAACTTTCACCAACAGTAGACTTTCTGCGCTTTGGAATCTTAATACTTGAATTAGTTGTAGCTGCACTTTCGCATGCTTTCTTGTCCTTTAAAAGCGTTGATTTAATCTCAAATGCAGCCCTTTTATCGGGTATTAAAGCTTGGTCTTTGGTACTTTCGCAAAAGCTCTCGTTGGGATTTACTGTTTCAGGCTTGGCTGAAGTTTCTTTTTTGTGTGTTTCTGGCACTTTCACTTCCTCTTTATCTTCTTCATCTGAATATG
Source organism: Pherbina coryleti (assembly GCA_943735915.1). Taxonomy (NCBI): domain Eukaryota; kingdom Metazoa; phylum Arthropoda; class Insecta; order Diptera; family Sciomyzidae; genus Pherbina; species Pherbina coryleti. The sequence continues at coordinate 108,420,373 of OX030952.1, forward strand.
ATAGTACTCTTTTTTTAGTTTTTAAACACTTTTTAAGGACGGGCGAATCTAATTGACTGCTTTCAGTTATTTTAGGCAATTCTTCTTGTTCAACTGGCGCTTCAGTTTCTGCTGATAGACACTTTTGTTGCAATGACTGGTATAACTCATCAATAAACTTATCGGTATTTCCTTTGTAAAAATCAAAATCAAAGTCGGTGTCATCATCTGCTGAAGCTTTTTCATGTTCAGAAACATTATTATTTCTATTACTTTGATCTATACCATCTTCTTCTTCTTCGTCGTCATCATACTCAACATCGTATATTTGTGACATATTTGCTTGGGTTAAGCTCTGCGAGAAAAGTTTTGCCGACCAGTCGGAAACTTTAGTTTCTAGTTCTTCATCGAAGTCTTCATCATCACTTTGATTAATACTCCACACAGAAGAATCCAGTTCTTTTTTAATAGTTACCAATTTATCAGTTTCCTGTTTAAGCGGCTCACTAGTAAGTTGCATCTCATCAATGACTTGTTCCAAATCTGCCATGCAATCATCAATGTTTTCATCTGCTAACTCCGCCTTCATATCATTGATGACTACCTGAGAAAACATAAACTCCTCGTCGTCGCTGCGTAGTTCATATGCAAGGTCTCCGTTGTTTAGCGCCCCTGGTGAATGTGGAAAATCATCTGGTTGCTTTGATTTTATGTTTCCATCTTCATTAGAATCGTTCATCGATGATTCGAATATATTAGGGCTTGTTGTTCTCTGGGCGCAATTCTCCTTTATAGGTTCCTTTCTATCATTGTTTTCTTCTTTAGTCCGTTCAGTATCTTTGGTTGTTTCTGTAATGTTACTGCCTGCTGGTATAAGTTGGCCAATATCTTCGCATTCTTCTTCACTTAGCAAATTAATGCATTCACCAGCATTAAGCTCATTAGCTGATGCTCCATTCAGTGTTTTGTATATATAAGGGTTTATATCTTTTACTTTATTCATTATTACTTCATCTGTTTCGCCAAAAATGTTTTTTATTTCAGCGGAAACAGTTCGCACCCGCTCCTGTTTGATGCTGGACATGATTGGCATATGCATTGTTGTAGTGTTGGTGTTTGTAGATATTTCTTTTTGCTGCAGGTCTTTACTGTTTACAGCAACTGAAACTTGAACTTTTTCAGGAATTTTATCTCTAACAATATCTACAGAAGTGGAGCTCTGCTTTTTCATATTAGATAAAATGATCTCATTAGTGTTTAAAGGTGTTTGATTAACAGTAAAATTATCTTCATTCGAAGATAATTTTGAATTAACTGAGGAGATCGTGTTTTTCTTTTTACTTGTACTGGGTTCAACAGAAGTAGTTGGAACTTCTAAGAGTCTTGATTTTGGCGTATTATTAGTTTCATTAGAGATCATTTCATCTTTTATTTTAGTTACTTTACTTCTTTCACCTGGCGCAATAAAAGTGTCCGAGGAACATACAGATGTTTGTTGCCTAAGGATAGGCAAGGATGGATTAGTGTGTGAATTAGTTTTCTTTTCATTTTCATCCTTGACGTCATCTTCATCATCACTTATCGTAATACAAGCATCAGTGGCTACAGCAGCAATAGTCGCATTGGGAGCGGCTTGAGCAGCATTAGTCGCAATGGCAGCAGCGGCAGCTGATGTTGATGGCTTTACGTCTGAACTTTCAAAAACATTAAGCAATCTACTATTATTTGAAGGTTTGGATACAATTGAAAAATTAGTGGCTACTGTGGGTTTCGCAACACATTGCCTACTACCGCGTAAAGATAATGGACATGGGCGCTGTCTGTTCGCTGCTAAACGGCATACCAGCGGCACATGCTTAAGTATAAACACTGGATGCTCTGGATCAGCGTTGTTCACATCATCATCTACTATGACACCAATACCAATTTTATCGCCTGCTTGTAGAGTTGTGCTGCTATCACGGTGGAGTAGATTATTAACAAAGACTCCATTTACGGATTGCTAAAAAAGATTATATTACTACTATACCCAAGAAAGTTTTAAAACTTTCAATAACAATATTTCTTACCAAGTCTTCAATTTCCACTCTCTGATCATCTTCGGAAACTTCAATTTTTGCATGATTGCGAGAAACATAATGAGAATCAAGTATTCTTATAACGGATGAAGAGTGTCTGCCAATGGTACTAGTTCCAAGACGTAATCGATAGACTTCTCCGAGCGCCAAGCGTTCCAACAGCCAAGATGAATACCTACGCTCGTCCATTATGCCAACTCTTAATAATTTCTTAGCTTTATGCAATCAATATAATTTTGCTGAGCCAGAAAGTTTTCAGTTTTTTCTATAGAATTGCAGCCACTCGAATACAGTTCGTGCTTCTTCTTCCTATGCGAGTTAAAGCATATCAACTTATGGACTGCAGCTTAAATACATATATTAAGGTATGACTAGTTGCAGGAAATGCTGAGGTAGGACTTTAAAGAATTTTCGGTTTTTGTTATACATATGTAGTAAATATTGTTTACAATATAAATTTCACAATTTTTTTTTCAAGTCGAATGCACGTTTATGCTTTGTTACGTTCGGTAAATGCACGATTACTTATTGTGCTGCGTTTAGTTAATCGTGTCATTTATTTCGTCTGAAATAAAATGAAGTGTAATGAAATGGTTTTTCTATCGGTTAAAAATAAACAGATATCCAGGGACCGAAAAAAAAGAATTATAGCGTTAATTTTTGATCGTAAAGGAATATTGGTGTAATTTTTTCACATAATTCCATTTTGAGTTCTTATTATTTTAACAACTAAAACAGGTTTTGTGCCATTTTTTAAGCAAAAAGTCAATATTTTGGCTTTTTCTTTAATAAAAGATGAAAAATATATGTATACCCTATGCTAACCCTTCATGTAACTTTCAAGTAGTGCTTGAATTGAATTCATCAACGAAAAAAATTTAACGAAATGTGGAAACGTTGTTATAAGGAAAAGACGTTGTACTAAAATTTTGTGCAATTTTCAAGATATGTGCATTTTTTTGGTGTCAACGCTGGAAGGTAGATTAGCATGTCTTTTAAAGGAGCGGAAGAGGCGTGGTAAAAACTAAGTATGCAATAACCTAAGTTAGAATTCAAGTAATATGTGTGCCGAGTTCGAGCTTAATCTGTTCAGTCGTGATTTGTGTTCTGATCAAACAAACATAAAATTAATTTCATTAATATATGTAGATGTACATGTATCATAAAGGGTGTCCAAATAAGAGCAATAGGATAAAAAACTCAGGTGCGTCGTAGAGCATATGAATTTAATTTAATTTAATGGCTTTTTTTTTTTGTTTTGAATAGAATAATTTTTAAATTTAAAGCTTTAAAATAACATAAAGTTAATTAAAAAAACACATTAATCTTAACACCAGTAAATTTTATTATATATCATAATTTTTTTTCTGCCACATAATAAACGCACTTTTGGTCAATTGTTAATTTTTCCTTCGCGCTATGCAAAAACAAAAACAGCCAGGTACCAACAACAAAAAAAAAATAAAACCTGTTAGTATAAGTAAATTGCCTTGTTTGGCCAATAAATAAATAAACAACAGAAACATACACCCAAAAAAATCTTGTTGTATTAATCTTGTGTAAATTTTTCGAAAAAAAAAAAAATTATTTCTTTTTGTTTAATGTGTTCTTTATAGTTTTAAGAATATACATACACATTTTAAAATCGATATTTAAGAAAAAACAGAAGCTATAACGGTTTTCGTTAACCTATGTCTAAGCTCCATACAACAAATAAAAAACTTAAAGGAATAAAGGAAAACACGATTTCCTCGAAACTAGTTTTTTTAAAACGGTTCGATAGATAACTCAAAATCTATTGGTTCAATTTCAATGATTTTTTTTGCATTTTGTTCGTTATTTTGTCCTTTAAGCATCCACCCTAAATTGAAGTATCTATTTTTTTTGTTGTTTTTTTTTTACATAAACAAAAGAGCGCTCGAAAATGTATCTGTTTTTCGAACTTTTTACTTCAACTTCCACCATAATTAAAAAAAAAACCCCGGGGGTCTTGCGTAGGGGGGAAAGCTTAATATAAGGTCTATGCTTTAAAATGTCATTTGATTTTTTGTTTCCGATACATGAGAAAGGCCATATCCATCGAACCGATTTGGATGTCGTTTTTTCAATGCCATTTTCAGCGCCCTCTATATAAAAGCCAGAACTGTATTGAAAAAAAAAACAAAATATTTTTATGAAATATTTTTATGAAGTATTTTTTATGTATAATAACCTGTAGAAATTTAAAAAAAAATAATGACTTCTTATACCTAAAAAAATTTTTTTAAAACAGCTCCGGTTTTTGGTTGTTACACGTCTATTATACCTTAATAACAATGTCAGTGTTGTAAGTTTTTTTTTTGTTTAGAAAATGTTATTAATATAAAATGATAGTTGTTTAAATATTTTCATTCACATTCAAGTAAAAATTATGTTGTGTGTTTGTTGTTGTTGAATGATGTTAAATCATGTTGTTCTGTAAACAGCAAAACTTGTTAATAGAACAATAGAGATTTCATTTCAAACTTAATGTTTTTCAACAAAGATATTTCTCGTCGATTGTCGAAGCAAATCCATATATAAGATTTACAAAACTCAAATCTTTGTATTTACAAAATTTCTTGATGGATGTTGTTTTAAAGTTTTGAATATGCCAACTTGCCTGCTGGTAAAGCAGTGTATGCTGTGGAGACCTGCGAGGGAGATGGCTGCCGCTGTAAGATAGCATTACTGCATCATAAGAAGAATTTATATATCTTTACGTATGATCTAAGTGTTTGTTTATTTTTTATTTATTCTGCATATTGTATGATCTAAGTGTTTGTTTATGTTTTATTGTATGATATAAGTATTTGTTTATGTCTAATTTGTATTTACACTAAGGTACCTCTAATCTTAAGTTGTATTGCTACCTACTTGCAACTGTTGCACCAAAAATTAATAAATATCCGAAAAATTCTAAAAAACGGCCCTTTTCTGTGTCCAGCTAGCCTGGAGTTAAAACCAAGAAAGCATTATAATATATTAAAACTTTGTATAACTTTGTTTAATTTTGCATATATTTTTTTATACTAATTCACTTATTATTTTAATAACTTATATTGTGCAACACATTTTTTATTTAGAGAATAAACTCGCGAACCAATTGTAACTAAAATAAAAACGATCACTTTTGTTAAAAACTAAAAAATAACGAGTTTAATTCACACTCCGGACACGGAAAAGTCAACAATGGACGTTTATCAACAAGATTCTTGTTCAGTTAAAAACGATTTTATTTGAATATAAAAGACTTTTTTGGGGTGTATTCACATCAACAAAAAAAAATAAAAAAAAACACCTACTTAACGATCGTGTAGTAAGTATACTTATACTTGATCCTATAGGATCAATATACGTGATCCTATAGGAGCAATATTTTTATTTTTTTTTTCTTCACTTCGTTCCAATCTCTGTCTGGTTGGTGGTTTAGTGTCAGAAATAGTTAACTCACTCTCAAACTTTTCCACAGTGCGACGAATTGCCTGCGCACTGAAGAATTTCGATAATATTTTTTTATAATTTTCCACACGCTCGGCAAGCATAAAGCGATGCATGTTAAAATGGTATTTATATAGATATCTTGACTGCTGGATGTAATTGATAACTTTAACGTTGCTGAAACATATCAATTATGAAAACTATTATTGCTATCTGGTCAATCTTTAAAAACACACATCGTGAAGATCCTATTGTTACGTCGAATACAGCATCCACTATTATATAATTTTAACTTCTTATTCTGTGGGATTTTTAGTTTGCTTAGGATTTTCATTTGTGATTTTGATAATTTCAGATCTGACTAGTTTCGTTGTGAAAATTACCTCATCTATAGACTCTGTGATTCATTGGGATTGCGGCTCATTCTGCTCAGTACACAATTGCTTCGTAGGCTTAATTTTTTGCACAATCTATCTCATGTATACTTTTAGGCTAGCCTAGTTTTTAAACTCGTATTTAATAGAATATTTTACCGAAAATCTAAAATGTGCATAAAGAACTTCATAAGACTGTTAGGACTATTAAGATATTATTTAATAAATTAAGTGATTAAATCAATTGCTTTATTAATCTAAATGGAGTAGATGTACTAAAGTTATATAAAAAATGTATACGTTTTAAAAACACATCGATATTAAAATTTTTCACACATAAGATAAGCTTATTTTTTATAACGTTAAAAAGTCAGTAAAGTAAAGTTAATCAGCTAAGAAGTCTAAAAACTGTAAGTCAATAATTTAGTAATTGTAAAATGTGTCGCTAATTACATGACAGCGTTAATCCAATAGTTCACTTGAGCGTTGAGAAATTATGCCTCAGTATGGTTCTTGATAGCTTCAGTCTTGTTTTTCTCATCCTGAGAATTATGACTTTTATTTTGTAAGAAAAGATCTGATGGACCAACGTGCTTTATTTCGATAACGCGTTCATTCGACTTTTCATCCACAATCGGCTTTGGTATACGCACTGTTAGTACGCCATCTGATGTCATCGTTGAGACGATGTTATCCAAATCGCTGTTTTTGGGAATCGCATAACGTCGCAAAAAATGTCTTGAAATAGAGCCGTGATCATCTTCGCGCTCCTCGTGCTTACCCTCGATGACAACTGAATCATTCACTACTTTGACGGTAATTTCATTAGGCTTGAAGAGCCCAACATCCAGATGAACTTCAAAATCATTCTTGCTGTTGTTGTTCATATAGGTAACAGCGCCACTCTTGCGATTATCAAGATGATGACCATGAGCGCCCAAGCGAGCAATCATGCCCAAGGTAGGAAAGTCTAAAGGGTCGTGATGACGAACATGATGCTGACGGTATATGCGATTGGGAAACAAATCGTGACCATAATATGTTGGAGTATCCAAGCTCAAAATGAATGGAATTTCGGACATGGTGCTAAATTTTCTGCAGAGCAGATAAAAAATAAATGGTGTTAGCTACTTGGTTTTCTTGCTTTAATAACTGGTTAATTGAAGATACAAATTTCTACCTACTTATTTTCTTTGTTGCTTGTAGTTGAAAGAAATTTTCTTGAATGCGGTATATATACTAGTACCAGGACTTTTATAGGGCATATTTAGCAGTCGCATAAAATAACCGCAATGCGCAGGCTTAAATGCAAGAGCAGAGAATACATTTTTTTACGCGATAAACATAGATATCTTCATTGTCATGGAGCAAATACGTGCAAAAGAAGAACTTCAAAGAGTAAAATTGTCAGCTTCTTGATTTTGCTGAATTAAATCCAGCCCTCGCAATGGAGTTGCCTGCGATTTAAGAGTTCTACTCCATCAGTATTTTCTGCATATAACTGCAGTTGTCTGTATGTTTTGTGTACATACAAAATTAACAAAGAAGTTGCGCTAAGTATAAAAAGGTAGACGAATATATAAATATGATACATGCATTTATACATATATGTAATATGCTTGTACGTCGGTGGTATCTACATGTTTTCAGCAAAACGGAGGAAGTTGATTGTAAACAAATTAAAGTGGGAAAACTTATACAGAAATATGTACGAGTGCGTATGGACAATAATATGGACAATATAATTATCAGCATAAAAATTGCCTACAGTTTAGTTCAAGGGCGTCCGCAGGACTTTCTATAAGAGGGTCAGGCTTTGAAGAGAAGTTCAGATAACCGTATAAAGAATTTCGATGAAACCTTAAATGAAGTTATTTTTTGCTAAATTAAGATACATTTATTTGAAGTTAAAAAAAAGGTATGCACGGTTCTCAAAGTAAATTTCGTAATTTTTCAGATATTTCGAACATTTTGAGGATATTAACTGAAAATGTCTGTAGCTAGGATTTTCCTTGGGGTGATATCGAAAATATATAGCCAAATCACGTACTTTCGATTCATTTTCTGATTTGCTTGGATTTTTGAGTTTTTTTCGACCCTATGATGGAGGGGGTGGGGTTAACAACAAAAACCTCCTTGGCTGATGGTATTAATAAATCAAATGAATATTAATTCGAAATATCTGCAAATATTTTAAAATATAACTCGAACCGATTAAAAGTTTAAAACAAAATTGGATGTTTTTTATTGATTCCAAATAAAAAAATTTCTATATTAAAAGTAACTTTTTGTTGTTTTACACATATGTAATAATTTTTAAAGAGAAGTTCAGGTGTATTAGACATTTAAATTAAGAATATATCCGATTTCTCTTTTAAAATTGATTCAGTAAAATTTTCCAAAATAAAATATTTAAGTGCTTAAAAATTAAAAATAAATCTGAAGTTCTTGATAGAATCTGAAATTTAATATACATACATGAACCCATGTTTAGTTTACAAAGCTTTTTTCACGCGTTCAAGGTCACAAGGTACCCTTACAACGAATCGAAAGTCTTATCCTCTCTTATGCTAATAGATATCTTCATCGAAGCGACGAGCATTACTTGCAAAATAATTTTTAAAATAGTTTTAAAAAATTCGCTATAACCACTCAGTTGATTAATTTTGTAAGTTTAGGGGGCCTATTGCCTTTGCTTACCTAACCCAGTAGCATAGCAAGGGAGAGTGGAACGGCCCGCACCGGGTGGACAGCCAAAAGAGGTGCAAAATTATCAAAACAAATTGTATTTTTTTTTTTTTAATACGTATGATTGAACTTATTATATTGACTGCACTTTTTCATTGTAGATGCCAAAGGGTGCCAAAATACCTGAAACAATTCTTTTCGTATCAATTAAAACAAATTTAAAATAAAACCATCACAAGGATTAATTACAAATTTTCAGATATTTTATATAGAGTAATTTTTGTGTTCATGTCAAAATTTTTTCATATTATACAATATAAAGTTTTGCTATATGAATGCTTTTATGTAACTAAATAGAAACTAAAATAATGCAATGTTTTTTTTAGAAGTGTTATTTTAAAGTATGCAATATAAATCGTTAATCTGAGCTCTGTACATAAAAGCTTCGTATTCACTAAGATTAGTCACTGTCCATGATGAGATCAATGGCTTAAAATTATTTTTAACGATTTGCGTATCTGCTGGTTCATGCGAAATAAGCTTTTCCAACCTTAAATTAACAAAAAATTATTTTTAGTCCACAATGGGGCAGAAAAGACATACATATGTTTCAATCTTATAGAGGTTAAGAACATTGATTTCGATGAAGTTACCGAAAAGTTTGCATCTCTCTAAGCAAGAAATAAGATATTTTTAAACTTGATTTTAAAAGAAGATATTTTCAACTTAGAATGATTTTATGAATGAATATCACTTAATAATTCTTATATTTATTCAAACACCGAATCGATGTTTGTAAAAGTGCAAAAATTAAATATACTCGGTGCATCTTAACAAAATGATTATAACAATAAATAATTTTAAACAAAAACAGTATATTTAAAAATTTTAATTTTATTTTTAGAGATTTAAGATATGGATAAGGATAAAGATTAATTAGATATGGATAACACTGTGCGACAGTCCAAAATACCTGGGAGATAATGCTTTTTTTCTTGTGGGTCTTGTCGAGTTAAAGAATGTTCTATACTTGAAATTTGCCAGACACCCCCAAAATCTGGACTTATGGTCAAAAAACCGATTTTATCTACCTTTGTCCACTTATTGGCGTATAACTTACCTGATTGCCAAGCGATTTTAAAAATTTAACCGGATCTTGAAAGACGATACTTTAACCTCTCTAACGATATATATACTGTTTGGGATAACTTCAGAAAACTGTGTGAATTTACTCTGCATATACAATTTTTTTTTCAATTTTTTTGACTTTTTTCAACTTTGACGATTTTTCTATACACTAAATTATATTGAGACCACACTAGTCCTATACGGATTCATAGAAAACATTTATTAGAAATTTTAACACAATTTAGTTTTTAAAAATTGGTCAGTAATTGACGAAGTTATTTAACTTTTCATGAAATGAGATTTTTTTCCAAAAATACATTTTCGGTATGACAACTCAAAAATGTTTGCTTGGTTTTTTTTTTTTTTTAAGTCAGCATATTAGTTTCGCGTTGTAATGATCAGCAATACTCCGAAATCATTTTAACATTATTTTTTCCTTCAAAAAGTTTTTCTATTGTTGCCATTTCTTGGTGAAAATGTTCTCCTTGCTCATCGCTTAACTGGCCTAAGTTCTCTGGGAATAAGTCCAAATGCGAATGGAGAAAATGAATTTTTATAGACATGTTGCATCCCATTGCACCATATGCACATAAAAATTCATTCAAAATTGCGACATAGTCTCGCTTCTATGGTTTCCGAGGAAATTAGTGCACAGCGAAACAAAACTCTTCCACGCACGTTTTTCCATGAAATTAAACTTCCTTACAAAATTTGTATCTCTCATGACTTTTCGGATTTGAGGTCCAATGAAAATACCTTAAGTTCATAACGATAAAAAAGATTAAAAAGTAATAGATATGAAAAATATACATTTTTACGTCCTTTTATATTCGCTTCACTTAATTTTGGAAACACCCCTTTAAGAAAAACATTTTGAAGGAAAAAAGAAAATTAAAATGATTATGAAGTATTGCAGTCAATTCAACGCGAAACTAATGATAGCAAAAAAAAAGATCAAGCAAACATTTTTGAGTTGTCATACCGAAAATGTATTTTTGGAAAAAAAACTCTTTTCATGAAAAGTTAAATAACTTCGTCAATTACTGACCAATTTTTAACAACTAAATTGTGTTAAAATTTCTAATAAATGTTTTCTATGAATCCGTATAGGACTAGTGTGGTCTCAATATAATTTAGTGTATAGAAAAATCGTCAGGGTTGAAAAAAGTCAAAAAAATTGAAAAAAAAATTGTATATGCAGAGTAAATTCACACAGTTTTCTGAAGTTATCCCAAACAGTATATATATCGTTAGAAAGGTTAAAGTATCGTCTTTCAAGATCTGGTTAAATTTTTAAAATCGCTTGGCAATCAGGTAAGTTATACGCCAATAAGTGGACAAAGGTAGGTAAAATCGGTTTTTTGACCATAAGTCCAGATTTTGGGGGTGTCCGGCAAATTTCAAGTATAGAACATTCTTTAACTCAACAAGGTCTACCAGAAAAATAGCATTATCTCCCAGGTATTTCAACTTCGTTCCATTTTGTCGCACTGTGTAATTTATACCCCCTTAGGGGGTGTAAAACCTATTTTCCACACCGGGTGCCATAAACCCTAGCTACGCCACTGTCATAACCTTCTTACGACCATGTTATTAGGCCAACTATTTACTCGTACTATTTAACAAAGTTGTAATTCATGTCCAAATGGTCTCGCTTTTCGATAGTTCCCACATCCCTATATTTACATACATACATCATAGATTATGCAATTAATGTGCTCCTATTAAATTTTAAATTCTATTCAATTTATTACGTTCAATATGCATATTTATATATACATATGTAAATATATATATTAGTTATGCAAGATACATAAAACACTCCATTTGAAACTTTACATCTCGTCTCATTTTTTTTTTCGCAGTGTTCAAATAATTCAAACCAATGGAATTTCTCGCGCTGTTCACAGTGCAAGAACAAACTTAGTTTTTTAACCTTAATCGGTTCCTTGTGTAAATTTTACACACACTTTTCAACTTCAAGCTGTTAGTTTTTTAATATAATGTCAGCAAATCGACCAAGCTAGGATTTTGGCTGGTTTTTTAAAAATTTTTTTTTTTAAATAAATAAAATAATGAATAATAAATCATTTTTAACGACTAGATCGCATTAATTTCATTCATCAATAAAAATATGACTCTTGAAAAAGTGTGTAAAATTTACACACAAAGAACTTATTCGTTTCTAGAAATTAGGGACCGATGAAGGTTAAGAGAATTCTCTATTCCTTAAACGTTTTCCTAGCTAAGTATTTTATCTGTTGAAATTGTTCCACTTTTCAAGACTTGATGAAAACAAAAGAAAAAAATTTCAAACAAGCTATTTTTTCTACACCCATTTTATACACACGTCAACCTTACGGGATTTTACTTTCCATCCACAAGAAGTGTGAAACACCCAAGTAAAATACATTCTTGTTTATTTTGTAATTCATTGTGATTTTATTTTTTTTTAATACTTTCTTACAACAAAAGTTTGCATTTAAGTGTAGCGATTAAAATCGATTTTTAAACATATTTGGAAAAGGAAAGAAAACTCAAAAATTACTGAATTAAATGCAAAGAACTTAACTAAGTGATAGGTAGATATAATAATATTTGGAATAATTAAGCTCCTTCAGTTCTTAAAGAAAGTTCAACTTCCTTCACAGGAGCTTGAGATCCAAGCTAGCGATATGCATTTACTTCTCGGCACCATCGCCATTGGAGCCATTAGCAGCATCTCCAGATTTCTCAGATGTGTTCTCCTTGACATTCAAATGTGCCGGACCGGTTTGTTGAATATGTACGATGCGTTCATTTGACTTGTCTTCCAATTGCGGTGGCTTGGGTACGCTTACAGTGAGCACACCATCAGATGACAGCGTCGAGACCACCTTGTCGGCATCATAGTTCTTTGGTAGAGTATAGCGTCGCACAAAGTGACGAGAAATATGGCCATGATCATCTTCACGCTCCTCATGCTTTCCTTCAACCACTACACAGTTGTCAACCACCTTAACAGACAATTCGCTGGGCTTGAACTGTGCGACATCCATACACACTTGGAACCCATCTTTGCCAATAGCAGATAGCGGACCTCCCGCATCTTTCTTCTCTGCTGCTCGTCGACGGTTCAGCAAACCCAATGGCAACGTATAACCGACCAAGTTTGTAGGATGTGGTTCATGGCGTTGACGAAGTTGAGAAGGACGATGAATATGTTGAGGATGCAAGCCAAATCCAAAATCATGACCATAGTAGGATGGATTGTAAGCTTCACGGTCCAACTCATCGATTAGGCTCAAAATTAATGGCAAGCTTGACATTTTTATATATTTATCAGATTTTCAATTTGTATGAGAAAATTTAACTTCAAAACTAGACAGAAGTCTCCACGTATATATTATCGCTATATTTACTGTTAAAGTGTTTTGTTCAAACTAATGCCGGTCAACCGTATTAGCCGCTTTTTATAGCAAAATTCAACCGCCCCGAAAATGCCGGCAACTTCTAGAAGTTGCGAATATTATTTGAGTATGTGTGCTTTCTGAGCACAAATTGTGAATCATTCAGAACTCGCTGAATATCTCTCTTAAAAATTGTTAGTATTTAAGAGAGCTAATACATAATATTTGTCCAAAAATAAACAAAGAGATTGATGCAAGCAAAATACATACCACAATACAATTGAGATACGTACACATGGTATACCATGTAATAATACCATTATTATAGCATGATATGTACATACAGTGTTGCGCAAAAGAATAGCAACAAAATCAGTGTGCTGCTACAAAATCTTGTATCTTTTTTAATATTGGGGTTACACAAAAATTATTAAAGGAACCAAAGCATATATTCATACATCATATTAGAAACAAATCATATTCAAATTTGGTTTTGTTTTCTTTATTAAATTTAAAATTAATGTGACTATATTCAATTTGTCTGAGTGCAAAACAATAGCAACATAATTAATATTTGGTGTAAGACCCATTATTCTTGAATACCGCTGCACATTTGCGCGGCATCGACTCTATTAAATAAGATATAGTGGTATTAGGTATTTGTTCCCACTTAAGTTTCAAGGCTTCACACAGTGCAGTTTTATTGGAAAACCTTCCACCAGAAACTCTTTTCTTCAAAATCCCAAAAAGATTTTATAAGGGATTCAAGTCTGGTGATTGTGCCGGCCAATCAAGGACTTGAATCCCATTGTCTCTAATGTAATCTTTGATGAGCTTTGAAGTGTGCTTCAACTGAACTACACTGAACTGAGTTCTCTTTTGCAATACTGAGTCTAAAAAACAATAAATTGCAACTCGTTGTCAAAATTTCATGCAAAATTGTTTAAATTATAGCACCTCAACTTGTTTGTTTAAGTTTAGCTGCAAGCAAAGGTTTCTTTGCCGGTCTGTAACTCCTTAAATTTTCCTCAACGGCTCTTCTGCGAATAGTGCTGTGATGGATATCTAAATCAAGTGTCCGAACAACCTCTTTGGAGGTGGAAAATGGATTTATCTTGAACACGCCACAAATGTTCCTGTCATCACGCAGCGATGTTTTCCGCGGGCGCCCTCCTGAATATACCGTTGTTACGTCTTTTGTGATGTTATACTTTTTTATTAATCTACAAACTATTGACCGATTAATATTAAAATGCTTCGCGACAGATATTTGCGATTTTCCCATTTTATATTCGGAAATAATTTGTTATTTTAGAGTTTTACAGTATTTATCACCATTATAAATAGAACAGTCAATGGCACAATTGGGGCAAAAACAAATCTAAGTTTAAATGTTTATGACTCACAAACAACATGTGCTTTACAATAAAAGAACTTTTACCGTTGTTTTTTGGAACTTCTGTTCTCTTTTTACATTTTTAAAGTTTTGTTGTTTTTGTTTTGCACTCAAACAAATTGAATGTAGTCACATTAATATTAAATTTAATAAAAAAACAAAACCAAATTTGAATATGATTTGTTTTTTATATGATGTATGAATAAGTGCTTTGGTTCCTATAATAATTTTAGTGTGCTCCCAATATTAACCCGCCGTTAGTGTGGTGGAAAAAAGTCACGCCATTAGTGTGGTGAGGTATGACATACCCCAAAAGTATAAATCGTATAAATACTACAAAAAATATTTTATTGAAAAAATTCAAATAGCTTCTCATTCCTTGATTGATTTACTGTTAAAAAATAATATTTTAAGTGCTTTGAAATTGTAATAAAAAATAGTTTTATTGAAACTTACAAATACTACAAGATATAAGGGAAAAAATAATTGCTTCACAAAAAATCATAAAAAGTAACCAGTAATACATTTCAGTAAACAAAATTTGTGTTTTTTTTTCAGTTTATAATTGGAGTCATACTTTTGAATCATAAACGTGTGTCCCTTGGTGGAAAAAAATATTTTTATATTTCGTCAAATGTTATGCATTTTTCACAAAGCATATTCATATGATCGATACACAGTGGAGCCTGGCAGATCACACATGCGTAAAATGTTTTTTTGTCCTTCTTTCTTGAACAAAATGAGCATCTAGAGCTATATTGTCGTCGTTTTTGTGCGGGCTCACCAGGTCCTGGCAGATGCACACTTTGAAGAGCATGGAAATGCGCGGATTTTGTTGTCTCTCATTGCGATATTCTAATAAAGTTTTTCATAAAATTGTATCCTTTATTTATAAAATAGCTCTTGTGCCTACTTACCAACAATTGTTCTCAGTTCAGTGTCTGCTTTCTTCAATTTTATGATTAAATTACTTTCAACAAGAAGCAAATGCGCGTAAAAATGAAAAAATAAAAAAAAATGTTGCCACATTCACCTGAAATGTGTAAATGAAAAATAAAACAACAAGTTGCCATATTCACTCCAGCAATAAAATTATTTTAGCCATAAATTTGTTTTAGCAATAAATTTGGAAAAATATGCCTAATAAATACATTTTCTAAAAATAAAACGAAAAAAAAAATTACAAAAAAAGTTACGTAAATGGTGTGGTGGGGTATGACATACCCCAGCCGACTTTGGACCGACCTGACCTGTGAATGAGTTCACCTAAGAAATTTTTTTTTAGCTCATCTCAATTATTGATCTTTTATTTGAAGCTATTAGAATCTACGAAATTGTAACTTTTCAGATAAAGAAGATATTGAAGGAAATAAGGTCTCTGGGGTATGTCATACCCCACCACACTAACGCCGGGTTAAAAAAGATACACGATTTTGTAACAGCGCACTAATATTGTTGCTATTGTTTTGCGCAACACTGTATATAAGTATGCCTAAAAAAAAGTTAAAATGGATAATGCGAACTACTAGGATTTTTTAATTTTAACTCAACATTAATGTGTTAGGGTAGGTTATACAGTAGAGATTCACAAAAGTTGTGAGTCGCAAAAGTTAAAATATACGGAAAAGTTAACTAGGCTTCTATCACAACAGGAAACTCTAAAACAGTGTCGGCCGACGCTTATTATTAATAACGCGGCCCGTAGATAATAAATAATATTGCACATTATTTACCTAGAAATTTCATTAATTTCTATTCACTTTCATATATCATATACATATAATAATAAAAAATGTCTTTAAGCCTCTTGCGAAGTAAAATTTTCACAGTGTAAGCCAAAGAGATATTCTTTGCTGACTTGGGCGCACACTACTACAAAACTGAAAGAACTGTGTATGGATTTTTTTGGCCGACACTGCTCTAAAACGTTAACTTTTGTGTCAACTTTTCTGAGTTCTTGTTTTATCACCCTTTTGTTTTTTTTTTATGTATGGAGAATAAGCTGTACAAATAGACCAATGCAAAAGAAACTGTCCAATTAGTAGCTCTAAAAGCGAAGTCGAAAGATATCTTTACAAAAAATAAGAATGATTTTATGATAAGTCGCAATTGGTTTTTAAAATTCAAGCGCCGCACTGTGGTCTAGAATGCGATTCTAGCGCGAATTAATTCGACATTCGTAAACCGCTTGACCGATTTTGATGAAATTTGGTGTGTGTGTGTGTGTGTGTGTGTGTGTGTATGTGTGTGTGTGCGGCTGGGTCTGTAGATGGTTTCGGTCTAAAGTTTGACCTGTTAGGTGGCGTTGTTGTTGCTGTGTCGGTGTTTAAAAGGATATTTGAGATTATAGCGCAGAAACGAATTGAGAAATTCTCATGATTCTTCCACTACACTATTACTTTTAAAGCAAATAAAAAATCACAAAAATACAATATGAATAAAAATAAACAAAAAAATCTTGTCACATAAATATCAAAATTTTACATTATTTCGCCCGAGTAAAACCGGGTAATATAGTGTGTAATAAAACTAAAACTTTTTACTTTTACCAAAAAAATATAATAAATATAAAAGAACTTTTTTTTGACAAAATATACATATATTTTATTTAATGAAGATATCAAAGTTTTTTACATGAAGTTTCAACTATAAGTTGGTGCAAGACCCGGTCGTGAAAATGTAAATAAAATTTAAAGTTGCAGGTGGATGCACCCAGGTTTTATTTTTTCTAGCAACCAATATAATACTATTTTGGACAAAATAGGTTATTATAGTCGCAAATTTGGGCATAGTATTTTATTCACTATTTAAATTGCAAGTTGATGAAATAAAAATCCTTGCAAATATCTTTTTTAAACATACACATAAAGAGTTGATAATGTGAATACAATTAGTATATATACCATTTAGATTATTATTCATCAGTAAACTTTAAAAAAACAAGGAATTTCTTTAATAAAAATACTTTTTAATCACAATTACAAAAGTGCACTATTTTAAGACGAGCAAGCACGTGTCGTAAGTGAACGGTACTAACCAGTGTTGTCACCATGTACAACATAATAATCAGTAAATTTCAGTTGCCTTTTGAATGGGCAACTTTCACCTAACAAATAAGCCTATTTTTAAGAAAAAAATAAATATGTTGGTTTTTTATTTAATTCGCGTTAGAATCGCATTCTAGACCACAGTGCGCCGGTCTTAAGGTATGTGGAGAGATTCTATTTAGCAGGCATATAATATGTTTTTAGATACACCGCTTTTTTCATATTTCATGCATATTTATTCATATACATATAGAGATACTTTTTAAAGTACGCTATTGTCCTTAAAAATTTTATAATTCACAAAAATTGACAGGCCCAAAAACAAACGGGTTAACTTTTGTGAATCTCTACGGTATCCCATAGACAAATCGTTATATAATTATCCCATCAACCAATTGAATAACTTTGACATTTACATTTATAGGCTAATTGCCTTAATTTGGTACAATTTTGACCATGAATCGCTTCACACCAAAACAACGCTGTTGTTCGGGTATTCCAACTTTAAATAGCCGTGAAAATCAATAGACTTATTTGATTATTCTCACGTTTATTACGCTTTTAAAAACTACAAAAGTATATTCATTAATAGAGAAACTTAAATCTTATTTTTTACTTACTTTGGTCACCGACGCCGCCGTTAATTTGATTTTATCAAGAAACGAAAAATTCTTAAGAAGTAGAAAGTAGAAAGTAGAAACAAGAAAAGGAAACAGTGTTGCCAAATGAGCCAAACAAAACCAGGGCTGTCGGTGACCAAATGAGTTTACATGTTGCAATTTGTAAAGGATTGTTAAAGAGAGGCTGAGTTGATAACATCCTCCCCCCCGGTATTTCGATCCATTGGAGCGAATACCTCACACGTTTTATCAACGCTGTCACGAACGTTGCCGACATCAAGAACTGCTATTTTAGCTGCTGGGCGGTGATATTCTCCGCTTACGGTACGCACAATTGCACTTCTCACTTGTCCGTCCTTTGCTGCGATAGTGCTTGTTACTAAACCCTTTGGCCAACAATGGCGAGGTAGATTAGAGTCGATTATTATCACAATGTCTCCTACTTCAATGGGTTTGGCCTTTTCAAACCAATTTGTGCGTCTAGTAAGTGTTGGTAAGACTTCTGATACCCATCTTTTCCAAAATTTGTCAGCGAGCAATTGTGAAAAGCGCCATGACGACTTCGTATATCTGTCTGTCACATCAAAGTTCCCTGGTGGCTTGCTGCCGCTCGATGAGCCCAACAAAAAATGGTTTGGTGTGAGGGCCTCTTGTTCCGCGGTGTCCAGGGATAGATATGTGAGGGGTCGGCTGTTGATAATACTTTCAACCTCTAGCAACACATTGTAGAGTGTCTCATCGGTAATTTTGGTATCAGGTGTGATTATTTTATACAGCACAGTCTTGATGGATCGCACCATTCGCTCCCATGCACCTCCCATGTGTGGGCTTGCTGGTGGGATGAAGGTCCACGTAGTAGTAGGAGTTGTAAATTCAGCTTGAAGACCATTAAAATCAACTTGGCTATGTGCTTCCCGAAGCTCTTTCTCTGCTGCCTTCAGATTGGTGCCGTTATCGCTGTAGATGTGAATAGGTGTGCCTCTTCGGGCGATAAAGTTGCGAATCACGATCGCACATGAGCTCATGGTTAAACTATGCGCTACCTCGACATGAACCGCTCGACATGTTAAGCAAGTGAAAATAGCACCGTATCGTTTTTCGGAGCGTCTGCCAATGGTAATTATAAATGGACCAAAAAAGTCGATTCCAACATACGAGAATGGCCTGGTGAATGCTGCCAAGCGGGCTTGGGGTAATGGACCCATTTCGGGTGGTTTCGGATGTACTGGTGAATTTTGCATAGCTGACATTTACTTCGAATTGTTCGAAGTAATGTTCGTAAACTGGGTATATGAAATGTTTGAAAGATTTCATTGATTACAGTCTCGTGGTTAACATGTTTGTAACGTCTGTGGTACCAATCGACTAAAAGGCGTGTTATGATGTGATCTTTGGGCATAATAATGGGGTTTTTAGTTTCGTCGCCCAATACCGTGGCCTTTTCTAAACGGCCTTTCATTCTTATAATTAAATCTTTATCAACAAATGGGGACAGTCTTCGTAATGGGCTTGACCTAGGTAATGAGGCGGCAGTATTCTGAAGTAGAAGGCTTTTTTCACAGTAAAAGGCTTGGGTTTGAGCTAGGCGATACAGAAATTGCTGGCTCCACAGCAACTCACTTGAATTCAAATTTTTGTATTTCAATGGTTTTGCCTCGAGCATAGTAGATTTCATTGGAGCAGTTGATAATTTTAACATTGTAATGAATCTTTTTACGTACGCCATGCATCTGAGTAATCGCTCCCATTTGGAAAATCTGGTTAAGTCAATGATGGTGTTGGATCCTTGTACTTGCACTGCCAATTGCATCTTGGAAGTTGACTTGAGTTCATCATTACAATCTTTATACTCTTTTAGTTGAGTTTTCTTTGGCCAAAATTCTTTCGGTTCACTTAAAAAGGTCGGTCCTTTGAACCATGGACCAGTTAGGTCAAAATCGGGTTGCTGGCTCCACTTGGTAGCTAAGTCAGCTACGTTCTGCTTGGATGAAACATAGTTCCAATTTGAGATCACAGTTGTCTCTTGAATTTCACCGATTCGGAACGTGACAAATTGTTTGTATTTTCTTGGATCCGATTGCAACCATAATAAGACCGTTTTTGAATCGGACCAATAATGCGTTGAATCAATCTTCATATCATGAGCTTTGATAATTGCATTTCCAAGACGCGCGCCGATAACCGCAGCAAGAAGTTCCATACGAGGAATTGATATCGGACGCAAAGGTGCCACTTTTGTCTTGGAACAAACTAATGACGTTTCGATTATCATGTCACTCAGAATTCGAAAGTATGCCACTGCCGCGTACGCGCTCTCGCTAGCGTCAACAAAAATGTGAAGCTCAACTTTGCTTCTGTCGCTTCGTAGAATTCCAAAGTAGCATCTTGGTATGTGCACTTCCTGTACCTTTTTTAAAAGAAATATCCAACGTTTCCATGCATTCACGTATTCGTCAGGGATGGTATCATCCCAAGCTATTCCGCTGCGCCAAATGTCTTGAAACAGAATTTTCATATAAATACAATAAAAGGACAACAATCCCAACGGATCGAAGATTGACATAAGTAACCTGAGTACCTCTCTCTTGGTTGGTAATTTATCGCCACACAATATATCCTCGCTTGCTTTCGTGAACTTTAAACTGAAGGTAAATGTATCTTTTGTGGTCTCCCACCACATTCCGAGCACCTTGTCCGCTGCAACAATTTGTTCAACAGTCTTCCCTGCTTGGCAGAATTGATCTGAAGTGCCTGCGTCTCCTAGTGATGATATAACTTCCGATGAGTTTGAGAGCCAATTTCGAATATGAAAATTGGCGTGTTTGTGTACTTCTCTAACCTCTATTGCAAGCTGAATGGCTTCTTCCACCGAATCGACACTGTCCAACATGTCATCAACATAGTGTCTTTCCAAAATTGATTTTGCAGCTCTGGGGTATCGGTCTTTATATTCGTGCGCATTTTTATTCTTGATATATTGAGCTAGAGAAGGAGAGCAGCTTGCGCCAAAACTCATTACTTGTAAGACATAGACATCAGGTGAAAGGGTAGCATCAGAATTCCGCCATAAAAATCGTTGAGATTGTTGATCATCAGCGTGTACTGAAATGCGATGGAACATTTCGCATATATCTCCACATATGCCAATCTTTCCTATCCGAAAGTTAAATAACACCTCGGAAAGTGACGTCAAAAAGTCAGGTCCCTTGTCAAGACATTTGTTTAATGATATGCCTCCGCATTCAGCAGCGGCATCCCAAACCACTCTTATCTTATGTGGCTTATTCGGGTTCTTGACCGCGAATAGCGGTAAGTACCACTTTCGTGAATAGTTCGCTCTTATTTCGGAATCGCTTAATTTTCGGATATATCCTTTTTCTTCCAAGCTCTTAATATGATTATTGACTTGATTTCTTAAAATTGGGTCCTTGTTCAATCTTGATTCAAAGCATCTTAGTCTGCGCAAAGCTGATGCCCAATTGTCTGGCATGGTTATATCCCTTGATTTCCATAACAATCTTGTAACAAAACGATCGCCATCCCGTTTAACGCATTCTTGTAGGTTTTTATTTTCAACAAATCCTTCTTCTTGTCGTGTTTCTCGGTAGTCATCTTCAATTTTCATGTTTTCAATAATTAATTTTTGCAAGGCCACATCATTATCGCATTCGCAAATATGCAGCTGAAGGTTTACATTATTTAACGTGCCCTCATCTAAGCTTTCTTGATCCAATTCACCATATATCGTCCAGCCCAATCGAGTTTTGGTAGCAGCAGGTTCATAAGGCCTACCCTCACGGTATTGTAGCGGCATGGCTACGCTTTTATTATTTATTCCAATTATGACCTTTGGAACTATGTTTTCATATGACTCAATTGGCAATCCTTTCAAATGTTTATATTTGTTACTTAATTCTGAAAGCATTAATGTCTGAGGTGGAAGATCAAGTTGATTTACTGAACGTACATCACGCAATGAATACTTCTTATTTCCATTGCTCTTAGATGATACTTTTAAATTAACGATTTCAGAATTTTTCTCATTTCGGACGGTGCCATCAGTCCACCTTAAACACAAGTCTGATCTTGAGCCTTTTACTTGAAGTTGGTCTAAAATGCTTTTTTCGATGAGGGTTGGAGCAGAGCCATCGTCGAGGAATGCGTAAACATCAACAGAGGAATTTTTTCCATATATGGTTATAGGCACGATTCTGAAAAGAATCTTTGAAGTTTGTAGCTGATGAACTGCAACAACAGTTTGTGAAGTACCACTGTTGTCATGTGTCGTATCAGGCTTGTGTAAAAGAGGATGATGCTTCGCTGTGCACGCGTTGACCCCGCATTCCTTACGCTCCTGACAGTAGTTTAAATCATGGCACTTAAGACATGTGCGACAAAGCCTTTTGTTATGAACTAAATTCCATTTATCGTTGTAAGAAAATTTTCTAAACTTATCACATTTTGTTATTAAGTGCATATCATTACATGCATAGCATCTTTGTGACCTTGTGGAATCCTCAGATATTCTGCTCACGTCAGTGCTCTTGTCTTTGTGGAAGTTGACACGATGAATTTTGCGCTTATCAGACTCCGCTGGATTTAGGTTTGGGGTTGAAATTACGCTGCTTGCAGCTTCCGCCAATTTAAAAAGCCAGTTACTAAAATTTTTTAAATTAATATGTTCATTAGAATGTGAAAAAATTGCCCAGTCAAGTCGCATATGAGCTGGGAGCTTTTCAATTAACTCTTGTATCAGCAGAGGATTATTCAGATGCGAAAAAAGGTTAGATGCCTCCATAGTAGCAACAATATTTTTAACTTCCAACGAAAAATTGACGAGAGTTTGAAGTTTATTTGCATTTACTCCAGGCGAAGATCGAAGATTTGCGAGTAAACTATTAATAATATGTTCCGGCCTACCAAATGCCATACGCAACGTGGAAATTATTTCGGGTACTAATGCTGGCAACATTAATCTACTACCTACGTAATCAAACGCTTTTCCTTTTAAAGCGCGTTGTAACCGAAGCAGATTCTCATCATTACTGAATCCGCACAATTTTGTTGAAGTTTCGAAACTGCTTATAAATAGCGGCCATTCTTCTGGCTTACCAGTAAATACAGGCAGCTCTCTTGGAACTACTTGGCGAGCACACATTTGCTCTGAATTTATTGAAGGTGTCATTGCTACTGAATGAATTGCGTGTGCGCCTTCCTGTGGAAGATCTTTAACACACTCTTTTTGTATGAGTGGACCTGCGCCACCGCTAGAGCGCATTTTTTCATTATTTATTAAAGTTGTATTAATACCCATATAACCTTTTTCACCGTTATTTACTGTTTCACGACCCCCTACTTCATTACCTATGCCTACACCACCCATGCCTTCTACCCAATGTACCACACGTTGTTGATCAGTACCATCGTCGAAGTCTGATTCGTCTGAGCTTTCTTGCATAAGAAGTGCATATTTTTCCCGAATGTAAATCATATTTGCTTTTTTTTTCTTCCTCAAGACGCATTAATAATAATTTTGATTTACGCCGTGCTTTAGAGGACCCGCACTTGCTTTCAGTTGGAGACTTATTTTTTAAATTTATACATACCGAATCATTTCCATCTACCCTCTCATCCGGCTTTGCCAATGGTGACTGAAAAATATCGTTGTTCATTCCTGTAGTATTTTGTTCAGTTTCCTCCATGGTCACGGTGCACTTGGAACAATTCCATTCCACGTTTTCCACCTCTTCCGAGACTTTAGCACACTCAAAATGATACCACATATCGCATCTATCACACTGGACCATCCGCATGTTGTCCGGCTGCTTGCACATAACGCAACTTCTTTCTTTAGGCACCTTAGGCCGAGTTCCAGTTCTTTTGCCAACCATTGCTGCTCGTTGCATACGCGTTGAAAACAATGGTTCCGTTCAAATTTGTTTGAACATGAAGAATCTTGCTTGATTTGCTTGTTCTTGAGCAGCGCTTTTTGCCAACAAATTTTTAAAAGAAATGTTGTTCGGGTATTCCAACTTTAAATAGCCGTGAAAATCAATAGACTTATTTGATTATTCTCACGTTTATTACGCTTTTAAAAACTACAAAAGTATATTCATTAATAGAGAAACTTAAATCTTATTTTTTACTTACTTTGGTCACCGACGCCGCCGTTAATTTGATTTTATCAAGAAACGAAAAATTCTTAAGAAGTAGAAAGTAGAAAGTAGAAACAAGAAAAGGAAACAGTGTTGCCAAATGAGCCAAACAAAACCAGGGCTGTCGGTGACCAAATGAGTTTACATGTTGCAATTTGTAAAGGATTGTTAAAGAGAGGCTGAGTTGATAACAAACGCTATCGGTTGTTTTTTAAAGTTTTTCAATATTCACAAAACGACATAAAAGATGGCGCACCCTCTAGTTCCCGACCAAATGTGTACTTAATAACACGCCCAACATAATTTGATGATAAAAACCTCTGCCAAAATCCTTTCAAATGACCGGTTAGTTTTTTTTTCGTGAGTTAACCTATAATTATTGTACAATGATAAATAGTCTACAAAGTTGCAATTTCAATCACTCCAAAATTGTTGTAATTACTCGCAGTGTTTATTAATAATTCTTATTTTATCATTTTAAATTTTTATCTTATCTTTGATTTTATCTTACATTAATCATTTATCAAAATTAAAATGAAGTTAAGAAATATTTGTGGAATATTTTTCTACAATAAAACTACTTATGTTCTTACCAAATACATTTATATTATTAATATTAGATGTGCAAGAGTTTTTTTAGAATCATATATTAAAAACATCAGGCATCGGGACGCGGAGAATTTTTTTATGAGATGACATTCAGGTATGTTCTGAAATCAGATTTAGGTCGGAATCGGACTTATTTCCGATGACTTTTGATTGAAAGATGTTCTGCAATCCGGTTCCGATATTTGGTTTATGGCGTATTGTAGGTGTTCTGAAATCCGATTTATTGGTATTTAAGTGATCTTAAATCCGTTGAAATTGTTGCTAGAGGATTCTTATTGTTTTAGTTTAAATAAAAAAGTTTCCACATCCACAATCTGGATAAAATGGATTACATTACATCTGGATAAATGGAAAACTCTGAACTTTTCCTCCTTATCTTTTTACGTCTCTAGCAAAAGTGTTGCGATAACTACAATACTCATTTTTATTAATTTATTTTATTTTTAAATGGCGCTTGTTACTGTCTTCTTTTTCCTGAAAATGTTATTAAAACGTCAGATCTGTTGTCATTTAGTTGATGCGTTCGGAAACCAGCATATTCGAATACATGTTCGAATCAGATTGCTTTCCGATCGGAATCTAGAACACCCTTTTAAATCGAAATCGGAAATGAATTCTGAAGTGGATTTCAGATGCCTGATTTTATAGTTAAGATCTTTGCGTTTTGGATACACTTACAATTCGAACCCATGTGGTGGACATCATTCTGTAAAAAGATGAATTGTGGTTGGAAAATTCAACGCGTCGAGTCATGAACTATTATATACAACCGCCCATTAAATCTTAATAAAAAAATATTTTTATTAAAAAATCAAAGTATTTATTACATACATATATTCATGTACAAACAAATCAACTTAAAAAAGAGAAGAGTTCAAATTTATTAAAATAATAACCTAGCGAAAATGAAAAATTGATAATTTGTTTTATAATTCAGTTCATATTCTCATATAAAGATAGAGGCAGGCATTCATTATATTTTGGCGACATCTTTGTTTTCCTCTTGTTTTTCATCTCCTTTGGTATTTTCCTTGATGTTAAGATGAGCTGGACCAGTTTGTTGAATCTGTATGATGCGTTCAGAGGATTTTCCCTTAATTTCTGGTGGTTTTGGAACACTGACCGTGAGCACGCCATCAGAAGAAAGAGTAGAAATAACTTTTTCCGATTCATAGCCTTTGGGTAACGTATAACGTCGCAAAAAGTGACGCGAAATATAGCCAAGATTGTCTTCACGTTCCTCATGTTTTCCCTCGACAACTACGCTATTATCCTTTACCTTTACCGTCAGCTCGCTGGGCTTAAATTGTGCAACATCCATACAAACTTGAAAGCCATCTTTGCCAAAGGGTGACACTTGAGTTAGTTCCTTGTCTAAACGTTCTCTTTGACTCCATGTTGGCCACAAATAAAAGCTGGATGTTTCTGTTGGTTGAAGGTGATAGGATGGCAAAAGATAGTCCGTGTTATCGGCCAAATTCAAAAGAATAGGTAAAAGCGACATTTTGTATCAACAGGTTTTTCTTTTTCTGCTTGCTGCTTATGTTAAACTCACAAGTTTCTATTCAATGATCGCGCTTTTCACACGATATTCAGAGTTACAATAATAACAGCAGCGTATTTCTGCCGGTGTATTTATATGAAATTGACTTGCGACCAGAAATTTCTATAACCAGAAATATCTGAGCAGCAACTTGCAACGAATCGATATAGAAGTCATTGCACGCAGTGGATTTGTTTTTAAAAGTGTAAATAACGCTCTTACTGTGTGTGTATTTTTACAAATATATTTGTGCTTTTCTCTTTCGGTCGCTCTAAGAGTCACACAAACAAAGAGAACATTTCTTCGCTCTTAAATATTCGAGATAAATCGAAACTCTTCTAGAAATGTTGGCCTGAAAACTTGTAAGAACATTAAATAAAACAAATATATTTATTTGTGTGTAAAAACATATATATATATTTAGTTGGTTTCTTTTTTATCTTGAAATAACTTTTTATAGAAGACAGGCATTAGTTGTGAACTGACCTGCCTTAACACATTTCCCATGTGGGCAACTATTAGAAGTGCGTGCCACAATATAAGTTGCATTAGGTGTTAGTTAAATTTAATGTCAATCGTGGTGTGGATTTCTACCCTAATCAAAATCGGTGCACAGTTTGCAAGGTATTGCTCATTAAAAAAGTTTTTAGGTGAAAATAAAACACCATATTTTAATACACACATTTTCACAACAAATTCTATTCATAATTTTTATAGTATAACTAGCTTTTTTTCCGGCGCGCGTGGCTGCACCCAGCAACTATATCGCAACATAATAATTATATTCAAAACTTTTCTTCGACCCATAGTTTGAAACCACTATCATTTTCCACTGCCAGTTATAGTTTCCCAGTAGCAGGACATCAACAAATAGTAACTCCATTTTGAGTTTGTATGAAAGTAATGATATTTTTACTTACAAATTTTTAATGTATGAGCGGAGCCCAACTCCCTTCTACAATGCCCATCCCAGTTTATCCCAGATTTTATTACGATTGCTCATATTAAAGGACCATGTTGTTTGTATTTATTAATAATAAAGAGATGCAGAGGGGCCTAGAAAATATTTTTATTGCAATAACTTTTGATCGGAAAGAGATATTGGTATAATTTTTTCACATAAATTATTCTTTGAGCTTAACTATTCTATAAAAAGAATAAAACCAACTTTTGAAAAAATTAATTTCTTTAAAAAATCACAGGGGGTAGGGTCATGTTTTTTGATGACACAAACAGTTAATAAATTTTTTTGTAAAATTGGAAGCATTTTTGCTATTAAATGCTATGTCATTTAGAAGGTAGTCGAAAATGAGTGAGTTTTTATTATTTTAACAACAAAAACAACTTTTGTCTCAAAAAGTCAATATTTTTGACATTTTTTGAAAGAAATATTAAAAATATATCCGCTTAGATAACGGTACCCTTTAAATTGTTTTTATTAAGTGCTTGAATTGAGTTTATTAACGAAAAAAAATTTGAGTGAAATATATTCAAAAACAACGGAGTTATTTGATCGCAAGTAAAATATACGAATTTCTGATAGTTTTTTTGTTATTCTGACGAAACGATGTTATTAGAAAAATACGTTGTACCAGAAGTTTGTGCAATTTTAAAGATATGTGCATGTTTTTGGTATCAAAATTACAGGATTTCCTTAAAAGTAATAACTCGAGCATTTTCGCTTGAAAAAAATACGCTAGTTGTTAGATTTGCGTTAGGGGCGGAAGAGGCGTGGTCAAAACTTAGTATGCTATACCCTAATTTAGGATTCAAGAAATATGTGAGCCGAATTTGTGTTAAATCCATTTAGCCGTTAAGATTTGTATTTTAGTCAAACAAACAGAAAATGATTTTTATTAATATAGATTTCTCTAATCTTATTCGAGATATAAACTGTCTGTCAATGGTCTTATCTGAAAATTAAAATTTTACGTTGTCTCAGTTATGTACGAAATAAACAGTATTACAGAAATCAACTATATTATTTTATAAAAACGGACGTCTAGAAATCTTATTCAAGCTTAAAAACAAAATTATTTAATATAATAATTTTATGATGTAATTATTTTTTCATCAAAACTCTGTGAACACTTAGTCAATTTCCGTACTTACTTCAAGTAAAGTTCAAGTAAACTTCGAGTTATAGAAAGTAATTTTATAAACTATCAAAATGAGAAAATTTGTTAAAAGGGACTGAAACGATCTCAAGTAAGTTTTAAACACAATAACTATATTTTGGCAATTGAAATTAAATAAAAAATTAATTCGCTGGTTGGTTTATTTTAAAAAATAGAAAATTATCTAAAGAAAAAAAAATATCTAAAACACCAGCATTTCCATTTACGTCCATTTTGCTAATTATAACTTTTGTTTTAAAAACTTGCTAACCAAGTACATGGATTTTTTCACAACACTACACAACAATTTTATTTATAAAAATTGAAAATACATCGGCGTTGCATGCAATTGTTACTCACTTAGTATGGGTTCTATAATAAAAATAATGGTACGACGGTAAAGGTTAACTCTTTTTAAAATAAAAAAATAAAAACAAAAAAGTCTTCGGATTTTAGGATGACATTTAGGGTTTTTATTGTAAATTTTATAAAAAAATAATTTCATTCGTTAGATTATGAAACATGTATTATGAATGTGATATTAGAAACTTGATGTATTATTTGTTTTTTTTTTATAAAATTCGTCAATGGTGAAATAATTTTAACAAAAATAAGCTAAATTTGAACAAATTCAGTCAATCTGGCTTATATCCGACAGCATAAAAAATGCCTATAAGGGTAAATAAGTGACAAGAATCAAAAGCAGCAGTTAGCATCTTTCCAATGATACATCGGAATTGAAAATCAGGCAAAAATGGAGGAGTTATACATATTTTAATAAAAATTGCAAAATAAAAAAAAAATATATGTATAAAAAATCACTGCAAAAGAGTAAATATCTTTTATATTAGGGAAAATTTTCCAAACTTTTGATGCAGAACTCTGTAACTCTTTGATTTACTCTATTTGTAACAAATTTTTGTGCTAAAAATATCATGGCAAAAAAATTATCCATACATTACGCGATTTTTAGAGGTTTTTTTTTAACCATTCTAGCTACTTCGCTGACGGCTATCGTTAAAGCCGAAATAATTGAGGAATCATCATAACATAAAACAAAATTTATTTTGAGGGGGTGACCCGGACAACTTTCTTTTCCTCCATAGAGAGTGAGGAGGCGCCTTAATGTATATGTATGTATATTTTCTTCGAAAAAAGTGTAACTAAATAAAACTCTTTTCATTTTGATGAAAATAAGAAACTAAAGCTACGAAGAAAGAATGTAAGTAGAAGATCAAAAGAGTATGAAAAGTCATATTTTTATTTATTCTTCAATTTTATAATTAAATTGAATTCAAAAGTAGATTTAAGTATTAAGATTAAAAATTAATTATTGTTTTAATTATTGCAGAATTTTTTTAATGCTTTGCTCAAGCAAACTGCATCTCTTTGCAAGCATATTCTATTTCTATTATATTAATTTTGTCATTCTGTTTGTAACGTGCAAAAGGAGCCATGGTATGTATAGAAAAGTAAAAATGTTCTTGATCGGCATCACTACCCGAGTCGATTTAGCCATATCCGTCTGTCTGTGATTACGATTAAAGCCGTAATTTTCAAGCTATCATCACGAAATTTGATATTTAAGCTTGTGTATCGTTGGCTTAATATAGAAAAGGCGTAACTCGATTTTTTTGTTACTTTACAGAAGAAGAAAAGAATTGAATAAAATCTGGAAAACTGTGGATATAAAAACTTTTTGATCCAGTTTTTATATAAAATATACAACAACAACAACAAAAACGCGCATTGATTTTTTTAAGGGAGGTGTATTTGAGAGTGGTCTACCAGAATATATTAAAAATTCGATTTCGATAAAAAAAGAGTTACGCTTTTTCTATATTAAACCGTCGATATAAAAAATAAAGATCAAGTTCAAAAATCAGCCAAATTAGATGAAAATTACGCTTATCTCCCATACAAAGTGACTATCAAAACGGTAAAATCTCTAAGAATTCCACAAAAATTAATATATGGACTTGAAATTAAAGTCAAAAAACGAAAGAGAATATTTTTCATTAAAACTATGACGAAAATGTTTTTACAGATAAACATTTTATTGACTGCTTAAGACTTTGAATAAACTTTGGTTCGGCTGTGATGTATTTTAACTTCAGCCCAGTCGAAGATCATTTCTTACTAGTTCATGATGATATGAAGTTACGTACCAAATATCAATGAAATGCAGTGTACGAATCGAAAGTTATGCCATTTTAAACCATCATATACACACATGGACAAAAGTGATCGTCGCTTAGCTTCTACACTCTATCAATTATCACCAAGCCAAAAAAATAATTGCAAAATAAAAATTTTTTTTTATTTAAAAGAGCAATGCATTGATGTGTTTTTAAAATAAAAAATGTTACGCTCCAGCTTGCTTGTAAAAAAAAAACATAAAATTTATTTTCTATGCTGCGTTTTATGTGGACAAAAGTGTTCGTTAATCGGCCATCCCTTGCTTTTAAAATGCTTACAAATATTTTTATGATATGGCAACTCTATTATTTGTTTCATTTCAATTACTTAACTGTATTTTCGATACGTTTCGTTAAAAAAGTTTGCTTAAGACGCGCGTGTTTTGCCATTATCGCGAAAATGAGCCAAGTTAGAAAAGAAACTACGATTGAAGAGCGAAAAGTTATAATAAATGCCTATAAACAAAATAAAACTATTAAACAAATTTGTGAATTAGTGCAACGACCACGAACAACCATTTCTAGCATTATAAATCGGCATTATAAATCCAAACTGTGAGAATCGCCCCAGAAGCGGGCGTCCTTCGGCGCTATCGGTGCGCGACAAACGCGATATCATAAAAATTATAAAAAAGGAACCGAAAACTCCATCGTCAGAAATCACAGCAGTAATAAAGGAGACAACTGGAACTACTGTACACCCTCGTACTGTCCGTAGAGTGCTAAATTCTGCCGGTTATAATGCTAGAGTTTGCAGAAAAAAACCTTTGATAAGCAAGGTAAATCAAGCGAAGCGGCTTTCCTTTGCTAAAGAGCATTTAAACAAGACAAATGAGTTTTGGGACAAAGTCATCTTCACGGACGAAAGTAAGTTCTGCGTTTATCGTTCAGATGGCCGTGCTTTGGTCTGGAGGCAAGAGGGTACTGCACTACAAGAAAAGAACATTCAGACTACAGTTAAACATGGTGGTGCTGGAGTCATGGTGTGGGGGTGTATGTCAGCTGCTGGTGTCGGCGAGCTTGTTTTTGTTGTTTTTAAAATTAATTTTTTTAATCTATTTTATTTAAAGAAATAAGTAGGTATAACTATAAACGGTTATATGGTCGGTTTATGTAAAAGTGGCCGGATCACGGTAGTGTCAATGATGATATGAAGTAATCTACCAAATATCAATGAAATGCACTGTACGAATCGAAAGTTATGCCATTTAAAACCATTATATACATGAATGTTATATTGGAGGTAGGCGTGATCTTTGATCGACCATTTTTATTTTCAATATTAAACAATGTATTGACAAAAGTAAAATACACACCAAGTTTCATTCGTTTAAATTTCTCTGCTTGTCCGTAATCGTAATTTTAACACAGACGGACACGGCTGAATCGACACAGGAGGTGAAGTTGATCAATAATATATACATATATTTATGTTTGTACCGGAGATGTCTGTTTATCTGCGTTATACATGGAAGAATGCATACTTCCCATACAAAATGGGCTTGTATGGGAAGAGGGCGTGGTAGTAAACCTATAATTATAATTTTTGGTCAAATTACTTTTGGCATAGAAAGCATTGGTACAAAATTTCATGATTCTTGCTATTATAGTCTTTGAGATGATTGCAAATGTCATCCTAAAATTGAAAAAAGGAGTTATATACCCAGAACTTTTTTTTCAAAAAATTTTGTACAGTTTCTTAAAGCTTCAAGTCTCAAAAATATGTGGTGAGCATTTCAAGTCGATATCTCAAAAAATAACAAAGTTATAGCTTAGTGAGTAAATCGCTTTCTAGAGCGCGCAGTGCTGGCCTTTATTTTCAAACGCGTTTTTCTCGAAACCATGTTTTCAAAGTCGGTGACCAAGATTTCTCGAAGCTCAGTGAACCGATCGTTTTGATTTTTTTGCAGGCTTATTTTATTCATAATAATCTCGTACTTGTCACAGCATTTTTTTTTCGTAGCTTCGTTCATTTTTATAGGCAAAATAATGACGAATTTTTGGTCGGAAATCGTTAATTTACGTTCGGAAGTCCGCCATTTTGTGAAAAAACAATATTTTCAAAATCGGCTATGACAAGTACGAGTTTTAAGTATCTAGTTTAATAATATTATTAATTTTTTTATTTCAGATGAATTTAGAAGGAGCAATCTTGGTCACCGCATTTCACCTTTTTTTCAGAGCGCTCTACAAAAAATGATGTATGTATCTACCTTAATATTAAAAAAATAAAAAAAAATAAATAACTGGCCATTTCAGCCCTTGAAAGGACTTTGACCTAGCTTCTTATGATCAATTGTGTTGTGCGTGTTGTTAAGTTTGTACACAATTGACCGAGAAATGGACCTACAGGCTTAACGCCGACTCCGAACGGCGATGAACGAAATGTTCTTATTCTCAAGAAGCTTTACATGGCATTTTGATTACTCTCTGAGGTTTGCCATTGTCTGCAGAGAGGTTCCGACCTTTTCACAAACATGACCTTTTTTTTCGGCCTCTGGGTATATTTCCCCCCTTAAGCAAAGCAACTGGAAATTTGTTATACGATAAAAATTATTATACGCCAGTAAATTTTATTTAATGAAAGTTAGGCTGAGGTTTTCGGTCACATGATAAAAAATGAATGTTTTCATGAAGTCTTTCAGGGAACCCCCTATAGTAAACTTAATGCAACAAATAAAATAGCAAAAGCAAAAATAAAAGTTAAAAAATAAAATTAAAATAAGGACAAGTATTAGGACAAGGGTTCTGAACAGGATTAGAAAAAAAGATATGAGAAAGGATTTGAACACAGATTAGGACCATGAATAAGACAAGAATCAGGACAAAGGTTTGGACAAAGATTAGGGCATGAAATTGGATAAGGATTAAGTCAAGAATTCAGACAAGGATTGAGAAAAAAATACGACAGGGACTGGAACAACGATAAGAAAAAAGTTCTATACACACCTAAAACAATATTTAAAACAATATTGGGAAAGGGACAAGAATAAGAATAAAGATACGCTGTCACGTCAAAACCGACGAGTTTATCCACGATATAGCCATCTTTGATTAAAAAAGAAATTTTAAAGTAATTATTATTTGTTTCAAAATATATAACGTTATTAGAGTTAATTCAAATTTGTTTAACGTGTAAGTACAATTATTCTTATATCATAATATCATCGGGAGCAATAAGCAGCCCAGCTCAGGTTTTACCTGTAAGTTGCTAATTGGTTTTTTTTTACAGCAAATGTAAAGTTTTCTCTTTTAAAATGGCGAAAGAGAAGTTATTGTACCATGCGAGAATGTTAAAGAGAGCCGACAAAAAGAGCGAACGTTCACATGATGTCGAAATATGCGCCGGTGCACTGCGCGAAAAAGTCTTCGAACTCTCTAGATTACCAATTTTTATATAAATAGCAGAGAACAACATATGCCGGCAGTCATTAAGTTGAAAAATTTTAAGCGTAAAACAAGCGGATCAACCCGTAGATTTACTTCGTATTCAAGACACCAATTAATTAAGATGCGTTCACTAAGGCTACTGTTGAATTTAGTACATGACTTGGAGCGCCTATCTTTGGCCGCAGTTACCCCTTTGAATGGCAGATCATCGATGTTCCTTGATCAGTGGCCAGCGTGGAATAGATTTAACCGTTTCCAAAGATACGCAATTGAAACAGCTCCAGGAAAGGACGATTTTCAACTCAAAATTGATGTGCAGAAGTTCAAGCCTAATGAGTTGAAAGTGAAAATTGTTGACGATTGCCTTGTAATTGAGGGCAAGCAAGAAAATTGCCCCGATGATAACAGCTACTTTTCGCATCATTTTGTGCGGCGCTACTCGCTTCCCGATGATTACGACGCAGAAAAAGTTATATCAACTCTTTCACCAGAAGGTGTTCTAACCATCAGCGTACCCAAACCACCATCCATCGAAGACAAAGTAACTTTCGAGCGTCCAATTGAAATCAAACAAACTGGTGCTACCAAGGAGGAGGGAGAAGATAAACAAGAACCAGCTGCTGAAGCTAGCGCTAGTATCAAGCAATAGGCTGCTCCTTGTATATTAAGTTATCAAAACTTGAACTGATGTAAATAATTTAAATTTAGTGTGTAGAACCTATTGCCAGTATATTTTCTGTTTTAATAAACGTAACTTTAACAAGTTTAACAAGTATTATTTTTTTAAATAGTTACAAGTTTGAATTTTTCATTTTCTTTTATTGTGATAATTTACATGTACACATGACACACTCTTCTATGTAAATG
The DNA here is from genome assembly GCA_943735915.1 of Pherbina coryleti. NCBI lineage: Eukaryota > Metazoa > Arthropoda > Insecta > Diptera > Sciomyzidae > Pherbina > Pherbina coryleti. Next base: position 108,455,410 of record OX030952.1, read on the forward strand.
ATAAATGGTTGACAAAAAAATAAACATTTAGTTCCACATACAACTACGTCTGGCCACAAGGAGGCAATTGTTGCTGTTGTGTTTTAAGAGCTTGCGTGCAATTTTGCAGTTCGTTGCGAAATTCTAAAGATAAGTTTTATCTTCATATGTTTGAAGTATGTACATATATGACAAAATCTTCGTGACGATAATGACTGCTTTTAAATTTACTCCGTATTATGTACATATATTAAGATATTTTTAGAAATTTATATAAAATTTTAAACCAAGCATGTCTAGAATTAATTTTGTTTCTTTCGAGAGATTGTTGACACAAAAATATATCCTCAAAGTGAAATACTAAATCGACTCTGAAAAGATAGTTACCGCTAAATTTTTCAAGTTTTTCAATTCAAGTTAAATTCCGGTTTGTTATTTCCGACAGTTATTGATAAAGTGCTGCTTTTTGTTTTGCAAACCATTCTATAGCATTAGTTCATCATAACCGATAATAGAACGAAAGTGAATTATTTTGAAATCTGTTTCGTGCACTTGCACTAATGTGACGTAAATCGATGACCAGTGGTGTGCTATAAAATATGTTTGGGCGACATTCTGAATACATAAGGGCTGTAGCCAGGCTTAAGGTTTAAGTTAACCATGCAAGGTTTTGATACAAAATGTATTGGAACCAAAATGCTTGCAACAACGGAAAATTTATAACATTTGGAATTATTCTAGAATGTTTCTGTAGTTATTTTAAAAGGGCCTACACATCGGCGAATCTGTTCGTCACACGGCGGTCATTTTCACACAAGTTCGCTAGTTAACCGAGCGTTTCCACCGCCCGAACGAACGAAGAAATCATCGCGAACAAATCGTCGCGATGAATTCTTCGTTCGGTCCAACTGTTTCCACCGCACGAACACAAGTTGCGAACATTGGTAAGTCGCCATCTTGTTCGTTCGTGCAGTGGAAACACTTAAATTCAATGCTTGCGAGCATCAGCGTTGATCAATATTTGTTTATGCAAACGTACTAAATTTGATTAATTTTTACTACTTTTATGCCTTTTAATTTAGGTTTTATGTAAGTATTTATGTAAAGAATTTATTATATAAAGAATATTATATAAATAATTTGCTTATATCAAGTGCTAATAAAATAACAAAGTAAAACAAAGTTCTTTTGCGTTAAATTTTCAATATATTTTCTCTCTTTTTTGTTTTTCCTACGTTATTAACTACCATTTCAACAAATCTACTACTTATTCGCAAATAAGCACTGGATTCGCCCAAAAAGATCGAGCGTAGGCCGATCAGAGCGAACGAAGAAATCTTCGTTCGTTCGTGCTGGAAAAGTGTTTACACTGCGCGAATAGCGCTTGCGAGCATTTTGTAAAAAACCAATGTTCCGAACCTTGGTTCGGACCAAACTGTTTACACTGCCTGAACGAACGAAGAAATCTTCGTTCGTTCGGGCGGTGGAAACGCTCGGTAAGAAGCGATGTTCGACAGTTTTTCACACGGTTGGCCGTGTTTACAAAAATTTTTGATTTTCTCTGTCGAACAAGGGATGCTGCCGAACATGTTCTATAATTTGAACATAAGCTTCATACCGAGTGACATTCAGTAGAGGCAACATAGCAAGCATAAATGAAAAAAAAGAAAGCAAGTGAATATAAATGTGGCCGCAATAATTTTGTGTGCTTCATATAATTTTGTGAATTCAAAATTAAATTTGTCTTGCACATTATTAACTATTATAAATAATTGCACATAATTATAAATAATTGCACATAATTATAAATAATTGCACATAATTATATGATAACTAGCGATACCCGGTGCGCGTTGCTACACCCGGCAAGTAAATTGAAAAAAAATAAGTAAATTCAAAACTGTTATGTGTCCCTTGGTCTGAAACCAAGCTCATGGTCCTCTGCCCGTTACAGTTTCTATAATCTATCTCTATCTCTATCTCTATCTCTATCTCTATCTCTATCTCTATCTCTATCTCTATCTCTATCTCTATCTTTATCTCTATCTCTATCTCTATCTCTATCTCTATCTCTATCTCTATCTCTATCTCTATCTCTATCTCTATCTCTATCTCTATCTCTATCTCTATCTCTATCTCTATCTCTATCTCTATCTCTATCTCTATCTCTATCTCTATCTCTATCTCTATCTCTATCTCTATCTCTATCTCTATCTCTATCTCTATCTCTATCTCTATCTCTATCTCTATCTCTATCTCTATCTCTATCTCTATCTCTATCTCTATCTCTATCTCTATCTCTATCTCTATCTCTATCTCTATCTCTATCTCTATCTCTATCTCTATCTCTATCTCTATCTCTATCTCTATCTCTATCTCTATCTCCATCTCTATCTCTCAGTGGAACGACTCATGAAAATTGATAACCAAATTTCGAGGCTATGCTACCTATAATTCCAAAGTTATTCGATATCCAAATTTGAATTGTATAGGCGGAGCCACAATGACATCTCAGTTTTCTAGTAGAAGGATATCACCCAATAGTAATTCCATACTGAATTTCGTTGTTATACGACATTTAGTTCCAAAGCTATTTTATATCAACAATTTAAAGTGTATCGGCGGAGCCACACCCCCTTTTCCAAAGTCCATCCCAGTTTTATAGTAGAAATATATCACCAAGTGGCAACTCCATACTGAATTTCATTATTATAAGGCATTTAGTTCCCAAGCTATTCGATATCATAAATTTTAATTGTATGGGCGGTGCCACACCCCTTTGGCCTATACTTGCTCAATTTTGTCAGTCGATAGACACGACTAAATAGTACGTTCTAACCGAGTTTCATTAATGTGTGACTTATAGCTTGAAAGTTATATCGAAAATTTGGTCTGCTGAAAAGTTCCACGCCCCACGTCCAACGCCCATAAAATTTTACCTGTGGCACTTGTAAATTGAGGTAGAACATCGAATTGCGATGCTATGCGACCTATAATTTCAAAGCTATTCGCTATTGTAGATTTGGGTTGTATGGCAGGTGCCACGCCCCCTTGTCCAATGTTCCGTGAATTTTTTCCAAAACCTTCGCGAAGCAATTACAAACAAACCCACAGAAGAAAGTATCCAATTTGGTCCAGTCGTTTTCAAGTTTTAAGCATCCGAACAAACCAACCATTCTTGTTTGTTCCTCATCTTGCCGCAAAGGTTTATAACAAAATGATGACGAAAAACAACAAAATTCAATGGCTTGTGTGACGAACAGGTCCGTTCAGTTTGAACGCTAGCTTTTTCACACATGTTCGCGCCGCCATATTGTTCGACGAACAGATTCGCCGATGTATAAGCCCTTTAACGATGTAGGGTGTTTTTTTTTTTTTTGTAAGTTCCATTTTTCGATATGGATTATACTGTCATCCGGTGGTCGTATCTGGCAACTCTATTTGTGCTCAGTTTGGTTATTTGTTATCTCTCATTGTGTCACATATGTAACCCTTTATTGTTGATGTTAGCTTTTTGTTTATATTATTGTTGCACTATTCAAATAAATTGTGTGGGCATCCCTGTTTTAGAAGATGTTTTCTAAAAAAGTTTATTATTTATATAAAAAATTTTATTTTCAAGCCAATTTCGCATCATCATTATTTTTAAAAAGAATCGTTTTTTGTTTTTTTATATTATTTTTCATTTATAAAGATGGCGCTGAAGTTTGTGTCGAAAAAAAAAGATGAAAATCGGGCCACATTCATAGCTCGGCTCTGAATCTATGTTTAAAAATTAAAAATAAGAATACGTGCGTAAATAGATCCTTGAATGTACATCTTTGCCAAAATGGAATGAAAATTATGAAGCGCGAACAAAACATGTTGAAAAATTTACGTTATTTTTTACTCCATTTTTGGGTGTAAGAACTAGAAAAATTTTCCAAAGTCGCTTATTTTGTTAAAAAATGTGTAGAAAGAATTACGTTAAAAAATTATAAAAAAAAAACAATGAAAATCAGGCAGTTTGTTTGCAGTAGTGTGTCCTGTTTTGAAAAAGCATGTTTCGAGAAAAGCGGGTATAAAGTAAAATTTACTCTTTACAAGTACTCTGGCGCATCGAGTTTTAAGTACTATAGTATCTTTATTATTAGTAGGATTGATTTAAAAACTTTTTTACAAATTTTTGAATAGTTGTACAACAATAAGCAATTAAAAATAATTGTTTGCCTTAAACCTTCCTTAATAAGTTCCAAAAATTCATTCATGACCAAAATCGGTCAGTGACGGTTCTCTTTAAACAACTCTTGATGCTTTAAATTTCAATATTTTCTGCAGACGAGCCTACTTTCCGATGATGATTTAATTTTATTTTTCATTTATTTTGTTATAATGCTTCCCATATTTTCATATTTCTATTTTGCCAAGATTTCATTTGTTAGGTGAAAAAAACTTAAAACTGCGAAGATTGTTCGCTTAAATTTAGTTTTAGTTTTAAATATACTGAAATACTCGATTCAAACGCCGTCACTGCAAAATCTGACCCTGGGAACGCTCGTGCTGCAATTTGTTTGTATAGACCAATTTTCTGCAAAAACACCAAACCATGACTCATCAAAACACTTCAATGAACAATGGCGCAAATAGCCTATAATTATAAAGAAATAAATTAAAAAAAAAAATAAAATAAAAATTTGCCTTATGGAACAAAAGGTTATTTTTTTAAATGAGGTACTCTAATCCTAGATGTGTAGGATCTTAATACAAACAAAACATAGGGCAATTTTTAGCATATAGTTGGATAGTACGATTTTCTACCATAACGTCGACGAAACAACGGAAAATAACGACTGAGAGCTCTCACGGGATAACAATATTGGGGCGTAAGTTCACCATAGGAGTTTTGAGATAAGTATTTTGTACAAAATGATTTTTGGTCAGATTTTATTGGATTCTCCCAACAAACCAAACAAAATTGTAAAAAAAACAAATTGAATTCGTACAGGTGACAGTTTTATTCGCAAACACACTTTGCTTACGAATCATTAATTACTTAATTTTCGCAAGAAATTCCGTCTTCAATTACGATTTTATTATTTTATTTAAACTTATTAGCTTTCGACTTGTTTGTCCCATTGTTCGCCGAAAACTTGGACTACGACCATCCATTTTATTCTGATATAAATAAAAGTGCATTTTATTCACAAATAACGAATTAAATAAGATATTTACACAGGCACACGAGGGCACAAATAAATACCCTCGACCAAAAAGAAAAATACATTTTACTAAAATCAACAATTCTTTTTATATTAAAATGAATTTTCGATTTTTTACGCGGTTAATTTAGGAATTTTATATCCTGGAAGCAAATATTTACCAAAAAACAAAGGTTTTCAAATAATTTTTTTTTTCAAGTTTCTACAAAGAATTTATTTCGAAATTTAACATAATTGTAACAACTTTTTACATTGGTTCTATTTATTGATCAAGCCAGCTTACTAAACAGCACCAAAAAGGTATAAAAGGCGTTGTGGCAATGTAGAATATTCTTTCAAGTATCACCAATCATTCGTGTTGAATATCTTCTATCTGCGATTAATACTAAGAGTACATTTAAAAAAAAAACTTTCTCTAATATGACACTCGTACCAAGGACTTCAACAACATTGAGCGATCTTAGACGGGAACTCGATCATCCGCGTTACTATCCCTCTTACTACGATTATAGCTACAATCCATATCTCTGGGATGATACCCGATTGTGGTGGCCCTACGATATACTTCGTCCCATGGACGAGCTGGTATCACGTCGCGTTAGAAATCAGTTAATACGATCGGTGCCTTCACATTGGGTATGGCCGATGTTTTGGCGGGACTATTATGCGGGCGAACGTGTTCAGATTGATGAGAGAGGCTTCAAAGTAGACATCGATGTTAAACAATTTAAACCACATGAAATTGAAGTTAAAACCAATGACGACTACGTTGTAGTGCAAGGAAATCATGATAGGCGAAACGATGGCAATGGTCTGGTGGAACGACACTTTGTGCGTAAATATTTACTGCCGCGTGGTTTCAATGCCAACGAGGTTATCTCTAATCTATCGACGGACGGAATACTCACCATTAAGGTTCCGCCACCAGCACCCACAAGACAATTTAGCCCAGGTGAAAGATTGGTACAAATTCAAGCAACGGGCAAGCCCGCCCTGACTTGGAAATACTAAAGTTCTTTTGAGTTTAAGACCCATTTAAATGAATTAACCTACTTAATAAAGTACAAACTTAACTAATAAAAGAAAATGTTCTTTTTAAAAACAATTAAACTCGAATACTTCGAGTTGTAACAAATTATGTAAGTAAATTTTGTAAAAATGTAAGCCAAAGGAAATGGGTGCAACGTCAAACTAGGAAAAAAATATACTATGCAAACATGTTTATCAGAGCAAAAGTTATTTTTAAATAAATTGCAACAAACTTGAAAAAACAGAGCTGAATTGAATTGAATTAAATAAATCATTCTGAGCAGCATTTTATAGAGGAGCTATTTATACACATACGATATATTTTGACGTCATATGTTGGCGTGATTTTTGTGTACATCTTGTAGTTTTTAAAGGGTTATACATAGCCAGAAGGCAAAAACGAAACGATTTTTCAAGAATCTTTTTTGAGTAGAATTTTTAATTTACTAATGTAAAAATTAAAATATATATTCCGGTAACTTACAAATTTATTTTCCTATTTTTTATTTGTAAAAATAATTACTTTGCTGCCGTCGTCTGAGAGTTCATCTAAAAAAGGTACCAAGCGGTGAGCACGATATCTCTGGACACGATCATCTGGAATAAAAAAAAATTCGTTAAAATGAGGTATTATCTAGTGTTTAATCTAAGGAATATATCAAATTTTAATAATTGACAAAATTGCGGCTTCTCAATGAAAAAGGCCGATTTCAACATAAATTTAGGCCATTAATTAATGTAAAATGGAAAATATTTATCGGTGAGAAAAAATCTTCGGTCGATTACTAAAAACTATACCCGAAAACCATTTCCAAGAAATCTTGTTTACCGACTTCAAAAGCGTAGTTTTTAGAAAATCTCGTTTAAAGTTTATCTCGTTTAACCCTTGGATACATCTTTACAAATGTGCGTGCAACTTCGAGAATATTTGTCGGATTAACGTGTAGTTAATGTACATTGAGAAACAAAAATGAATTGTTTGGCCTTCTGACTGCGTATAGTCCCTTAATAAAGATATCAAATGCAATCAATGGACTATTTTGAATAACAGTTTGACAGCGTAATTTCAGCATTCATCTGTAGATAATAAATAGATGTGGAAAAATTCTACATGAAAGAAGATTTAACGGTTACTGTGAAAGACTAACCGAATAATTTTTCCAATAAAACTCAACAACGTAGAAACATGAAATGAAAATTTTAAAAATAAAATAAAACTAGCAAGGAATATTTTGTCGTCGGCTTAGCCGAAGTATAGTAATTTTACATAAAAGCATCGCTTATTAATTGAAAGTATGATCAAAATAAGTACTGAACAAGAATATAGCATCGTGGCATTGACCGAAGGTGAGATTTTTTCAAGAATAATAGCCGAAAAGTTATATATAAGCCAATGCAAAGAAGTTAATGTCTAGAAGCGGCGAAATGTTGTATGGGAGTCAAATGTTTGAGAACGGACTACTGTCAGATTCAGATGCAAACGGGAAAAAGTGCGAAAAAACAAGTCAATGATACCAAAGAAGGTCTTAGAAAGGACATTCAGTGAGTTAACTGCGCATAGAGATAAACATCAAGTGTAGTATATTAAATTTAGAGTGTAAATATCAAGTCAATACATAAATTTTAGGTAGAATTTATGAAGGTTTTGCTATTTTGATGACGTCACTTTGCAGGGGAAGTAAGCGTGCATTTCATTCGATTTTGACTCATTTTAAACTAAAAGTATTTGATATTAAAGCTGATGTGCGAAATCTCAAGTGCTTGGATCAGTATTTGTGGTATTTTTAGAGGTTTTATCAATTTGACGATGTCCTTTTGTATGAGAAGTAGGCATATATTTCATTCGATTTTGACTTATTTCAAACTAAAAGTATTTGATTCATAGCTAATTTTCAGAATTTCAATTGTTTGATTGATTAGTCTTTGTGGAATTTTTAAAGATTTCACCATTATGATGTAGTCACTTCGTATCCAAGGTTTAAATAAAACCATAGTAAGCTTGGTTCAAATTCGATTTGGCCAAATTATAAGCTTAAAGTGGGTTTTTTAAATCAATAGTACTCATATGCAAAATTTCAAGTGCTTATATTAATTTTTGTGAAATTTGTAGATTTTACCATTTTGGTGAAGTCACTTTGTATGGGAGATAGGAGTGATTTCCATCAGATTTTGACAAATTTCACATGAAGAGTGCGTTTTTGGAATCAAAGTTCATTTGCAGAATTTCAATTTCAATTTAACGAGGTAGGTGATTTTCGTCCTATTTGGCTTATTTTTTAACTTGATCTTCGAACTTTTGAACTTCGAACTAGAAAAAAAGCTTGCAAACGAAGTGACAAACTGATTATTCCCCGTACGCAGTAGGCGTGGGAATATAAAAATGAAAGGTAAAATCTGCGCAAATTAATTCTGCATTTGAAATTATTGTTTACGGTTTTTAGCAATTACAAGAAAAAACAAATATTTGCGTATGCATATTTTTCCCAAATTGATAAGTCATTTTTATAAATTTACTCATTTGGATTTCGTGACAGAGAATCCTTTCGCTTTCGAAATATTTTTAAGACTTCTGATATTTATCGATTATTTCGGTTTGTATATTAAAACTTTCCGTCACTATAGGAAGGCTTTCGCTTAAAACATAAACTCCAATGATAACATACACAAAGTGGAGAAATCAATTGTATAAATAATAAATAGAAACTCGATATGTTTGTTTATAATTAAGGCTAAAACTATTTATTAAAGACTCCAGCAGATATGCAAACATACAAGTAAACATATGAAAGAAATAAATTAAATTAAATCATTCTAGCAAGCAAGAGAAACCGGAAGTTCAAGACATTAAATCTACTACTGCCCTATGTCAATATAAAAACATATGGAAAACCTTAATAAAATTATTCAAAAGCAATAAAATTTATTCAATATTTTATTATTGGTATTGATTTGTTTTTTTTTTTTTTTTTATTTAATTTCTTTATTGTGTTCATATTTATTACGATTCACGCATTTTTTATTGAGAATTCCTATCAACTGCGAGTCAGACTAAGACCAAAAAATTATTAAAAAAAAAAAAAATATATATATATAAATTCAAGTCTTATAATTAAGATTAAACGAGACGCTAACACAGAAAAAAGTCATAAAATATCATAAAATTGCAAAATCATGCAAAGTATGTGTGTAGTAGGAAGAAGTAGTAAGTCGCGTTGCTCCGCTACTTTTAGTTATTGCTGAAACTAGTAGCTAGTCGCTGATTAATTGGCAAGCTCTTCAGTTGGGGCTTTGGTGCCATTCTCACACTGCGTTTTGGCCAGTATTATTGCCGCATCGGCAGCAGCAACCAAGTCTCCAGCGGTTGGCGGTGTGGGGATGACGATATCATCGGCTGGCGTTTCGCCAACAGTTCCAACAGCAGCCGCAGCATTAGCAGCAGTTCCATCTTCAGCAGCAGCTGCGTTGTCTGCTGGAGCGACCAATACAATGCTCTCGATTACCCCAGCTGGAACGGCATCAGCCATGGGAATGTCTGCAATGTTCGTGTCATTCTCGTTCTTGCTCTCCTCGTTAGCTGCGGTTGTGGCAGCAGCCGATGCATTCACAATCGCATCGATTGCAGCTGCAGTGACAACATTGGAGACAAGCAGCATCGGTTCAATGCAAGTCGTTTCTGTTGCAGACTCTTGTCCCGAGTTTATTTCATTGGCATTGGCATCGCCATTGCGTTCATTCACCACCTTTTGTATCTCGTCCTCTGGCTGTTGTTGCTGTTGCTGCTGTAATGGTGTTGGTGTTTGAGTAGTTGTTGTTATCGCAGTTGCTGCTGGTGTCTGCAGCTGAGATTTCTCTTTGTTATTAGCAGCACCGTCCTTTGCAGACAGCTGGGCTGGTCCAGTATGCTGAATATGTACGACGCGCTCGAGTTGCTGCTCCTCGGCTTTGGTCGGTGGTGGTGCCTTCACTGTAAGTATCCCATCTGATGAGAGAGTAGACAAAACTTCGTTTGGATCAAAGCCCTTGGGTAGCATGTATTTTCGCACGAAGTGTCGCGAAATAACTCCGTGGCCATCCTCCTTCTCGTCATGTTGCCCCTCGACAACGATGCAGTTATCGATCGTCTTGACGGTCAGCTCGTTGGGCGAGAATTGTTTCACATTCATGCTAACCTGAAAGCCGTTTTTATTCACAACTGAGTAGGCAGCGGTGGCCGGTTTGACTGCAACGGTGCTTTCTTTGTCGCTAACGCCGGAAGCTTCCTTGTCGGCGGTGGCTTTGTGGCAGCAGGCCTTGACGCTGTTTCCACTGCCACGCCAATATGGATGATGGCGACCTCTTATGTTGGGCAGCAAGTACAACTGCGATACAGTGCGGGGGCGTCTTGGCGACGTCTGCTGCAACTCGTGGGGATACATACCGAAACCGAAATCATCGACATCCATGCCGGAAACGAGGCTACGATTAAAATCGTTGAGCTCATCAGCCAAGTCCATTATAAATGGTATCAACGACATTTTTCACCAGTTATTTCAACGAAATTCAACTTTTCTCTATTTAGTTATATTTAAATTCTAGTAGTTTTTAAAGGAAACCGTCAAATGCAAGTGATGCGTCGACCGGCAGCACACACGCCCGATTTCGTTCCTAACTGGTTTTCATTTGAAGGCTTGATTGCTGAATTTTCGCCTTTTAAACCAGTTTGCAGCGCTGAATGGAAATTTGAGTGGAAGTCTTTCTGCTTGCCAGTGAAAATTGCGTACAAAATGTTCTCTTAACAAATCGTCTGGTACTCTGCCGGCTTGACGAGATTTGCCGACGAAGCTAAATGGTTCGCTTGAAAATCGATTTCGCAAAGTTGCACACAAAAAGCTGCAAGCAAGGCTTGCATCAAGGCAGGTATAACGCAGAATAAAGTGCTTTAGCCCAAGTTTTACGATTGCAGCTAAAAATTGAAACGGTTTTAGCTGGCCGAAAGCTTTGGCATCTGGACAGAGACTGAAGATATTGCAGCGAACAGTCCAATATATGCAGTAGTATATCGATAGTTTCTATACCAAAAAGTGTCATCACGATGTGGATAATAATTTTTCATTTCATGGTAAGATGGCTTTCAAGCTGACAATTGATTCGAAAAATTGCATTTTTGCAGCCAATCTTTTCCGTGTCTTCGCACGCCAACTTTAAAAGGCTTGATAAGAACTGCACATACAATAATTTGTACATTTTTTATTATTGTTATTTTGGATTTTGTTTGTTTTTTTTCAATTAACTAACGTATTATAGAAAGATCTTAATTAACTTTATACACCCTGTATCAATTTATACCTTTATACACCCTATATCAATGATAATTATTTTTCAAATATTTATTAAAACCATTTCCTTTACATTTAATTTACTTTTATTCATATATAAATATACTGTTGCAAAAACGCAACGTTGACCACTTACACCTAAATCGGAGTAAAACAAAGTATACCAATAATAAAAACTTTTTAACAAAAAAAAAACCGACCTCAAAATCACTACAAAGTAAAAAGTAATTTTAAATAACTTTTTCCATTCATTTCTTGGTCATATTTTAAGAGCTATTTATATGTATTATAATATTGGAAATCTTATCATTTTCATTTTTTCTATTTTGTTTTATTATCATCAATATATTAATTGCTTTATGTACATAAAAGCTTTAAAGTCGGCGCTTATCTTACTATGTCGAAATCTTTTTATTTTAATTTTTTCTAATTTGTTTTATCATAAAAATATTATTAATTTTATGAATATAAAAGCTTCTCAGCGATTTTTTTTCTTTCAGTTGGCAATTTTTGAGTACGCTGAATGTAGCCAATGTGTTCCATGCATTATTTGTGCAGCTGTTACACACTATGTCATATTCAATATGAGCTTTACAAGCTCACCCAAACCAGTTTAGTGAGAAATTTAATGTGTACAAAGCTTTTAAAATTACTACAGTGTCACCAAGGCACCAAATAGTGCACGGATGGTAAAAGATCATGATTGTGTGTCAAAGATGAGCGCCGACTTCAAAGCTTTTATGTTCATAAAGCAATTAATATATTGATGATAATAAAACAAAATAGAAAAAATGAAAATTATAAGATTTCCAATATTATAATACATATAAATAGCTTTTAAAATATGACCAAGAAATGAATGGAAAAAGTTATTTAAATTATTTTTTACTTTGTAGTGATTTTGAGGTCGGTTTTTTTTTGTTAAAAAGTTTTTATTTCTTCCTTTTTAGAGAATATGAAATATTTTATGTAATAGTATTCTTGAGGAAAATTTCAAACATGAAACTTTGTTCTTAAAAAATTTGTTTTGTTAATTCCTGAAAGTTTGTTGGGTATTTTTCATTTTTGCTTCTTTGAAATTTTTAGTGCCACGCCCTTTATCTAAACCCGCCCACTTTATTTACCGTGCCTTATAATGATTCTACCTAGCCCTGTGCCAAATTTCAGTTTCCAAGTATCAATATTAACCGTAATATAGTACTTTCCTTAAAGTGCCACAACCTGTGTACAATCCCGCTCACTTTTTTAATGATTCTACCTACCCACCTACCTGCATACCAAATATTAGTACGCTAGTGTCAATATTAAGTAAGATATAGTATTTTTATAATTTTGACACTCCCCTTTGTTGAATAATGCCCACTTTTTTGCCGTAATTTGTAGTAACTGTAAATACACATGTACTAAATTTCAGCACCCTAGTGTCAATATTATTCGATATATGGTATGTTTCTAATATTGCCACACCCATTTGTCGAATAACGCCTACTTTCTTTACAGTCATTTTTAAGAATTGTGTCTACCCCTGTACTAAATTTCAGTACCCTAGTGTCAATACTATTTGAGATACAGTGTTTTTTTCAATATTGCCACACCCCTTTGTCAAATAAAGCCCACTTTATTGACTGTAATTTGTAATAACTATGCCTACCCATGCACTAAATTTCAGCACCCTAGTGTCAATATTATTTGATATATAGTGTGTTTCTAATATTTCCACACCCCTTTGTCGAATACCGCCCACTTTCTTTACAGTAATTTTTAAAAATTGTGTCTGCCCCTGTACTAAATTTCAGCACCCTAGTGTCAATACTATTTGAGATACAGTGTTTTTTAATATGACCACACCCCTTTGTCAAATAACGCCCACTTTATTGACCGTAATTTGTAATAATTTTGCCTACCCCAGTATTTTTACTGTAAATTTAAGTACCCTAGTGTCAATATTAACTGAAATACAGTGTTTTTCTTATATTGACCCGCCCCTTTGTCGAATAGCGCCCACTTTTTTAAAAAGGACCTCCGCGTTCATGGTATCTATCTGTTGACAAAAAATTACGGAATTCGGGCAAGAGCTGTAAGAGTTATCGATGTACATACATTTAAAAAAAAAAAAACAAAAAAAAAAAAAACAAAAAAAAGCGGACAAACCAACGAACTTGAGAACATCCTCCTTTTTGAAGTCGGTTAACAAAATGCTTTAAATTTTGATAAATTCAAAATGTCGTTTGTGAAGCAATATCTATCAAATAAATTAACTTATACAATATAAAATTTTTCGTTAACGTTTTCCAAACACTCAGAAGTCGAACTTTGAATAAATTCACTTGTTTACAAATTTCCCTCCAAAAAAACCCTCCCATTAGTACTCTTTAATATGTTTTATAATGCGTATAACGTAATAACGAACGTTTAATATCTGTGCAAGTATTTTTCAAATAAAGAAAAAAAAAAATATAAAATAAAAGGTCGCCATCTTTGAAAATATGGTTCTGAGGAAATTTACACGGAACTTTGTAAATATAAAAATGATTTTTTTATAATAAAAAAATCGCTCTTCACTCTTCGAAATTTTATGAAATTTCAGGTTAACGACATTGACAAATATTTAAAAAAACGTATAAGGAACTTGAAAAAATTAACCCTTTACAGTCTGGCACAGCAGCTTTGATGCTATGTAACTCGGTAAAATTTTTGTGTAATTTTCATTATTTAAAAATCTAATCTACCCACTGAACCATGAGCAAAGGTTTTGCGTAAGGTGAGAGTTTTACGAACGTTTTTGGGCAGAATTTTTTGTTTTTTTTTAATTTTTGATTTTTTATTTTGTCGCTAAAAAGTGATTGTCATAGAAGATTAAATTTGTCAAAAATTTTCGCATGAATAAAAACTGTACTTTTTTTGCTTATTTTGGGTCGAAAAAAAATAATTTTTTTTTGATTTTAGTAGATAAAAATGCCTCGTAAATGAACCATTTTTGTTCATAAATGAAACATAAATGTTTCTCTTTTTGCATTCTTAAATGAGTTAAACAAATAATTATTTTATTATCATATCATTAGAAACAATTTCTCTTAAACGAACCATTTTTTATTCATAAATGAGTTCAGAAATTAATCATCAATTTTATTTTTTTATATTCTTAAATGAGTTAAAATTGGGAGAATTTATACCTTTGTTGATATTTTTATAACAGTAAATTAAAATGTTTACCGTCATACAAACGTCATATAAACTTTTTTACCAGTGCAAATTGATTCTCATTTCCGAAGAAAAAAGGTTCGTTTCTGCGAGGCATTTTCATCCGGTGATTGATTAAAAAAAGGTTCATTTCCGAATGCCGAAAAATAACTTTTCTATGATTCTTTTTTTATCTCATTTCCGAACAAAATAAGGTTAATTTTTGAGAGGCATTTTAGTCCGACGAATGATACAAAAAGGGTTCATTTATGAGTGCCGAAAATGAACATTTCTACCCGAAAAGGTTCATAAATGAATTCGAAAACAGAAGTCTTGGTTCACTGGGTAGTTAAGATTTCTATCAGTCTTAATGATAAACTTCGGATAACATTTTTTTTTTAAATCTCAAAAATTTTAACCAAATTTAATTTTTAACAAAATTGGAGAATCAGCAACTTGCAAAGCAACCTCGAAAATAATATATTTCTTTTTTAATAAAATTGGAGAACTAGAATCTTCCATAGCAACCACGAAAATAATCAGGTATAGATTTTAAAAGAGCTTCCTCATTTGACGGAAAAACGGAAAAGGATTAACGGTTTAGAAGTTTTACTACTTACATATTAGAAAGATGTATTTCGATTTTTTTTACCTTAATCGATGCCTTGTGTAAATATGACACACACTTTTCAACTTCAAGCTGATATTTCTTTTATATAAGTTCATAAAATCGAGCTAGGTTTTTGGTTGGTATTTTAAAAAGTCTTTTGTTTTTAAATAAATTAAGTAATGAATAATAAATAATTTTCAACGACAAGATCGCATTCATTTCATTCATCTATGGCATAGCACCTATGGCTATGGATATGGCTCTTGAAAAAATTGTATAAAATTTACACACAAGGAACTTATTCATTTCTCGAAATAAGGGACCGATGAAGGTTAATTTGAGAAGTTGACTTGTTATCTCTTTCTATTTTTTACAATCTACTATTCCCCAAATTATCCTCAAAATCCCATTTCATGTCATGATTAAGAACCCAGTTATCTTTCTTAAGTCTTAGGGTCTTATCTTTCTTATCTTAGGGTCTTAAGTGACATTTTAATTTCACAATGGTTTTAACTGATGTTAGCTTTTAACGAATAAAACATAAGATTTACAAGTTTAAAATAAAACTGGATAAATGTATGTATGTACTTTATCCACTTCTGTGAAGATAGCCCGAAATCTTCAGCCCACATTTTTGGTCAGTTCTTCGCAAAATTTACTGAATGCTGAAATCCCAGGAATGAAAAAAATAGTTGATTAAAAATTTTTTTTACAAAAGAATGCAATTTAAAACAAAAATTAATCTCATCATCCCAAAATTGCTATCAATCGTCTTTTATACTGTAAAATGGCCTAGAAGTGAAAAAGTCATGGCATGAAAATGTCATGAGAGGAGAAAGCTGTAAAAAATCAAAATTTAAAAGTGATTTGCTTGAAAATGGGCAGATTTATATTGTCGTTTCATGAAATGAGTTACTAGCAATTTTAACTTTGTTTTTTTTTTCTTTTGGAAAAACGTCAAAAGAAGTAGAAGATGAAAAGTTCTCATCCTGGAGTTTTGCTCAAAATTGTATTTTTATACGGACAATCGAACAAAACTATGCTCAAGTTCCGGTCTATCGTCTCCTTGGTACCGAAATTTGAGCCGAAATACAAAAAATTTGGGATTTTTGTATGAAACTCCGATTTCCACACCACGAAACATGTCCCAAAACAAAATTGCTCATCCTGAGGTATTCAAGAGTTAAAATTACTACAGAGAAGTGCCTTTTCAAGTTGCTTTAACCCTGCAGTAGTCGCGTACCTAAATTTGACGAGAGTGGTCGCGCGGATTACATATGTAATCCGTTTTTTAAAGTTTAAAATAAGAGATGGCAATTTGAAAATGCTTAGTTATTTGTTTTAATTTTTATTATTACTTTATTTTATATTATATTTATTTAAAAAAACAACATAAACATAATTCTTATAGTACGTAAAATCAATGAATATCGATTGCAGACAATTTTGAAATTCATAATTTTGCATGACTGGATAACATATGTAATCCGCGCGACTACTGCAGGGTTAATATTATTTGACAGTCCATTTGTTATGTCAAAAAATAAATAAAATTCGGAAACCCAAACTCATCTTTATTTATTTTATTAGTTATAAGATCCGCTGAAGTTTTGAAAGAATTATATATGTATGTAATTATAATGTAATGTAACATGAATGTAATGTTCTTATATACAATTTTGTTATTTTGATTTCAACTGTATACAACACATTAAAGGGCAATCAAGGTTATCCATATTAAAATATTCTCCAGCACAAACAGAAATCATTCTACAGCAAGTCTGTTATAACCGAACCATATGTAGGACAGACATGCTTGCTGATTTCGCTGTGAGAAAATTTGCAAAATCCGAGACATTTTTAAATCAAGCCTACCTATCTACATACATACATACATACATATCTATTTAAAGACTGAAGTGCAAGTTTGCGTGACAATCGAGACGAGTGCAAAAACACCAACATTTTGCAGTTGCAGATACAGCACTCAACAAAGGGTGTTAGGGTTACTCAACAAAAGATATACATACATACATAGAAATACACATGTGTACATAAAATACGCTTTTTTAAAATAAAGTGAAGAGCCGGCAAATAAACCGGTTTACATGCTTGTGATTACGTGCGTGTGTTGCACGAATGCAATTCTTTCAAAGTCGCTAAGTTTGCGTGACGCCGGAACCAGTCTGCCGTTGTGCCGGCCGGCCGGCTTCGCATAGAGTGAGCAAAAAAAGAAACAACAATAATTGCCTAGACAACAACAAAAAAACATCAACAACAAAAAAACATCAACACCAACAAAACCAGCTGTTGGCTGATAATGTCTGAAAAGAATAAACACAACAAAGCTTACAAACATACAAACAAATATGCAGTATCCAGTAAACATGGATACAAGCTGCTTTTGTTGCAGGCATATAAATATACAGCAAATATATAGATATGCATATAAATATATTAAAGATACAAACATTTGTAAATGGTATTTTACAGACATATTTATTGGATATTCAGGGGGAGGAAATCATGAATGTAGCCCGGTCAAAAAACATATGGAACTGGAAGTTTGGAGTATATTCTTACGATTCAGCCGTAGCTATGTATATATGTATGTGGGTATAGAGAATATTTATTTCTTTGTACATCGCGCAGATACATACAAGGAATATCTCTCTGCCTCTCTCTCTCTCACTCTCCAGCTCTCTTCTTCTTCTCTCTCTCTCTTACTACTGCGAACGCTTTCGAAGTTTATAGCGAATACTAGAACTTTACAGAATATTACGAACTAAGAAAAATGCAGAATGTCGTAGAATACTTTTAAAGGTTCTTAACTCATACGGCAGACTTCAGCCAAGGGCACCCTTATTTGAATTGGGCTAGGGCTTCACTCAAGTGAAGATGTTTGAAACGTAAACAATGAGATTTAGAACCAAATTTTATGACAATAATCGATTGCGTTATTGATAATCCCAAAATATAAAAAAAAATTTAAAAAGCATATTTCAAAGCAAAATATTAAAAAGCATAAATTTAACCTATTTTACTTTCCATAGCCTAAGGTAAAATATATTAGTTATTGTACTGTGCAACATCAGTTGGTGCATGTCGATTTCCACATTTTCTACCTTAAAACTTAAAAAAAAAAAATAAAAATCGTGGAAGTCTTATCTTAGCCCACCCTAATGTAACATAACCATTGACTTTTCTACATAACCACGCCTTCACGTTGTGCATGGTTACTTATTTAAAAAAGTACATACTACATACAAATGTAAATTTACATGAATAAAATGTTAATTCACTAAAACAAAAAATGCGAAAGACAAATAAAGCCAGTAAAGAGTATTTCATCCAGAAGTATTGCAAGTACAAACAAATTTTGCCAGGAGTTTTTTGCATTCTGTTTCCGGATCTTTTAACTAACATATGTATATATTTATATACATATGAATATGTAATTGTTCAAATTCAGCTGACCAAGGTTGCAAAAATGTGTAATATTTTCGTTGACAAAAATAGATAGACACCATATACTACGTAGAAATGATCTTATATACAATTGTTGCTATACGACTTCGAATAAAGATTCTCGAAAATCTAAAAATAAATTAATAAATATTTTTTGCTTCATGCATTCAGAAGATTTTTTCAGACCTTATATGAATTAATGCAAAAATAAAACCATTTACGCAAAAAAAAACGAAAATTTATCATAAATGTATGTGAAGATGCTTTGCTTCTTGCAAACAAAGGTTTCTCGGCTATATGTACATGTGAATTTTTAGTAAATATATATGTAAATCCACAGAAGGAAAAATGCAGAGAGCTGAATAAATGCAATTGAACCTTAGAGGGAATACCCCCACTAGGAAATAGGCATGTTACCATAAACACGATTATTGCGCGAGGAAGCGAAATTACAAAGAAATATCCATGGTTAAAATTAAAAGATAGAAGTGAAAAACTCTTTTTTCTCAGTGATAATTTTGTTGCAATTTTGTACTAGTGATGACTTTTGTTGTCAAACACATAAAACAAAAGAAAAAAAAAATAAAAATACATATAAAAAAAAAAGAAATTGGCCATTTCAGTCCTCGAAAGGTCATGTTCATAAAAAAAGCTGCTTTTTCGAACTATGTTGATACTGGCCATGGTAGAATAAGCAAGATAGATGCAGGGATGCTTGTGCTCTCTTTTTGTTAAGCATAACTGTCAAAATTGCAAAAGAAAGCAAAAGATGCAAAAAAATAATTCAAATAAAAAAATTTCGATTTGATAGTTCTGAATTCACGCCCTCTCCATTGCATATACCTTCTTAATTCTACTATTTTGCTGGGTATAAGTCAGAATTAGATTTAAATTTGACATTTTTGCTTCGAAGATTGATCTTGGACAGACAATTTTCACAACATGTTGAGTTAATCAGAAACTGATAATTTCAGCAGGTGCACACTCAAGATTTGCACAACATGTGTACCCAAAAATAATATATATATATAAAAAAAAAGATATAATTAAATTATTGAACTCTTAAAAAATTTGCAGATAAAAATATCATTTTAAAAAAAGTAGGTAGATTCTTGAAAGTAAGTTTTAAACGAAGAACTCCTTTTGCTTTTTGATAAAGTTTTTTTTCTTAATTTTTTCTACTCTTTTGCTTCTACTGTGCTGGAAGGCAGAGTAATCTTCCCTTGATATTGTTCATGGTTTAAGGGCCTACTTAAGTTTTTTAAGCGAAAAAACCTTGTATTAAAAGTTTTATTTTTAAGCTACGACTTATTTTAGGTACATTTTTTTACATTATAATTATATATGCTTCGAAGAAAAGTTTTCGAAGAAAAATATTGATTTTTACCAAAATGGTAGGTAAAAACTGATTTTTGACTAAAAAAGTTATTTTTTTAGGTTATGAAAAGAGTATTTTTCTAAAATAAAAATTGAACAATCAAAAGTACCGGTCATATTTGCTTTGGTTAAATAAATTTGGTAGCGATCCTTGGCATAGTTTTTGAGTAATGCTTTCCACCGGTTTTAAACAGCCTTTTCGAGAAAACGCGTTTAAAGTTTTTAAAGTAGTTTATTTAGGTATATATAAATTTTTTTTCAACTTACATAGTATCATCTATTCTAGGACCATATAAGATAGCCTTATCATCAATTGTTGAGTTTAAAATTTCAACTTGCCTCTGTCTTCTCAGGATTCTTCCCTCGCGCGTGGCTTCCTGTGCATTTTTGTTTGCGAGAAAAATACGCGTGGAAATAACGTTTTTTATAAATGTATGACAGTTTTTGCCACAACTGATGCCAATTTCCACATTGGGTCCCCAGAATTTTATGCCAGGGGGAGAAGATCTTATTATTACTGTTATTTTTATTTTTTTTTACAGTAATATAAGGTTTTTCATTTTTCTGAAGACCACGGGACCATTCCCCTCTTTTTCCCCCTGTGGATACCTATGTTTTTGCATTTTTATATAAAGAGTGAATGAAAAAAAATAATAGACACATAAAAGAAGGCATTGAATAAATAAAAGACATATTAAAGAGAAGAGTTTTTGTAGCAGCTGTTATGAGTAAGGCAAATACATATATTTTTTATTGTCTTCTCTCCAGACCAGTGTTGCCAGAGAGACGAGCTGAAATTTACCACTATTTGGGAAAAATTTACCACTTTTGGAGAAAATCTACCTTTTCCCAAAAATTAAAAATTTTTAAATGATTAACAAACGGTTTAATTTTTTGTTAGTTTACATATATTTATAAATAAAAAACAAAAACATCAACCAATAATATTTGTACCATTCACACACCGAAAAGCAATGCTGATCCGACTACTGCTCCTATTCTGGACGTGTTCTCAGCGGATTTCTAGGAGAGTTTGGTTCTGTTCGGGCTTAAACTGCTTGTGAGTATAATCAGAGAAGTAACAGTGCCGCCAATAACTCAAAAAATTAACAAGTCTGGAAAAATTATTTTTTTCGCAAAATTTATCACTTTTGGTCAAAAATTACCTTTGTTACCTCTGCCCAAAAAATGAGTCAAAAATTACCTCAATTAGGGAAATTTACCTCAATCTGACAACACTGCACAAGTTACAAGTTTTTAATTGCAAATACGGCTTTTTACATTTCAAATTCAACTTTTTCTCAAATCAAATTAAACTTTTTACGAGCCAAATTAAACTTTTCCATTTAAGAAAAAAACATTTAACATTTCAAGTCAACATTCTACAGCTCAAAGAACTTTTTTCGTTTCAAACGCAACTTTTCAAATTCTGATTCAAATTTAGCAAGGATAAAGATCTGTTTTGAGTTTTATTTTTATTATTTCCTCATGTGATCCTGAAATATTACATATTTTTAGTTTGTATGTGCATATGAGAAGAAAATATTAAAATAAATTTATATCATTAGTTTCTGCCTATTACTGCCTATTATAAAAAGGTATTAACTATTAATATTTATTTTTTTTTAATTTATATATCGAGTAAAATAAAAACGACTAATTTGGGTATAAACATTGACATGATATTTAATACAAAAAGTTTTTCCTTTGGTGAAATGGGATTTAAGGACTCTTCATATGTTTTTATAGCTGCGACAATTTGAATATCACCACAATATATTCTCTTCTCTATTGAATCTCTTTTTCGCTTACGCATGAAGTAAAGTGGGTGTTTAAAAACCCATACCATAAAATAATGTATGTTGTCCACGCTAATGGTGCCACTAATGGTTCATATAGGATATAAGACACCTAAGAGAATTTTCCGAGCTGATATTAGCTTAGGTTATAAAGAATTGCTATGGAGCTTTCATAGGAGACTTAAGATCTATTGTGATTCTCTTTCATTGTTGTTATTAAACCACAAAATTCCACAGTTTCAATTTTTTTTTGACTCGGTAAAATCGCAAGTTGCATTTGAAATTCAAAAAAGTTTTTTTTTTTTTTTTTTTTAATTATTCATTTATTTGCAATCTATCTTAATCTAGACATTGAGCAAATTTGTTTATACAATACTTAAACTAACAGAGTCCGTTGTACCACTTAGTGTACAAAGGAACAAACTACTCAATTAACATTGTTTATAGCTAGGAATTAAATCTAGATGGCAAGTCTAATACATGATGTCTCTTAAGTCTACGGATTGCTTGACTGTTATCTAACAAGTTATTGGCTAGCGTATTAGGATGATTGGATAGCTTTTCCAGATATGAGCAACTAAATCTAGTAATTTCGTTTTTTACTTTTGGTGTATTAAGATCCCTGTGAATGATGTTGTTTTTGAGATACCACGGAGCATTTGCAATGATTCTTAAAGTTTTTGATTGGTATCGCTGCAATATTTCAACATTGGAGTTGCATGCTGTACCCCACAATTGGATGCCGTAGGTCCACACAGGCTTTAAAATAACTTTATATAGTATGAGCTTATTTTCTAATCTCAGTTTCGAGTGCGGATTAAGAAGCCACCACATGTTTTTAGTTTTTAGTTTTAAGTGTTGGAGTTTTGCTTTGATGTGACTTTTCCATGTAAGTCTTTTGTCAAGGTGCATTCCAAGGTACTTAACAGTGGTACTTTTAGGTATGGTTGTTTGGTTGATTGTTACATTTGGACATTCTGCTCTCCTTGTTGTGAATGTGATTTGTGTGGATTTGCTCGAGTTGACCTTTATATTCCACTTTTTAAGCCAAATATCTACTTGGTCTAAATGGTTTTGCACTATATTGGTTGCTTGATCTGCAGATAATGAAGAGGCCAAGATAGCCGTATCATCAGCATAAGTTGCAACTGTTGTGTTTTCTGTTATCGGCATATCTGAGGTATATATTGTATAGAGAACTGGTCCCAGGACACTGCCCTGAGGTATACCAGCTTTTATTTCACATATTTGTGAGAGATCTTCTCGGACTTTGACATAGAAATGCCGATTCAAATTCAAAAAAGTAAAATATTTATTTTTTTAAATAGGAAAGAGTTGAATTTGATTTGGAAAAAGTTGAACTTATAAAACTTCTGGTATAAATATTGAGTTCCTAATCCAACAGTCGAACTTTATATCCACATCTTTTTTTTTTGTCAAAAGTTTTATGGGTACATTTTCACAATTGTGGGTACTGAGAAGAGAGCATGATCAGCCCCGAGACAACCTTATTAATTCAATCATTATTTTACTGTAATATTCTGTTTTTTATTAATGAACCAAAAGTTAATAAAAATAAAAAAAAACTCCAGTTTACATTTTGCAGTACGTTCATAATTTTGGAAAAATTACTTTTCGATGCCATTATTCGATCACTTTTGAAGTCTTCTAAATAAACTTTTGAATGTAAAAATAATAACATTAAAAACAAAAATTATTGTCGGTGGGGAATATATAGAAAAAAATGCTTACAAATTTTTAACTTTGATGCAAAAATATGGATTCAAGATATAAATCCTCGAACCTTAAATTATTTCCCGTAAGCTATCTCTAGAGAGTGACCTGTCTCTAGTTTTCCTATTGGGTGGGCATTCTCTTTTAATCTCTCCCAATCATGCACAACAGTTACTTGCGTATACATAAATCCGTATTTATTTAATATATTTACAATTTACAAACATACTATATATTTCAACAAATTCACTCTCGATTTCAATACACTCGAAATACAGCGAAAAGCAAAAGATAAAAAACAACTAGTGAAATGCCGATAATTCTGGTAGGTACATGATGCGACAGAAAGAACAACAACAGCGTTCTTTTCGTCTACAACGCCGGCTGTATAAATAGCTGCACTTGCAATGCTTGTGGCATCAGTTGAAAAGAATACTTTGGAGTAACACATCAACGATAAATTTCAAAGGTCTTTGAATCCGACTAAGTCTGAAATATTAACAAAATACAAAAAATGGCAAGTCTACCAATGATGTTAAGCTTGGCTGACGATATGGACCGTCTAGCAATGACTGCAGCAGCACCTTTCTATGGTGGATACGATCCTGCTCTTCACTACTATCGCAGTCCTTATTTGCCTATTACCACCAGAGATAATCATCACCCACTGCGTGTTGCTGCACATGGTGGTGAGCACAAAACTGGCGCTGTGTCTACCATCGGCAAGGATGGCTTCCAAGTCTGCATGGATGTTGGACATTTCAAGCCCAGTGAACTGACTGTCAAAGTTGTAGACCACTCTGTGGTCGTAGAGGGTAGACACGAGGAACGAGAGGATCATCATGGCTATATTAAGCGCCATTTCGTGCGCCGCTATTCTTTGCCCAAAGGATATCCAGCCGATAAGGTGATGTCAACATTATCTTCGGATGGTGTTTTAACTGTAAGTGTACCAAAGCCAATGATTGAGGACAAGTCTGCCGAACGTATTGTGCAGATCCAGCAAGTTGGACCAGCACATTTGAATGTCAAGGAGAATCCAAAGGAAGCGCTAAATGATAAGGAGCATTCACCAGAAGATGGCAAAGATAAGGAGCAGCAAAAGAAGTAAAATAGTTCAGTGGTGAATTCGTTATAACCGCAAATTACGGAACAGCTTAATTCTGAGATATTTATTTTTGGAGTTTAATGAACTATAAAATTTAAGATTGTAGCATTTAACCTTACTTTAGTTTTTGTATTCAATTGAACCCCTTTTTCACTTTAATAAAAAAGAAAAGTAAAATATATATGTACCATGACTTTTATTTAGAGATACTTCAAAGGTCATCGAGTTGGGTTGGTGCGTTCACTTTGTCGAAAAAATGCAAAGGTAGTCGGGATTTTTTTTTCAATATCAGATTCTTGGTCGTTCTTCAATGCAGGCAGTATGACGACGGCAAGGGAAGGTTTTTGAACATCCAGTAAAGACTATCTGTCAATTCGTAAAAAAATTAACATGTTTGTTGGTTGTTCCTTCTTAATTTTTGGTGGTTTTCAACTCTGCGGAAATTTGGTTAGTAGTCTATCACCTCAAAATTCCCCCTCTGTCGTTTTTTTCTTGAAGTTTATTTTATTGACATTATTGATGGAATCATTTAACCAATCATTTAACATCTCGAGTTTTTAACGAAATTATATTTAATTTTTGTGAATAATAATTTTAAAATCGGGCAATATATATGTGGAAAAAATGTTCAGCAAAAAAAAAAAAATATTAAGCAAAATATATTAAAGTTAAGGATGGGAGGGAGTAGTACAAGTAAAAAGGAGTAACTGGTGACTTAATTACCCTTGTCTACTGTTACCGGCTCTAGTAAATAAAACTTCAACTGATGGGTCATAAATTTCTTTCACTTAAGCCAGTAGAATTAGTAAGGGGAAATTAAATTAAAACGGAAAATATATATAAATACATGGTGGTGCTTACAGTGGTACTGGTAAGTTTGCGTACAGCTGTGTTGCTGCTTGAGTGGGCGAGTTATTCTAATTTTTGAAAATAATCATCAAAAAGATTTTAATCTTCATCCCAAGATTCATACCTTTAATGGTGGAACTTAGCGTTTTAAAGTTTCAATTCCTTTAACTACCGGTTACATCCGGTTACACCCGCTTTATAAAATATTTTTAACAATGACAATTTTTATACCCCCACGTTTAAAAAACGTAAAATGGGCAGGTATATTAATTTTGTCACTTCGTTTGAAGGTTTCATAATATAATTACGACCATAAGGAGGTGTGGTAGGTATAGAAAAGTATATATATTCTTGATCAGCATAACCATTCGAGTCGATTGAGCCATGTCAGTATGTCTGTCCGTTTGTCTGTCTGTCTGTCACGATTACAGTCGTAATTTTCAAGCTATCACGAAATTCGATATTTAAGCTTGTATCTAAAAAATAAAAATCAAGTTCGAAAATGAGCCAAATCGGGTGAAAACCACGCCTACCTCCCATGCAAAGTGACTATCAAAAAAGTAAAATCTCTTTAAAATCCACAAAAATTTATATATGGACGTGAAATTTTGTATATAAGCTAAATATATATATAATATATACTTGATATTTGATATTTGCGAAAACCATGTCTACCTCTCATACAAAACATTTTATTGGGTGATTGAGTCTTTGAATACTTTGGTGGGGTATTTTAATTTCGGCCCAGTCGAAGATAATTTCTTACTAGTTTATTTTTGTCATAAAGCGAAAGAGTTACGCTAACGGTCGTATGCTCATAAGAGAAAAAAATTTTAAAACTGCTGCAATAGGGGGTCTATGGAAGGTTCCAATCATTTTTAAACTTATTATTTATGTAACCTTTAATTGTAAGTTAATTTATACCATTTTTTCAATATTTTTCTTTTGAAGGCTTTATAAGAGGTTCATACTTATCTTACAAAATTTGGTCTAGTCATCATTATATGAATTTAACCCTCTGCAACTGACGTGCTCTAAATTTAACAATATACCTGACGTAGGGTCTAGCAGACCTCACTTTTAAACTGATTTCCTATGATAAAGTTTCTGACCGTAACTTTCTTGACCTTATTCCATGTAAGAAATTCATTATTCCTCTTTTCGCACTGAGCGACGTCGAAGCATAAGTAGAAAAGGTGAAGAGAGCTTAGATACCGTAACTTCGAATTTCACGTTTGTACCCACGAAGTTTTATTTTCGGTGTCTGTCAGACTACGACGTCAGCTGCAGAGGGTTAAAAAAAAGGTCCAATATAAAAAGTTTTATGGCGTATGGATAACATTTGCTTTTTTTTTTAAATATAGTGTAAATGAAAGTTAATATTTCGACTTAATTTGATTATCAGCCACCAAATGCTTCGGATTAGCTGATGTTTGGTAAGTGCAGTCTTTATTGTGTCTTTCAGGCCTCATAGTATTCCGGCCCAGACCAAACATGGCATAATATTTTGATATTATTTTATGTTTTGATTTGAGAAGGAATATAAACCAATATTCGTAACAAAAAAAAAAAGAAAGAGTTTTCATGCACTATTCTTCTTTCTAAATAAAAACGAAATGGCGTTCGTTGGACTCTGATGCACTCATGAACGGCTCAACCGATTTGACTACGAAACAATAATTACAGGGTAATTACGGCTATTTTCTCACGAGCTGCGTCCACCAAATGTTATTTGCCTGTATATTTTTTTTAGATCATGGATTTGACGGGTTTTCTTAATTTTGTTGGTATTTATGTGAGGATGGTTTGTAAAGCCACCTTTTACCGTATTAGACTAAAACTTAGTTTTTTTCATATTAGGCTTAAATTTGGTAATTTAGTTCATATGGTTACGGTCGGCAGCATTATAAAAAATGGGTGTGGCCTAATTAAATCTACGTCCACTTTTCAGGAGATTTACGTAGAGCAAAGCGAAGCGCGCCAGGTATAATAATTTTAATATTACGCGTTGGAAGCGTATGTACAATAGCTGATATTGTATTGAATAGCATTCGACCGTGCAATATTGCAACTACTTTGTCGCATGCTTGCATCCAAACAATACAATAATCGCACACAACCTTCAAATAGCAACCGATATTGGAGCAGCCGTTGTATCGTGTAGATCCAGCTTAACGCAGAACGAGCTATGATGTGCGAAGACTTTCTTGTTACACTGTCTTTTGCGGAGAAGTACAACTTTAAAATTTGCTTATGTACAGACTGCATGTATGTATGAATGTTCATGCAATGCATTTTTATATATTGCAAACAATACATAAGGAATATATGTATATACCTACGTTTTTAAATATAGCTCTGCAGGCAAGAAGATAATAAAAAGACTGATTTTAATACACAAATTCCAGAATATTCCAGAATAAAACTTTTGCCATAACATTTTTTTTTCATGTTAACAACCTGAAGAAACCCCAAATAAATGTTCTGAACACTTGCATCCACAAACACACACACTTTTATAAAAAGCAACAGCAGAAATATATTAACAAAAACAATGCAATGAGAATAACTTGAAGAAATTTACACTCTTTAAAAAATGTTCTCTTAAATAACAAACAAATTTCATTCTTGTTGTTTTACAGCGCTGAATAACATCAATTCCGAGGAGAGTGAACTAAGCCACTCAAGCTCATGTGCTCACGAGCCGGCATATAAAAACCGCTGAGCTTTTATTTTCTCTTTAGTATGTTTTGAGCTGGCATATAATACGTTTGTAAAATTTTGCGAATTTATTCGAAGTAAAAAGTAACTTTATAAAAAAAAAAAAATCGAAAGAACTTCAACAAAACAAGTACATCTTTAAACAAAGCGTACAAAGAAAAGGTTGCGAAAACTTGAACAAAATGGCTATCGTTCCACTGTTGGTAAATTTGGCACGCGAACTCGACACCGAGTATAGTCCACTAGCAGGCGATTTGGATCATCTTCTGGACGATGATTTTGGTTTTGGCATTCATCCCATGGAGATTTTTCGTTCATCGCGTCCATCCTTGCTACTGCATCCACGTCGCCGCCATTTGCCGTATGATCGGCACCATCATGCTTTGACTCGTCGTGGTGCCATTCGTCATGGCGGCGGCAAGGACGAAGTATCTTCGTCGCAGCTGTTGCCCACAGTTGGCAACGAGGGTTTTCAAGTTTGCATGGATGTTTCCAAGTTCAAGCCGAATGAATTGACTGTAAAGACTGTGGATAAAACGATTGTGGTCGAGGGGAAGCACGAGGAACGCGAAGACGACCATGGTATGATTCAGCGTCACTTTGTGCGAAAGTATACGCTGCCCAAGGACTATGATTCTCAGGATGTGGTCTCAACAATTTCATCGGATGGTATACTAACTGTCAAGGCACCACCGCCACCAAGTAAGGCACTCAAACAGAATGAGCGCATCGTTCAGATTCAACAGACTGGACCAGCTCATCTGAGCGTCAAAGCACCCGAACAACCTCAACTGCAGGATGGCGGCAAGTCTGTTGACCAGGCTCAGAATGGCGCAGGAAAACAGAATAAGATGGAAACTGGCAAATAGTTCAACTATAGCTGCAGCATTTAATTCTCATCACATATATATATATATATAATTTTCGTTCATATATTCATTGCTCTGTATTTGTATTACTGAAGCATTTTTGTATTCCTTAAACGTTTGAAAAAACACAATTTTTGTATTAATTAGAGCTACTGCGTAGTTATTGTCCAAAGGAAATTTAATAAAAGTTTTGTATCAACTCAGTTGTAAGTCTTGTTTTCTGAAATCATGGTTGTTTCAATTGATTGCATTTCAGTGTTTAGTTTCGATACAAATTTTAGGTATTTTTATCCACTTTTCAATTGTGGTGTTACAGATACTCTCAATTGCCAGTCAGCTACTTTAATTAAAATATGAAAAGAAAATTTATTGAGTTCTTTCTGTAAGACGTTATATCTAATTTAATGACTTAAAAACTAAATATTTGAATAATCAAATGTTAAAATTATCTTCCCATTCTTCATTCATTTTGATTAGGTAAATTAACAAATTATTCCTTTTATCCAAATTTTTTGAATTGGCAAGTTGTTCCTTAAATACCCAAATAGTTTTCACTCTGCTCAAAAATTAAGTAGATTCTTTCCAGTTTTTCAAATGTCTAAGAATTTCATGAAAAATATTAAAGCGCCCATCATCTGTATTTATTAGATTATTGCTTTAGGGGTTAAATAATCTAGACACATTTTGCATTAAGTTTCGAACAACCAAGTTTCAATTTTTTTTAAAATTGATAGCGGTTCAATAAATTCATAAATAGCATGCAGAACTAAATAATAAAATATGTCGGAGTTCAAAAATTACGCTTGCCATGTTCCCTTATAAAGTCTACACGCAACGTGGCCTTTCATTAAATTACTGGAAACAACTTCTGCATTCAGAAAATATGAATATGCTTTTAGTATGAATTTTTTAAAAATTGAAATAATTTTGCTTTATTTAATTTTAGTTATAATAAGAATTCTTATTCCTTTTTCATTAACCTTTTCCTTATACTTGCAATAATCTTTATCGTAATTCTTGGATTAATGCTTGTTTTTATCCATGTCCAAATACTTGTCATAACCCTTATCCACATCCTTCTCTCAATCTATATACTATTCTTTTCCTCAAAACCTTTCCAAATATTTGTCCTTGACTCAACCCTTGTTCTAATTTTTGCCCCTAAGTCTTTTTCCTGCCCACTATCGCTGTTCGTATCTTTGCCCAAAATCCTTATCCTAATCCTTGTGCTTATTCTTGTACTTATCCTAATATTTATCCTTGACTTAATTCTTGCCTAGTTCTTGTCCTAATACTTTTCCAAATACTTGTCCTAATGTCTGTCTTAATTCTTGTTCTAGTCCTTGTCAAATACTTGGTTTTTGTCTTGGTTATTTTTTTGACATGAAACTTAAGAACCAACGTTCACTGAGGTACATTTATAATAACCTTAGCGCCATGAATTATTCCTTACAACGATGGTGCATTTACTTACATTAAGAGGTTCCTTCATCGGCCTTATGATGTCATTAATTTCTTTCGCAATTAGTACAATGAAACCACCTGTACTATTGTACCATACATTTTACCGTAACGATTATAGTTACCAAGTTATGGTATTGAAGATTTTGGTACATTTTCGATGCCTTAATTGACAGCATCGGCGATAGTTCTGAGCTACATTTTAAGTTTCAAAACTCTAGCTCATTGGGAAGTTGGTTAAAAATGGATTCCAAGATTTGTACGGGACAGCCAAATGAAGTGAAGCTAATAACGTTTTAAAATGAACATTTATTTGTACATTGCTTTTATCGCATGTTGTATTACTTATAATTAGGGCTCTTGACTTTTTGGACTTATTTATAACTAAGACTCTTGATTTTTTTGGAGCTTTGTTTGAGAGCCTGTATACTTGAAACCTGGAAAAAGCCCACATAGTTCGAGAACCTGGGTGTTTGCACACTATCCGTGTCATTTGATAATCAATTTTCCAGAAGTATCGAGCTTTTGAGCTACCCGGGTATTTTGAAGTGAAACAAGTCAAGGTTCCACTTCAACTATTAACTTTCTCCAGTAGGGCATATGTACCTCCTAAATTAGGTAGTCAAAATTAAAACTTGTTCTAAAGATATATATGGTGGCCGTGGCCGCATACGTTACAGTGCGTGACCGTTTCAACGACCGGTACCAATGTTACGAACCGCGAACTCTTGTTTGAATCTTACCTGGCATAGAAAATTTTTCAGACCTGTCGTCATCTCTCTACAGACAATGGCAAGTCTCAGAGAGTGAAATACCATGTAATGCACATTAGTCGTTCTGAGTCAGGATAAAAGTGGGTACTGTTCGCGCACATTTATGTACAAACATTTAACCCTGCAGTAGTCGCGCGGATTACATATGTAATCCAGTCATACAAAATTATGAATTTCACAATTGTCTGCAATCGATATTCATTGATTGTACGTACTATAAGAATAATGTTTATGTTGTTTTTTTAAATAAATATAATATAAAATAAAGTAATTATAAAAATTAAAACAAATAACTAAGCATTTTCAAATTGCCATCTCTTATTTTAAACTTTAAAAAACGGATTACATATGTAATCCGCGCGACCACTCTCGTCACATTTAGGTACGCGACTACTGCAGGGTTAATAACACGAACAATGTAATTTGTTAATAAAAAGCTCGGTCAAAGTTATTTCAAGGGCTGAAATGGCCAATTCGTTTTTTTTTCTTGAGGTACCCGGGTGCTCGAAAATAGAGAGCTCTGCTTATAGCTCAAATGGTAAATTTTAAGAATAAAACTTCAACTGTTCATCCAAATTATCGTATTTAAATTTTTTAAATGCTAATAAATTCCTTATAGTTGTTGTATTATCCAGTGATCTTTGTATTCATTTCTATTCAATTTGAAACATTTTTCTTTTCCGGTAGGTTTAAATAATCTAACAGTAAATTGTACATAAACAACAATCGCTTGAATATCGATATAAACTGGTTTAAAAATAAAACTAATGGATCAACATAGTTATGAAATATCAGTTTTGAAGAACATTTATTGAAATTATTTTATATATTAAGTTAAATTAATTAAATGAAATTATTAAATAAAAAAAGAAATACAGAGAGCAGCAATATTAAGCCAAGTATATGGGGTACTTAAACTATTTTTATTCAAAATAACGAAGAGTATTTCGAATTGTTTTTCGATGTTTTGACATGATTCAAGTTATGGTTATTTTTGCAATCATATTATTTTCACTTTTAATATGTTCGCATATTTTTATTACAAAAGAAAAAACTAAACTAAAAAGAACATTTAGTATGCATTGAGAGAATTAAGATGCATTGATATATATATAAGTATTTAAATAAAGTATCATTATATACAAACTACAAAAACAAAAGAAACACTTAGCGAATTGTTTAAAAATAAAAATAATCACAGATAACACAAAAATTGTTTCGTTTAATGCTTGATTGAACGAGAAAATCCGCATCATCAAAACTTGTGGTTTGTAAATTTAAATAAAGTGCAAAATTAATAACAAATGTTCTGGACAATTGAAGAAATAATAACGAACAATTTTATGATACGTTTTAAATTTCAGTCATATACAATTTTTGGCTGGGGTTTATATTTCCTTCTTTTTTATGGTGTATTGAATGACTACCAATACAATAGACCAAAAAGCAAAACTGTTATGTACTGTTAATTTGTAGTTATAAAAATAATTTGTTTTTATGGTTTGATATTTCAATTGTAGGTGTGTGTGTATGTTGTATAATTATGTTAATATTAATGTTTAAATTTTTATGTACAATATTTTATGAGTTACATGGATATTTAAGTTATTTGTTTTAGGTACACGCAAATGCGTAGAGCCATACATACGAGTATGTATATGTAAATATATCGGAAGGGGCTGTTAAAACTTCGGGCGGCTTTTGTTGTGTATTGTTGTATGTATGTCTGTATTTTATAAGCTGCTTGATAATTGTTTATAATATAAATATTTTTTTATTTAATATGCTGTTTAATTCGCATGCTTTTTAGAGGTGTCTAGGCAAGTATTAGTTATTTTGGACCGAGCCCTCTAGCTTATTTCAACAATAATTTAAATATAAATAAGATTTGTTAATTTTCAAAAATTAAACAAGTATGAAGTAAACTGTAGTAAATGATTCAACAAATCAGACTAAACCGACAAATTTTTATTGAAAGTAAAAGTCAGTAAATAATATGCTGTCTATGTGCAGTTTTAAAGATAACAAACAATAAAATAATATTATATTTTGAAATTTTTTTTAACTTCTTTCCACTTTTAGTTGGCTTAAAATTAAAACATATTGTTTTTTACAGTCTCTTAACGTTCATGGCCGAAAAAATTTAACAAAATTAGTTTCTTTATAATAAATGTACCTAGATATAATTTTCTTCAAATGTATACATTATATGGATAAAGTTTAGTAATTTTAATTTTCAATTGCATTTGATGAAAGTTAGAACAGTTTAAGATAAATAATCTTTGCATAGAATTAATTTCATATTTCTAAAATATACACATTTTTGAAAGAAATAGTACACATCTCATTTATTGGGTCATATGAACCATGAAGCAATTGCTTTAATCTGAAAATTTCGAGATGACAATATTTCTGATGAAGTTCTGGTACTTTTGGGCAACTAGTTCTTATCTTGCAATCAATTTTGGCAATTTTAAGCTTTTTGATGAGCCTCATGAGGATTTGCTTACAATCTCGCGATTTTAATCAACCAATCAAGCTTCTGTCCACTTAATACTTCTACCGAGACAAAGCAATTTTTAGGTAAGCGATTACTTAGAACATTTTTTCAATAAAATTTAACAAACATCACCAACTAATAAACATCACGGTTATTTTCTTTTTGTTATTGTTGGCAGTCAAAACTTTCGATGTACCTTCATTTTCGCCGAAAGGGAAATACACACTTTACTAAATTGAATCTTATGAGCGAAATTTGTGGAAGATTTCGAGTTTCTATCTAGTATTTAATAATCACATAAAACTTAAGATAAGATTACTTGAATATTCTTTAAATGGTTAAAATACGCCAAGGATAGGAGAAGCCAAATTTATAATCAAATTGCACAAAACGTAAAAAATTATTAAAAAAAAAAATTTAGAAATATTGAATAGTACTCTCTAAATACCATATATTATTAATGCTAAGCTCACAAGTGTGATAAGTCAAAAGTTGGTCATATTTAGGAATGTCGATTACGTTTCAAAAGTGCAATATACTAACCAGTTTCTAATGGTTACTCGAACGAAAAAACGAAACGAGTTGTCCATTTCTTATGATCATATTGTGTTGTGTATGTTATTAAAAGTTTTGTACATAAATGACTAAGAACTGGACCCATTAGTTTTATGCCAACTCCGAATGACTGCAAGAAGCATTATATGGCATTATTTACTCTCTGAGGTTTACCATCGTCTGCAGAGAGGTGACGGCCGATCAGAAAAATTAATTTCAATTGCAAACTTTTCTGTCAGCTAGTTGGGGTTCAAAATTTTAAGGGGGCATATAGGTTACATTTTTTTTCGGGAATTTTTTTTCATAGAAGGAAAAAAGATATCGTTTTCAAAATTTGCACATATATTTATTTACATTAAAAGAATACAAAACAGTTTTTCAGAATTTTAAAGCGGTTTTTGACGTTATTTGATTTTTTTAAAAAAATGTCAAAAAATTGACGGTGTGCAGGATATCACCAGTCTGGAACATCTGAGGAAAAAAAAAATACAAATTAATTCTTGTTTAAGTGGCCACCACCTGAACTAGGATAAGTTTTATCCGCCAAAGAAAAACAAAATGGCGGCCATTTAAAAAAAAAAAAATCGATTTTCGAGGTTACAAAATCGGTCGCCATTTTGTTTTTCTTCGCCGGATAAAAATTATCCTAGTTCAGGCGGTAGCCAGTTACACACTTATTTATTTTTTTTGTTTTATTTTTTCCTCAGATGTTCCAGACTGGTGATATCTTGCACACCGTCAATTTTTTGACATTTTTAAAAAAACAATCAAATAACGTCACATTTTTTGTATTCTTTAAGTGTTAATAAATATATGTGCAAACTTTGAAAACGATATCTTTTTCCTTCTATGAAAAAAAAATTCCCGAAAAATTTTTTTTGTTTAAAATTTGTAACCTATATGTCCCCTTAAATTGGCATCGAATAGTCCATGCACTTTTTAACGCACTCGGCCACAGCCGCAACACCATTAGAAACAAATTACAATAACGTAGAAACTAGATTGATGGCTTCAAAAATACAGAAAACTTATTTTTGTAGAACACTTGTCACATAAGTGCGCTTAGCCATCGACAATGCCTTTAAATTTGGGAAAATAAACAAAAAAAAAAAAAAAAACGCAAAACATCTTTGACTACCAAAGCTGAAGTAACTGTTGGAAAAAGTTTATTTGGTCCTTTTAATTCCTCAAATGGAAAATGGGTTTAATAAAAAGTTTTTTATAAAGTTCGAAATGATGTCAAGGGTTATTCTCAAAAGTTCAAACAAATGTATTATCTATATATAATATTAAGACTCGAATTACGTGCGTAAGAGCTTATGCTCTTTAGATATATCTTTTTTAAAAAAAATAAATCTGATATAGTCTTGTTTTCTTCCAAATCTTAAACTCAGTCCTACCGAGATTTTTTTAGATGATATGAAGTGATGCGCTGAATGCTGGTATTGAAAAAGCTGCTCAGCTCACTATATCATTCAAAAACTATGCTGAGCTTTACTGAAATCGAAATTAACCTAACTTTAAAGGAGTTTTAAGGAAATAGAAGTTATAATAGAGCAAGTGAAAAATAAAGATTTCTGGCATATATTAACTGATGTTTTTCAATACATCGCAAATTAGTGTAAAGTGTACTATTTTAATTTCCATCCACATATTGTAGGTCTACGAAACTTTTGATTAACTTAAGGTATATAATAAGTCAAGCTTAGTTTTGTTTTAATAGCTATACTTGCTATTTAAGGGCTATAAACACATTATATGAGATGTGTGCTATTTATTTAAGAGAGCGTTGTGCAGAATTTTATGTAGACATATTATCTCCGGACAGAGAATGGTTGAATTAATAAGGTAGTCTCGGGGCTGATCGCACTCTCTTCTCATTATCCACAATCGTCAAAATCAACGAAAAGCAACAACAACTTCATCGGCTTTACATGTTATAAATTTTCGCTTTCAGATTTTGTATGAACTGTCAACTTCGATGTACATTTATGGTCACTCGCTCTCACCCTTGCGACAACCTTACTAATTCAACCATTGGATAGAGTTTATCTACGAAAAACCTCTTGTTGCAAGATGCAACTATGAGTCACACCTATTTATATTATAAACAAGCATTTAATAAGTAATATAAAAAACAAACTGATTTTCATTGCAAAACAAAAGATATTTACTTAAGGAATTAACATGGCATTTTGATTTTTTTTTCTTATAAAAAAATTTTTAAAATATTTGTTTAATTGCTTTAATTGCTTAAACAAAGCAACGTTCGTAATTGTCAAATACTTTTTGCCATGTGCAAAATTAGTAGAAAAGAAAAATAAATAATAAAAATTATTTTATTCTATAATTTTGCATATCTAAATATAAGCTACTTCTAAACTCGATGAACGCGTTGATTTGAATTGCATAGAAACTGCAGTAAGTTTCATACCAAGGATTGGCTGGTTACACTTGTTCAGCCAGCAACAAAAATCTTTCCTTTAAAAATTCATACAATTTAAATAATTTTTTGTATGTAAATGTATGTATGTTGTTTGTTTGTATCTGTATGACATTAACTGCTCATATAATTATATTTAGGAATAAAAAAATTATTTTTTAATCAGGCTTTCGCAACTGCTACTCAAGTTTGGCAACGATTTAAAGAATAAACGACCTTTGTCAATTGGTTGTTTTGCATCTCGCTCAGACGAAGCGCCGACAGCGCCGCCGTCAGAACCTATTGCAACCAGTGCTTGCTCACCCAGATCTACCGTGTGCATTGAGCGATAGAGTGAAGATGAAGCATTTGGTTGTTTGTGGCTATTGCTGCTGGCACCTAAGGCTATTATTGAAGAGAGCGGCGATGTGGGCAGCTTCATGTCAAGTATGGTGTGGGCGGCAGCAGAGTGGTTTTTTAAACGTTGCTGTTGCCCTACATCGGCTAAAGGTGTTGTTGTGGCACATGCGGGCGGTGTCGCCGGGTCGACGGCTGTTTTGAAAATCATTGGATCGAGTAGGTCTGAATCACTGGCCAGCAGTTTGGTGTCCGAATAACGACGCAAATCTTTACCTAAATATTTCTCCAAGTTATCAGCAGTGCTGATGTCGGGCGCTGTAAGTACACTCGAATGCCGGTAGTTAAGCTTGGATGGGTAGCCATCGATGTCGGCACTAACGGTGTCTGGCTCCATGCCTAGCATTACAGAATCGTTGAGTATATCGCGATTTTCTAGAAAAATCGATGAGTTTGAATAACGTTTCGATTGTGGCTTGTAAGCGAAGCCACCCAAACCGTTTGCTACCGCTGCTGAGACACCAGAACTTATGGAGGGTTCCTTATGTATACCACTGCCACTAAGACTACTTAATTGCATAGCGTGTTCTCGTCCTGTGTCGCTGAAAGACACGCCGCCTGTGCTGAGATCTTGTCTGGAGCCGCTACAAACATCGTTGACAGAACCGCGGCTAGAGCTCTGCGAATGCTCCAGTACATTGTGAATAGAATCATGAAATGGCGTCATGCTGCCAGAGCCCTGAGGACATGGTCGAAATGATGAGATCTGCGAGACCACATCGTCTAAGGCCCAGTCGCGTTCGTAGTTGTGCTGCGATTGCGAACACTCAATATTGGCAACAATTTGTCCCTGTTGGGGTGATGGCAAACCAACACCATCGCCTGCTACTGCAGAAGCACGCGAGGTGGTATCCATATCCAGATCTACCTGCTGCAGAATATGATGCGGCGAACTGGCCAGTACATTATGTAGCGCAGCAGCGGCTCCATCCAACTCTGAGTTACCGGCACACATGCCGTCAATCGGCAGATTAGCCCCTGCGCCCGAACAGGCAGCCTGCGCTTCTCTAGTGCTGCTTATAGGAAACCCAATGCTGCGTGGCTCCTGCACCGCTGCATAACGGTTTTGTTGATGTGGCGCACTTGGCGACGGATGCGATAAGGGATGCACTTTTTCGGGTGCGTTTTGAATCAAAAGAATTCTGTGAAATAATGGGAATTAAGCATGGTAATAATAAATAAACAATACCAAGTAATAAAGACCTATTTCTGGCTTTCCAACGATGGCACAAATGGAGATAAGCCTTGCATTGAATATACATGAAAACAACACCGCCAGTCAGGCCAACTGTGACTACAGCAAGTTTCGTCCAAAATGGCCAATCTGATAGAAAAAAAAAACCAAAGTAAAGCTGTAGTTGTTCTTGTAAGCTTTGTGTTTAACTTACCTATCAGGCCACGTTTGACATCATCGGCAGCTCTTTCAATGAGCACACAAAGTGACCATATGACGCACAAAGCAGCAGCACAGTGAAATAAAACTGAACAACAGAGTCGTCTTCTTTCTACGCCGGAGATATCCAGGCTGCGCCACTGCAATCAAAAACGATATATTTTTTATTTTAAACAAATTTATTCGTGGCGTTTTTGTTATAGCGATTCTTATGATAGCTATACAAATAACTGTATTTTTTATAATTTTTTTTTTTATTTTAACAAACAAATGTCAAGCAGGTTTATAACTGATAAGCTTACCTCATTGAACGGCTTTATTTTTGTATGCATTATAAATGGAAATTTGCAAAGTTCGCAGGAATTTGTTTCCGATGCTGTCAGCCATTGTTGTAGACAAGCCTGATGAACATATTTTAAGCTTCCCGCGCAATAGCATGGTGTCAATAAAGGATTCTTTGGATCGCTCTCGCAGTGGCAAATGCGACAAATGTCGCCACTGCTCTGTGATGCTTGACTGCTGCCAGAACCAAATCTATAACGATACAAATACAAATAAAGGATTTAATAAATATTTATTCAGTCAACTATGTGATTTAGAGTTTTCATAAAATTTAATAAATAAAATTGTAAACTTTGTCAACAATTCTTAAAATGTGTTTACACTCGAACTCATTTAAGGCATTTAAAACAATATTAAATTTTATTTTCCCGAGACACTTCTTTTAACTAAAATATCGGGAAGTATTTAAATTTTTAATGTTTGTCACTTTACATTAACAGTCCAATTCATGGACATGTCTCTTGTCACGTGCAAGAATTTTTCCACTGCATGACATGTTATTACCCTGAATGCTGCTAATTGCACAGTTTGTATTAAATGCAATTTTAATTTACAAATTTGACATACAATTATTTCCATGCAGGCAAATTTTATTTTTAATTAGGTACGGCTTATCTCGATTATTTTGCAACTTATTTGCTAGTAAAAAAAAAAAAAAACAAAAGTTTTAGTTTTTACAAATAAAGGAAACCATAAAGATAATTGTATTATTTTAAAAATGCTTGAAAGTATGGTTAGATTATTAAGAATTGGAGTCAGAAGGAATCAGAAGTAGTAAATATCATGTTTGTTGGTAGAAGAAAAAAAATATCGTTATTTTAGGAAGCTGACCAGCGCTTTTTATTTGCAATTTTTAATACAAAATAAATATTAAATTTTTACCCGACGTTTCGTCATTTTTTTGTTGACATCTTCAAGAGTTTTTTATTATTATATTATTCTTTATACATTAGATTTTAAGCACATTTTTCTATGTCTATCTAGTTAATTCTAATGAACTAAAATTTTATACACTTTAGTTGGATTTAGAAATATTTATTAAATGTGTTTTAAAATATAATGTATAAAGAATAATATAAATAAAACTTAATTAAAAAGACCCCAGAAGATGTCAACAAAATATTGACGAAATGTTGGGTGAAAATTTAATTTTTATTTTATATTAAAAATTGTAATTAAAAAGCGCTGGTCAGTATTCTCTTAAAGTAACAATATTAACATTGAATTTGACCTGAAAATCACATGAAAAAAAATGGTGACTTCAACCGTTAATTGCCATTCACAATTAATTTAAAATCGAAAAAAGAAGTACTATAGTCATATTTGTTTTTTTTATAGCCACAAAAGTTTACCTTTTGTTTTTGAAATAAAATTTCATATTTTTGAATTCTTGAATTGTGTCCTGTTAACTTTAAGGTATTTCTTTGTCTATCTTAACTGACGTTGTGGGTTACAAAATTGATGCCGTTCAATAATTAACCTAACTTTGATGGATTTCATTGTAGATTTATCAGTTCTAAAAATAACTTTTATCATACACTAAAAGAAATACTAGTTAATTCTGTGTGAATTAGGAAAAAATTTTAATTGGACACACTATAAAATTTAACATCGCTTACTAGAAAGCGTTTGCCACAAATTATACACAATTTAGACCATATTTATTCTTTTATTTATATTTTGCACAAATTGTATTTTTTCTGTTTACACTTTTTGTTTTATTCTTTTTTTTTTTTTTGTTGAAAGTTGATTTGACAATCCATGAACGATCTCGTATAATTGTACCTGTATAATTGTATCATGCTTCAGACCTGTCGCGATATTAAACTACTAAGTATAATAAAAAATGCCAAAAAAACTATGCATATACGCCATTTTCATGATAATTTGAAATAAAAGCAAAACTAGAAAGGAATGTATTATCTTCGGCTTGGCCGAATTTAATAAAAACCTCTTCACGTATGTGTTATATATAATATTCGAAGTTATGAAGGGTTTTATTATTTTGATGACTTCAGCTTGTATGGGGAAGGCGTGGTTTTAATTCAATTCATCCAAATTTCAAACTAAGTACAGGCTTATGGGAAAAATATCAAATATCAAGGCTTATTTGTAAAATATCAAGTCAATACTTTAGTTTTTATGCAATTTATGAAGGTTTTGCGTTTTGATGACGTCACTTTGTATGGGAAGTATGATTGGTTTCCATTCGATTTTGACAAATTTCAAACTGTCAAAGTATTTTGACAGATTTTATCTAGAGCTCGTATTTGGAATGCTCATATGCAAAATTTTACGTGTTTTGTTTAATTTTTGTGGAATTTAATGTTTCCACAGTTGACAGCTAAGTTTTAAGTTTTATTATGACAGTTTTATTATGACAGCTTGAAAAATACGGCTGTAAACGTGACAACGGACAGACGAAAATGGCGAAATCGACTCAGGTGATGCAAATCAAGAATATATCTGTATCAATAAACACACGCAAGGAAAAAAAACGTTTATCGCCAGTTTGCCTCAAACGAACTTCGTTTGTCGTGCTTGAAATCGTTTATTGCAAACGTTTCAACAGTTGTCATAAACGTTGAACGAAAATTAAACAAAATTCTCAATTGTGAGAAACGAGTCATTTAGTTGCAGGAAATGAATTTCGTTTGTCATAAACGCGAGTGATTTTTAAATTGCAGCTATTGAAAACTTCGTTTTTCCCAACTGAAAATTTTGTTTATTTTTCCCTTCGTTGTATAAACATAACGCTTATAGTTTAGAGTTACTTTTTGGACAAATTGTTACTATATAACGAAATTGGTAGTTTGCTTAATACGCGGACGAAGATAGCAACAGAGGTGGAATCCATAAGAAGACGGACGGACATAATGAGAAAGATTATTAATATAATAAATAATAATGGCCGAAATAGCTTGCGGTTTATATATATAAGATATAGTTTTAAGTTGTGACAACTGAATATTCGTTTGCGGCAAATACAGCTCGCAAATGAAGTATAGTTGGTGAATTTTTCAGTTGTGGTAAACGAAAAATTTCTTTGCGTGCAATAATAGGTCAGTTTTCGTACTCGTTGCAAGTAACTTGAAGTTACTTGAAAGCGTTTCAGTACACATTTTTTCAGCACGAGAGAGAAGAAGAAAAAGCAAAGTGTCACTCTCTATAACTCAAGCTTGACTTGAAGTTTATTTAAAATATTTCTTCAAGCATAATATCGAGCTTCGAACAGCTGATTGTCAAAGTGTCCAAATTAAATTGTTGTGAAAAAATTTATGAAATTGGTTAGAAAATTAATAAAAGCAAAGTTAAAATATGCAAAATGAACGCAATTGGAAGCCAAAGGTTCCTAGAGAACAATTCACGTGCAACTTCTTTGAATGTTCCATTCTTTTAAATAAACCAACCAGCAAATTCAATTTATATTTAATTTAAATTGTCAAAGAGCAGCTGTTGTGCATGAAGTTGTTCGAACTTTATTAGATAAAGCTTAAGCTTAAGTCGGATTTCAATTTTTTGAGAAATCTTAGTTCAAAGTTTTTAATCGCCATATTTGTTGATTATAATTTTTATCTGTTGTACTGCTAAAATATCTCTCTGTATCGTATTGTACTAATAATTGGCCTAATAAATGAAATAAAAATATTGTAGGTTCTATGAAAACTTCAATGGTTTTTGTATCATAACTTTGGTTTGGCTTAAGCTAGAAGTTACAGATTTTGTATGTATGGGACGATATGTTCAAGGAAAATAAGAAATATAAATAACTTAGTTCTGACTTAAGTCGACTTAAGCGATTTTTGCTTTTGGATATAGATATATACTTTCCTTTGCCCACCACGCGTGTTTATTGGTGTTAAACACGGAGAGATAAATTTAATATACCTCTTACGCAGTATAAAAAATTAAGGAAACGATGTGACCATTTCTTAGCCAAGAATTTTGAATGATTGAAAAAATTCATGTGATTTCAATTTGAACAAAGTTGACATTCTATTGACATTTACAAAAAAAAAAAAAAAAAAAAAAAATAAAATAAAACTTAAAAATGTTTCACACATAAAAAAAATGCCTATTTGAAATGTTTATGTCTTAATGAAACACTGCTTGTTAGGAATAGGTTAGTTTCTAATTTTAAGTAATTTCAAACTCCGAGTGCGTTTTAAATATCAAAGCTTATGTGTTAGATATCAAGGCAATAAATAAAATTTAACGGTATTTATTAAGGTTTTGCTGTTTTGATGACGTCACTTTGTATGGAAGATAGGCGTGGTTTTATTAGATTTTGCTAAAATTCAAATATGTAGTACGTTCCAAAATAATTTTCTTTTATGTTATATATTTCATTTTATTTTAATAGACTGGACATTTGCACACATTATTAGTTGATAAGTTAAGTAAAATTTAGATGAAAAATTAATTTAAAGTAAACATTAATTCATCTTTGAGTATAATAGCTGAATAGAAGTAGTAAAAATCTATTATTTTCTTTATTGTTTTAGATAATTTTTTTGTTTTTTATATAATAAATGTTCAATTTAAATTTGTTTATAAATACGTTTGCGTACTCGTTATAATATTGATTCAAGTTTTGACACTCCTCTTCCATTAGTTTTATGCTTTTAGTTCTGGTCTATTTTCAACGTGTGCTGATATCAGCTCATAGATAAAGCAATCGCATACATTTTATCAATAAATCGACACGAATGCATTGTTTAAAACTCTTTATATTCCCCTTCTCTAGTGTAGGCTATACACACGAGCAGCGGCCACTCTCACACAGGCTTGAGTGACGTGCACATTTCATAGGAAAAAAGAGTTGTGAAAAACAAAATATACGATTTTTTTTTTTCAGGATTACATAGCGCTTCAATACCTCATGTTTAAGGTGTTTTTATATATTTTTAAATAATATAAAAAATGGGGTATTTTGTAAAAGATTTTAATATAACTTAAATTTAGATACAAA
Source organism: Pherbina coryleti (assembly GCA_943735915.1). NCBI lineage: Eukaryota > Metazoa > Arthropoda > Insecta > Diptera > Sciomyzidae > Pherbina > Pherbina coryleti. The sequence continues at coordinate 108,499,481 of OX030952.1, forward strand.
TGGTTTTAATATATAAAGGTATCGATAACGGGACCTACTAGTTTTATACCGACTCCGAACGGATAATGTGCATGTTCGTCAGAAGCTCTTCATGATATTATTTACTCTCTGAGGTTTGCCATTGTCTGCACAGACCGATAAAATAAAAATAAATAAATAACTGGTCATTTCAGCCCTTGAAAGCACTTTGACCTAGCTTCTTATGATCAATTGTGTTGTGCGTGTTAATAAGTTGGTACACAATTGACCGAGAACCGGACCTACAGGTTTAACGCCGACTCCGAACGGCGATGAACGGAACGTTCTTGTTTTCAAGAAGCTTTACATGGCATTTTGATTACTCTCTGAGGTTTGCCATTGTCTGCAGAGTGGTGGCGGCCGTACAGAAAAATCATTTTAATTCAAATAATTTTCTGTCGCTGCTGGGATTCGAACCCGGGACTCCAGGTTCGTTGACATAGAGGCCACGCACTTTAACCAACTACGCCACGGACGCCACAATCTATCTCTTAGGTTTCCATAAAAAAATTCACAAACATGATCTTTTTTTTGGCCTCTGGATACATAGTCCCCCTTAAGAGTAAGGTCTCCTTTAGCCATTCGCAAACAATTCAACTCTCAAAGCGAACATTGAAGTCGCCATGGCCGAAATAGAGCCCCAATTATGCGAAAAAGTGATTGCAAATTTAGAAAAAAGTTGAAGGTTTAAGAAAGATATTGTAATCTCCATTAGTCTACTTTATAGTCCCATAAAAATTTAGGTGGCATCCGAACAATTGTTCGTTTTATTAAAAACAAAGGAAAATATCCTACACTTCTTGAAGATATAACCGTTACATGAATTTCAGAGCAACAAGAAAGATTTATTAAAAAACTATTTAGTATAAAAAAACCCATCCTACGACGGGTTGTAACGATTTAAAGTATAAAATACGACAAACAATTTTTCGATTTATGGACATCACTTTACAAAAATTAATTGTATGTGCATACTTTTAGGCTGACAGTTTTAGAAGCTCAGTAATAGTAAGAAATAATTACAGTTTGAGCGATATTAGGTGTGGAGTACCACGTTTGCCTTTTATATATAAAGATCTAAACTTTTCCTATTCCCACAACCAAAATTTTGATCAAAATTTTAATTTGATTTGTTTATCTTTACACTTAAATTTCTTCATACAAGGTGGCGCAAAAATAACCTTCCGATGTTTTTTGGCTGTAATTTAAAAAAAAAAATTAAAAACTTTGATTCTTCTTGTGGATTATTTTAATTTGGTCTTTTAATTTTTTTTACATCAAGTCGAGAATATGATGTCATGTAAATGGCCGCCGCCACAGTTGATTGTCATGTGAGCCCTTTTTATGGCATTTTCCATCACTTCGGCCAAAACTTCCGGCGATAGGTCCTCACATTCTTGACGGATATTGTCTTTAAGAGCTGCAAGAGTCTGAAACCCGCGACTTTAAAAAGCCCAACAAAAAGAAGTCTAGAGCGGTCAAATCAGGCGATCTTGCTGGCCAGTGCAAATCGCCAAATCGGGAGATTAGGCGCCTGGGAAATGCATCCTTCAGCATATCGGTTGTGGCACGTGCAGTGTGTGCCGTTGCACCGTCCTGTTGGAACCACATGTTTTCCAATCCCAATTCATCAAGTTGCGGCAAAAAGAACTCGTTGATCATTGCTCTGTAGCGCTCACCATTCACAGTAACCGTCTTCGAAGAAAAAAGGTCCGATGACTCCTCCAACGAAAACAGCACACCATACAGTGACTTTGAGCGGGTGTAATGGCTCTTCGTGGGTTACACGCGGATTTTCAGTGCCCCAGAAGCGTAAATTTTGCTTATTTACGTACCCGCTAAGATGGAAATGGGCCTCATCACTCATGATTATTTTTGATGAAAAATCATCTTCCTCTTGGTGGTGATTAATTCCGCGTTTTGGAGCAGTGTAGCGTAACATTGTTTATTAACGTGTATTTCGCATGTGTTTACTACACAAATGTCAAAACAGAACTGACATTAGGGGCCAATCGCAAAATTTATAGCATTTTCTGATAGGAGGATTACTTTTGCGCCACCTTGTATTAAAGGGAGAGGAGAGAACTTTTTTCAATTTTGATGATTTACTCAAATTATTAAAAATTTATGCGTTTTGAACTAGAGATCCAGGGAGCACCATCTTAAAACTGAATTCTATCTGAACAATATTGAAAGTGTTTTTTTTTATTATCTTAAAGAGTATATTCATAGCTTATATTTTACAAAAAATTGTTTTTGCAAGAAAACTTTTTCGCTCTACCTATTTCATATTTCCTCAAACATTTCAAATTAAATAAAAAATATGAACTTTTTAGCGAGTTCAGAAAGTGAATATCTTCCAAAATTTAAAAATATTTTATGTTAAATATAAATTAATTTCTCTTCAACAAAAATTTTGAAGTGTATTTTTGTATTTCCAGATTTCTTAAAACTGCGATAATCCGTTAATCTTCGTAATAAAATATAACAAATAAGTTATGAATATAATTTGCTGTGCTGACGTTTATGTCAGTGTTAAGTTTATACATTAGAAGCTTTTATTTATTTTTATTAGCATTTTATTCTTTCTTAAACCGTAAAACTTGATAGATACATATTTTCCATGTATGTTAATTATTTAAAGAACGTGACTTAAATGTAAAAAATACAATCAGAATATGAATTTATTTGTCATAAGGTATTTGACATAACAAACGTATTGGATTCAATCACAAAAGTTATTAAAACTTAGATAAAAAAATCACTTTTTCAACTTTTTAAGCACACCAAATAGTGGCATTGAAAATAAAAACAACCAGCAACAAGCAACAGCCAAACACACAATACAAACATATTTGTACTTTAGGCCGCATAAAATGTTCATTGTCGAAATATTGTCAAAATTACTCTACAAAAGGTTTTAGTTGTATTTTTTGCTTAGTTATAATTTAACAGCATTCAGGAAAAAGATCTCAAACAATGCATTTATATGTATATACATAGATACATACAGATGTAGTATGTACAATTGCTAAGGTATGTATGGATCATATGTCATTAACAAGCAGTAATGATTACCAAGCATTTCTTAGAGTGAATTGAGAAAAAAAAAAGAACTGACAACGGTTGAAATTTTCTGACACATGCATTAATTACCTAAGTGTACATATTTGTGTAGCTTTTGTTTGATAATGCAATCAAGCTGAAACGAGCGTTTAAAGTTGCATTCAGTTTAACAATTTTCAATGCAATTTTGTGTTAATGCAAATGGTTATAATTTCGACAAAACAAAAAAAAGTAATTAAAATAGGAACTAATAAAAGGTAAGTAGCTCTGTTAAAAAAAATATAATTCGTATATATATATTTATGCCAAAAGTTGAATTTAAAATATTTAATGTGAATCAACATTTGAAATTTTATTTCCTGAAAATGATGTCATACGAGATAGTAACCCCTTAAGAGGTTTGAATACTGTAAACGCTCAAATTTCAGGTGGTTTTCGTTTTATTAATTAAAAAAAAAAAAAAATTGGCTTGACATATAGGTATAAAACCTTGTATATGTATTGAATGAAATAAGTACTACACAAAAAAATTTGATATTTTTTTTTTATATCATGTTGGCCCGCAGTCATCTGTCAAAAATGGCGCTCTTGGAAATAGATCCCATTGGTGTTGACGAAACGTCTAAAAGCAAAAAACCAAAAAGATTCTTAAATTATACAGGGAGGCCGAAAGTCACGCCAGCGTGTAAAAATTTAAGAACTTTTTGTTTATTTTTATTGTTAGTTTCAGATTTTAATCATCGAACATTGTTACATCAACATTACACGAACGAGCAAAGGACCAAAGTGGTAGAATTTTACTTTTACAATAGGCACTCAATTTTACTGACGATAAATAATGAGTTTCTTAACAATTTAGTTATGAGTGATGAAGCACATTTTCATCTTAATGGATATGTTAATAAGCAAAATATAGCACCAATTGCACCCGCTCAAGTGTGCAGTATGGTGTGGAGTGATATTACAAATGGTCATAGGGCCCTACTTCTTTGAGAATGATGATAGTAATGCAGTGACGGTGAATGGGGACAGGTAGCGAAACATGATTGATAATTTTGTAAGCTCTGTTGCAGCTTACAATTGGTTCCAGCAGGATAGATCAACAGCACACACGGCCCGTGCCACAATTACTCTTTTAAGTGAAATTTTTCATGACCGTCATTCATTTTCATTTTTCATCAAAAAATGTAAAGGATGAAAAAACGGCTCCGTCATGCTATAGAGACACGTTTTTTGTACAAAATCTCGTTGGCATCAAGTCGATCGGACAAAAACTCTTTCAGTTATGCTGTCAAAAAAAGTGATTTTGAGAAAACGGCCGTTAAAGTTTGCGGTTAGCCATAACCGCTCGGTCGGTATGTCAGTATTTGGCGCTCTTTTTGAATGTTTAGAGTTCGAATATTTTTTGAAACTTGAAATACATACATATTCTTAAGTGTACAAAGGTTTGATTTATGAAAAAGAAAATTTTTTGGTTTTTTGAAAATTTTTGAAAAGTCAATACTAGTCTCTTATGTTATAGGGTGCGGTGGCGTGAAGCGTTTCGCTTTTTTGAGGCTCACAGCACCCCCAAAAATTATAAGTTTTTAATGGTTTTTGGCTTAAATCTCAAGAATGGATATGGATAACATTTTCGATTTCGACAAAAATTATGTGGATTCTTCGAAAATGTACGTTTTTCGATTTTAGAAAAATGGTGGGTAAAGCGTTTCACTGTGGCGTCCGTGGCGTAGTTGGTTAACGTGCGTGGCCGCTATGTCAAAGAACTTTGGAAACCCAGGTTCGAACCCCAGCAGCGACAGAAAATTATTTGAATTAAAATAATTTTTCTGTACGGCTGTCACCTCTCTGCAGACAATGGCAAACCTCAGAGAGTAATCAAAATGCCATGTAAAGCTTCTTGAGAACGAGAATTTTCCGTTCATCGCCGTTCGGAGTCGGCGTTAAGCATGTAGGTCCGGTTCTCGGTCAATTGTGTACAAACTTAATAACACGCACAACACAATTGATCATAAGAAGCTAGGTCAAAGTCCCAAAGTCCTTTCAAGGGCTGAAATGGCCAGTTATTTATTTTTTTTTTTTTAAAGCGTTTCACCAAAAGAATCTTTCCGTTTTCATGTATAATCAATATAAATCTGTTTAATGGCCTCGGGCAGTCTCCTAAACAAGAAACTAAAATACTGAATAAAAGTCATCGAATCCCAATTCATAGCCAATATCGAGGTGCGAGTCGCAGTTTCGAGTGTAGTAGCCACGGTTGCCCATGTCGACGCATTTCAAGTAATATGGCCGGTCACATTTGTTGCAATGAATTGAAAAATGTCATCCTCCTTTTACTAATTATTTTATAAGTTTAAAAAATCTTTCAAATTAGAATGACAGTAAAATAAACCAAGGATATTTCACCGACCGTGGATATTTCAAGTTTGAATTATATACAAGGGTTACTACACATGTATATTTGGGAAATAAAAAAAAGACCGAATTGTTTTTATTTTGAAAAAAAAGCCAAAAAAAAAAATGTAATTTTACCACTGTACTCAGACACATAGAAAAATAAGAAATATTCTTCATCAAGACAAAGCGAGCTTGAGGCGTTTGAGCACTCAAAGGAATTTTTAGTAATGGGTCACCGGCCGTACAGTCCTGATTTGGCATCCAATGACTTCTTTTTATTCTCGCACATCAAGGACAAACTGCGTGGACAACGACTATCGACGCTAGAAGAATAAAAAAAAAAGAACTATGTTTTGGAAATGTCTATGTATGTCGATAGAATTAATCATTTCAAAAAACAAAAAAAAAATCGGTCTTGATTTTTATTCCTGAAATATATTTAGAAACCTAAGTATGTATTTATAAGAAAAAAATGGATTTTGATTTATAAAAATTAATTTTTTTTACATTTTAATTTCAAACATCGCAAAGTGCACCCTCAATGTGTATATTTTCTTTTAAAATAAACTAAAGAGAACAACTGAAGTGCATCTTTAAAAACTAAAAATAATTTTACGATATTATTTATACAGTAACACTCTGTCTAGCATTTGCAAAATTTTTATTTTTATATATATATTTTTTTTATATTTATATTGCTGATGACTAGGCTTTAAGATTTGGTTGATTACTAGCTAAAAATAGAGGTTCAAGTTTGCCAAAGGGACTTCGTCATCAAACACATCCTTTTTTTCCGTTACCAGTACGAATATGATCAATTAATATTTAGCGGAAATGCATTAAAATTTTTAAGATAATTTTCGAATATACCTTAAAATCGTTTTATGATATAAGAAATATTAAATATGCATTTGTATTCATGTTGGAAGTATTATTTTTATTTAATGGCATTTTAATATCTATCTACAAATTAAGTATGTAAGAATAAACTGTTGACTCGCTTTAAAATTTCCGACTACATGTGATATTTTAATTTATGTGGCTATCCCCAAGAATGATAGAAACAAGATTACGCGTTCCGCAGTACCGTTATCTAATGCTCTATTGCTCAATTGAGTGCATGACGTCACACAGTACTTTTGCTTTACAAAAACGTATGCAAATGTGCGATCGCTTAGGTACGAAATTGAAAATAAATTTTTTCGGAAAAGTAAAGTAAAAATATCTACTCTTCTGTATAAAAATATGAATATTTTCGTATACGAAAAATGTGAATTTTTTAAAATTTTAAGATTTTTATCTCCTAAACCATTCGAGACCGACAAAATTTTATTGCACCAATAGGTTAAAGAGGTCCATATACATATCATAAAAATAAGAAAAAAAAAAATATTTAGGCGTTGACACCAAAGTAAAATTATTCCAAAGTCTGACAATATCGCTTGTGACGTCATGCTCTCTCTCTCTCTCTCCCAGTTGCGGAATGTGTAATCTTGTTTCTAAACCATAATGTAATAATAATGGGTTGGTGAGTGATGGGTTATACCAAGAATAGCTTTCTTTCTGTCAAAAAATTGAGAGCGAAAGAGAGGAACTGTTGATAGTTGTCAAAATGTATTATTTGTTTGAGTTGCTAGGTGATGATGTGTTATAATTTTCATAGGTTATTGTGCGAATTAAGTTTAAATAAATATTTAATTCAATTAATTAGATAAGCCGCCCAAATTGGAGAGTGCTCAAAATTCTGAAAATAATAATTCTGGAACAGGCTTTATCTATCAAGCATTTTACAGATACTCTTAAATACATTTTTGATGATTTGACCCTTTTTTATGATGACCATTTTTTTAGCCATTGACTACCCAGGTAACATAAATCTTAGACATTGTTTCACAAAACTCGTTGACAACGCTTAAAACTCGATTCAATCCTTTGGTGAAGAATACAGAAATTTTACAAAAATTATGGGTATTTTGCGACTTTTTATACTAGCTGAATTGCTTATATTGTCTAAAGTTTTCCAAATTCTCCAAACGCTACAGCAACGTAAGATTGGTCACTAAATTATTATGTATTACGACTTTTTTCGAAATAAAAGAATTTAACATATTTTTTAGTTATGTATTAATAAATAACTTCAAATATAAGTTTGATAAGTAAAAACAAAAAATTCAAATAATGAATTATAATGAAATATAATAAATTTATCGTAATTATCTTTACTTGAGGTCTAAATGCTGCACGTTCAAAGTATATAAATGGAATGGAATAAGATATCGAATATATAAGAATAGTAAGCTTTTATATTATATGTATAACTAAACAGCTTTAAATTTACATTAAAAATATTTTAATCGTAACTGTATGCGTAACTGCAGAGTCTATTGCAACTGCTGAAATATTGAAATTGTGTTGAAAGTAACTGTAAAGCTATTTGACTCAATAACCACCAAGTTAATAAACAAAAACGCCAATCACATGAAACAGTAGGAGGTCAATGTGTAAATTATTAAAGCAAAGTTAAATGTGTGAAAAATGAATTCAACACCCACTTAATTTATTCTTTGTTCCTACCAAAAAATCTCTCATTTTTATAACATTTATTTATCATTCTTATAAAAAATTTCAAAAATATGAGTAATAATGCTACTGCCCGCTGTGTTGTATGCATACCATTTAGTATATGAAAAATTAATATAAAAGTTCAAAAGTTCCGCAAAATTTATTTGAGAATGTAGAGTTTTATTTAAACTTTATATAGCCAGAGTTTTTTTTTACATGATTTAAAACAAACGTGCTTTGTAGCAATAATGCAGCAAAAAGAAAGAGAGAGAGCGTTAGAGAACATAGTATTATTTTTAATGTGTTTGCACCTATTTTGTTGGAATGCTTGTTTGGGTCAAAGTTCAAATTAAAATTATGGAATTCCTAACGCTACAGTTCTAAAATGCCATAAACAGATGTTTGTGATTTAATATCAAGTTCGGTTGTGAAGAAAAATATTATTTTATTTATGCACTTGGGGTATGCATTGCGTTATTTTTGAAGTGAGTGTCATTTAAGTTAAGCGAAGTAATGCTCACATAAAACCAACTACTCAGTAAAATATTTAGTGTTTGTTGTGGTTGTAGGTGTTTAAATGCTTCTGCAAATGTATGTAACACTGTATGTGTGTGCAGTGTTAACTGCTTTCTATGATTATTGATTATTTGTTGATAAACTAAGTTTTTGATTGAAGTTGACATGAAGTACGAGTATAGAGCATAGCTGAATAATATATGTAGTTCAATAACTTTTGACACTTTTATGATTTATATACCATTTTCAAGGGTTATATTGAAAAGTAAGTAAATACTCATATGACAACGAGTTAGCATTTAGTAAGGTTGAAAGTCATTACTCAATACGCTACTTTTAACATCAGTTTAATTTAATCAATACTGATAGAAATAGTAACATTAGTAAAATAATGTGTTTTTTTATATATACAGTAGACTCACAAATTAGAACTATAACAAATTCGAACTGTCCAGAAATTAGATCCTGCCATTTCAATATTGAACGCTCTGAATTTAGAACCTGATTATAATTTCTGGACGTTTCTTTATTTACTAAATTTATAAGTGATCTTTGCTCATTGATATAATTAAAAATAGGAGAATTATATGAGTTTTATGCAAAAAAAAAAACATTAAATATTTATAAATAAAAATTCTTTTGTGTTAATATACATTTTTTTTTAACCAGTTTCATTATTTTCTTTTAAATTTCTGTGAAAAAAGTTTAGAAATAAGAATATTTCAGAAATTAGGACCACCCGTGGAACAAAGTGGTTCTTATTTGTGAGTCTACTGTATAGTATTTATTATTAAAGTGCACAATGCGCAAAATTTTCCCAACAAAAAGTCTTTTCATAAACTGAAGTGAATTTACTGATAAGATATATGTAGATTACGTTTAAAGCTTGTATAATACTTAAAATAGCTCAATTAATTTTCTAAAGATAGCTTTATTTTAATAAAATGCAATCTTTTAAAAAATTGCGGAAAGTTATGAATAGACAATTAAGAGCAAATTAAGGCATGTTAGAAACGTAAACAATCGGGTGTTTATTGAATTTTGTCATATCTACTGGTAAATTTATTAGGATTAGATTATGAAACTGATCATCAAGGCGCAAATTTGTTGAAATTAACATAATGGACAATTGTTAATAACTTGGTCGATTTTTTATGCATTATTTTTATTATGAACTTATTCATTAATGTTATATATATATACTGGCGGTCGTGGCCGAGCGCGTTAAGCAGTGTGTGGACCATACGATACCAATGCGAGCCTAGGTTAGAACCCCAGCTGATACAGAACCTAACTTCAATTAATTTTTCTGATCGGACGTCACCTCTCTGCAACAAAGGCAAACTTCAGAGAGTACTTAATGATATGTAAAGATTCTTGAGAACATGCACATTAGCCGTTTGGAGTCGGTATAAGACTAGTAGGTCCCGTTCTCGATCATTTGTGTACAAACATTTAATAACACGCACGATACAATTTGATCATAAGAAGCTCGGTCAAACTCCTTTCAAGGGCTGAAATGGTCAATTTATATACCATTTATATCAATGCAAATATGTATGTTTATATCAATGCAAAGCATTGCTTCTATATTTTGATATTCAGATTCTTTTGTTTTCACTTGCTTATAACACAATGATATTTTGCTTGTTGTTTTATCGAAATTGCTAATTATCTATCTCTAATCAGTAAAAGTTGTTATTCTAAGAAAATTTCTTTAACTTTATTATAAACAACCTATCTCAATCATGTTTTTTCGTATATCAGAGCCTTAAAAAACACTAACAAAAGTATCTTCAATATATATCTGTCACAATATGTTAAAGCAGCCTTAACCCTCTAATCCGAAAGGTTGCAATATTGGGGTAAAAGGAAACCAAAATATTTGTTTCTGGTACATTTTCATATGGAGAACACAAATCTGACGTGAGTTTGCCATTTTATTTGTCAGTTTAGCCCAAAGATGATGAATAGTTCGAAAGTTCTTTTTACAAAATGGGTGATAGTTGACATAAAATTAATATTATCCATCAAAAAAGCTCTTTTTGCAAAATGGGAGATAGTTGATATAAAAATAAAATATTTTCCATAAAAAAATAACCTTTTATAAGTCCATTGGGCTCGTCTAGATATATGTTTTGCTTTTTTTCGAAAATCAACTTTCAATAGTTGAAAAAAGGAAACTCACATTTTTTGTAGGTAGGTTAGTTTTTTTTTTGTTGAGATTTAAAAAATTTAAGCATTGAAAAAATTAAAATGTTTAGAAATGTACTTAGTTATATAAGAAGAAATATAAAAATAAACAGATATAATCTAACGATAAAAAATAAGATTGGACCACGTAGAAGATATTTCACATACCTTTTATCAAAATTATAATCATGAATATATGGTTATTATGGCAGCTATAGTTCTATGATATATAAATATGAGTAAATTAAGTCATGGATTAGACAAAGTAGACACCTCCCATTAATATGATAGTAATAAAGGATTCAAAAAAAATACATATACTTATGTTTACTTGGTTTGATTATGCAATTTGATGTAATGGGATGCCGGACCTGTCCCTGACGCTGGACCTGGAGCATGAGACCTCAAATATCTCAGCTTTAATAAAAGCTGCCGTATACATATCCCAAACCTAAAATGTAACACCAAGCAGCAGTGCTATTATAAAACTATTCTTTGATAAATCTGAAAGGATAAAACTTTTGGGCAGAAAAGGAAATTGTCTTCCATTTGTCATTACTTAAGTTTAGGAAGTTTGATGTGCGTGTTTATTTGAGGAAAACGAAATTTTTATACTTGTAATTTGCAAATAAAGTTTTTAAAACGTTGATGTTTTCCATATGAATAAGTCGCAGGCAAGCTTGTCTAGTAGAATTTTACAAGGAAATTTTTTCTAATATTTTGTCACTCTGACTCTTCTTTAAGTATAGTACTTTTAAATACCTTGTAATAAGTGTAAATTAGTTTTATCTCTTCTACCCAAATCTGCTATTGGAAGTCTGTAATTTTTAAAAATATTTTATATTGTCGTACAGTTTAATTGTTCAACATATCAAATAATGAGTTGTTAGAATACCTTCGATTATTGAAATCTTGCAGGCGCAATCATAATGACTCACCTGACATTTGTGTAGTGCTGCCCGGATCCAGTGCCCGTACTCCAGTCCACATTCTCAATCTCAGATGACGTCTTTGCTATGTCACAGGGCATTTTTTTTTTTGTTGCAGATCACAGAATCAAATCCTTTGATTGTTTAGTAATTTGTTGGTGTTTATGTTATTTTTAGCAGACTTTAAAATGACGCGAGGCCCACATTAGTATATTTTCTTTACACTTTTTGTTCTTATCACTTGAAAAGACGGTATTGTTTTTATATTTTGAACTTTTAATTAAGAAAATAAATAGATGGTAATATTAATAAATTTATTAAAATTTGTTGCGTTTGCTGTTGTTACCTTAAGAAACATTTAACATAAATCTTGCACAAAAGTCGCGGCTTCATTAAAAAAAAGACAAATCAAATTTAATTAAAATGCATTCAAAGCGACGCACTTTCGTACTTGTTTATATCATATATAAAGTCGACGCAATGGCACCAGGATGGGGCGTGAATGGATCCAGCTCTTTTGGGTGGCTTTTTTCTTTGCTGCAGGATTTGGCTCTGCGAATGTTGGAAGCAGGCAGAATGTGCGATGAAAATGCTTGTCATGCAGAAAGCATCAAAGAAACAAAACAAAAACATAAATAAGAAGCAAAACAAAGGAATGTCAAGTGAAGAGCATAAAAGACATACAATAACAACAACAACAGCAACAACAAAGAAGTCTACGAAGAGGAGGTAAGCCGTAGACGAAAGTAGCCATGGTTAGTCAATAGATTGCGTTAAAAAAGTGAAGAAATTATTTTTGTAATAATGCTTTTATTGCGTTGCATCGAATCACATCTCAACAATATATTTTCTTTGTTTTCCAAATATGGCATTTTATTAATTCAATTTTTTCTTTATTGTGTGCACTGTGATTTTTTGCTTTTTTCACCATTTTGCTCAATTTCTTTTGATTTTTAGGTTTATCTTAAAACCTACATTGCTGTCAGTTTTTTTAATGTGACGCATTTTAAGAACTATAATATTTTTTAATAATAAAAGAATTTTAAGAAAAATTATTAAACAATCACAGTTTGCACCTAAAAAAAACTTTGTGTTCAGCTGCGAATAGCTACGAACCGAGCGACAATCGAATAACGAATGAAACACAGTGTTTAACAAATATGGCGTAAAAGTAGTGAAGAAGTTCAAGAAAATCTACTACGTTAAAGTGTAGTACGTACTTACAATAGGGGTATTCGCATAATGTTAACTCCAATTTAACGGCTGTATTCATAAAAAATGATGAACCTCTTATAAAGCCTTCATAAGGAAAAAATAGAAAAAAAAATTTAAAAACATTATTCATAAACGTTCAATAGCGTTAAAAGTCTCTTTTAAATGCTTTTTAAATGAGAGAATTTTAAAAATGGATGTAACCTTCAATAAACCCTCGATAAAGCATTTTGAAATTTTATTTTGTTTTCATCTGAGCACAAATTATATCAAAAATATATCAAATTTCAGTGCAGAGAGTAGCTTCGAAAAAATGTTGATGTTTAAACATAAAAATTTTGACGAAATTGTGACAAATAAATGCAAAGTCATAGAATTTATCAAATACACAAACCATTATTGACACTCTTCCCACTTCAAATCGAATGTGTTCCTATTCTAACTACAAATCAGTTACAACATTTTTATGAATAACAAAATTTTAAAGGACTTTGTAACATTAAAAAGCTTTTTAACTATTGAACGTTTTAAAGCTATTTTAAGATATTTTTATGAATACGGCTGTAAGAGAATATACCATCAATATGTTAAAAAACTTTTATTTGACACTTGATAATAAATATAAAGCTTAATAAATATTCATAATAAACCCCAATTTATATGAATTTGTGTTGGAGAAAAATGCACAAAGTTAAGTTTTAACCGTGTATGGAAATGTATGGACATATGCACACCTTTTTTTCCGTAGCTGTGAGTGTTTCGCTGTATGTACAAAGAGCAATTTCTGTCAATATCAAATTCTGGCAAATACAACATTTTTTATTTTCCGGTTTCTAGTCTATAAAAATAACGTATACATCGTTGTAAATACCTTAATACAAAAAAAAAAAAAAATAAAAAATAAAGTAACGGTTTCAGTAGGCCAAAATTATACATTTTTACCGTTGGACTTTGTAGTGCAATTTTCGTATTATGGTTGATTGCTTATTAATGTTTCTTTTCATAAATAAAAAACATTTGCGTTGTGTGAATTAATTTTCATTTACAAGGCAGTGTGCTATTCGAAAACTTTTCACTCGTGGTAGTAGAGAGTTTACTGAGTTGAATACAATTTCTGCGTGTTGAAATAAAATTGTAATTTTTGCTGTGCCAAAAGGACGATGAAATTTTGACAACTAGAAATTTTGACAACTAGAAATTTTGACGTTTTAGATTTTTGTAGTGTATTAGCGCAAGAATTTAATTTAATTTTCAAAATTGTTAATTTATATTGAAAATTAGCAATTTTGGTCGCTATGCTGTTGGAAACACAAAATTTTTAATTTCTTTACAACTCACAAACTCAGAAAAGTGTTTTTTTTTTCATTTTTGCTTGGGTCAAAAATTCTTTTTCCGATTGTCAAAATTTATACTAGCATCTGGGGCTATATGCATTTTTTACATCTATATTCACCTCACAAGTGCAAAATATTCTCATTCAGACTGTCAAAATTTCATCATCCGAGTGAAAAGTTTCCGAATAGCATTCAGCCTCAGCATAAATTGGAAAAAGAAACTTTAAATCGGAAAATGGATTTTGCATGGTCGAATAAATAAGGTTGTCGCATGAGTGAGAGCAAGTTCCCATAAATGTCAAATCGAAGTTGACAGCTCATACAAAATCTGAAAAAGAAAATTAATAACATGAAAAGCCGTTGAAGTTGTTGTTGTTGCTTTTCATTGATTTTGACAATTATGGGTACTGAGAAGAGAGTACAATCAGCCACGAGACAACCTTATTTATTCAACCATGGGATTTTGTGTATTGTCATCTATCTATATATATAAAAAAGGAGCTTATGTTTGTAAGGCCGCAATAGACTCCTAAACTACTCATCCGATTAGCATGAAAATTTGTGTATAAAAGTTTCTTGGTACGGTGCGTGTTTGTGGGCTATCAATTTTGATCCACATTGAACACCAGAGGGCGCTGTAGTACAAATTTTTTACAAAACTGCCTAAAACTCATAAACTGCTAATGCGATTAGAATGAAAAGTGGTATATTGTGAGTTTCATGTACGTTGAGTGTTCTGCTGCTATCGTTTTTGACCTATCTTGAACACCAGAGGGCGCTATAGTACAAATATTTTACAAAACCACCTAAAACTCCCAAACCGTTCATGCGATTAGAATAAAAATTGGTGTATTGTAATTTTTTAGGTACGATGAGTTTCTTAGCACTATCTTCTTTGAACCATCTTGGACACCAGATGGTGCTGTAGTACAAAGTTTTTACAAAATCTCATATTTTTAGTTGTTTTCTTAGGTTACATGTGCAAATATTTACAAAATATAAAATATTTCTTAAATTTAGTAAAATTAAAAAAAATTTCCGTTATTTTGATATAAAAAACATGAACATATCTTGAAAACTATGAAAAATTTTACTACAACGATATATTTAATGCAACATCGTTACACAAAATTACGATCAGATTTTCAATTTTTTGACTTTCGATTCAAATATCTCCGCTGATTTTTTATATATTGTGTTAAATTTTTTTTTGTCTTAAAGCTTCATTAAAATACTATGAAAACCTTATTGCAAAAATACCGTTAGTTGAGTAAATATATTTTAAATATTTTTTTCAAAAAAGGTCTGAAATATTGGATTTTTCCTCGCAAACAGACTCAAAAATTATTTTTGTTGTAAAAATAATTTAAACTCAAATTCTCAAATTTTTAACTCTATTTAAAATTTATAACATTTGTAAACAAAACTTATTTCAATTTTACTCAAAAATTAAAAACCATTTTTGTGATTCAACCTAGATTTTTTCGAACAAAATTTTTTTTTCCAATATTGTGTTTTTATATTTTTGTAAAAATATAAAAGCTAAGAAATTAATTTATTAGAAAAAATTATCTTATTATCTCTTACCAATCAAAAGTTATAACCAATAATCTTTATCCAAAATATATATACAAAAAGCAAAACGCTGTCTGTGTGATGGCTGGAAACTTCACAATTACTGAGCCGATAGAGCTGAAATTTTGGCAGCACATTTTTTTTCAAGTACAAGATGGCTTAAATTTCTGTCACGCCCCCTTTTACCGCCCACAAATCAATAAAAATGGTATATTTCCTACGGTTTCCGTCGATTTGGCTACATTTTTGTAATTTAGTTTGTATGCTCACTGTCGGCAACTGTACTAAAACAGGGTAATGTCCATCTACTAGAAAACTGGGATGAGCATTATATAAGAGGGTGTGGCTCCGCCCATACAGTTAAAATTTGTATTATCGAATAGCTTTGAAAGTAAAAGTAGCAATACTTACATACAAACTCAAAATGGAGTTACTATTTGGTGATCTCCTGCTACTGGGAAACTGTAACGGGCAGTGGAAAATAACAGTGGTGTCAAACTATGAGTCTAAGAAAAGTTTTGAATACACCTATTATGTTCCCATATAGTTGTAGGGTGCAGCAACGCGCGCCGGGAAAAACTAGTATTTTATAAAAAATGTGTTCTCCTGCATAATTGCTCTAGAAACCATGTTATGTTACCGAGCGTTTCCACCGCCCGAACGAACGAAGAAATCATCGCGAACAAATCGTCGCGATGAATTCTTCGTTCGGTCCAACTGTTTTCACCGCACGAACACAAGTTGCGAACATTGGTAAGTCGCCATCTTGTTCGTTCGTGCAGTGGAAACACTTAAATTCAATGCTTGCGAGCATCAGCGTTGATCAATATTTGTTTATGCAAACGTACTAAATTTGATTAATTTTTACAACTTTTATGCCTTTTAATTTAGGTTTTATGTAAGTATTTATGTAAAGAATTTATTATATAAAGAATATTATATAAATCATTTGCTTATATAAAGTGCTAATAAAATAACAAAGTAAATTAAAGTTCTTTTGCGTTAAATTTTCAATATATTTTCTTTCTTTTTTGTTTTTCCTACGTTATTAACTACAATTTCAACAAATCTACTACCTATGCGCAAATAAGCACTAGATTCGCCCAAAAAGATCGAGCGTCGGCCGATCAGAGCGAACGAAGAAATCTTCGTTCGTTCGTGCTGGAAAAGTGTTTACACTGCGCGAATAGCGCTCGCGAGCATTTTGTAAAAAACCAATGTTCCGAACCTTGGTTCGGACCAAACTGTTTACACCGCCTGAACGAACGAAGATTTCTTCGGTGGAAACGCGGTGGAAACGCTCGGTTAAATGTAATCATCCAAATTTCGTCGCTATTTGATATTGTAGAAATTATGGTTGAATAAATAAG
Organism: Pherbina coryleti; assembly: GCA_943735915.1. Taxonomy (NCBI): domain Eukaryota; kingdom Metazoa; phylum Arthropoda; class Insecta; order Diptera; family Sciomyzidae; genus Pherbina; species Pherbina coryleti. The sequence goes on from OX030952.1 coordinate 108,516,653, forward strand.
GTTGTCTCGTGGCTGATCGTACTCTCTTCTCAGTACCCATAATTGTCAAAATCAATGAAAAGATACAACAACAACTTCATCGGCTTTGCATGTTAATAATTTCCCCTTTCAGATTTTGTATGAGCTGTCAACTTCAATTTGACATTTATGGGAACTCGCTCTCACCTATGCTACAACCTTACTTATTCAACTATGGTAGAAATCACAATTCTATTTCAACAGATAGAAATTCTGTTCATCTCAGTATTTTCTTTCCACCACGGATGAATTTGCTGAATGGCACACAGCCAAAAACAATTGGTAAAATGTGGCAGCTTGTTTGTTTGCTATGGTTCGGGTTTTTTTGTTTGTTTTCATTAGAATTGTTGATTCATTTTTAGTCCAAAAACTGTATTTGTTCAATTTTGTATTAATTTGCTGCTCTCCTAATAATAATGGTCGATCTGAATGGATTTCATGAAACATCCTACGATATGCTTAAAGTTATGGTTAAGGAAGAATCTGCTGGGTATTCCAACTTTGAGGAATTGAAGGATGTTTTTGCCAATGACATTGGTTCAGTGCGACGGCTTGAAAGTATACGTTCGATTATAGATCTAATGGATTGTCTGGAACGTCGTGATGTACTCAACGAATACAATATTGATGTGCTGCGTGAGCTAGCGGATAAAATGGACAATCCAAAATTGCAGAGCGCAGTGGCATCGTATGTAACACCGAAGGAAATCACTTCAGCGGAACCCATAAATCTGTATCAAGAGTATCGCTTGGCCAGTAATATTAAGCACCCATTACAAAGTAAAACGTCCGGTACTAACAAAAGTTCACGATTGGAAATGCCGTTGATTGAAAAGAAAAGCTCAAATTATGCTGATCAACCATGCGCGGCCGCAACTTTTACAGACAATCAACGAACTGCCGTTTACAAATTACTCTCCCGCAATATTGGTTCTAGCTGGCGGTTTTTCGGACGCGAGTTATCCATTGGCGAAGGTGAGATGGATGCAGTGGAGCTACAATTTCCCAACGATTTAGCCTCACGTATTTATAAGCTATTAAAACTGTTCGAACAGGATGAATGTCAAATTGCGACCAATCAACTCGGGAGTATTTGTCGTGCCCTGGATGCATGTGGTCGCAAAGATTTGCGTCGTAAAGTTTTGCAGATGATGTCTCAAACGTCATAGTTTTATATGAAAGTTTTTGTAATTTATTTGCTTCGTTTGTTTTTATTGAGAAAGTTAATTTGAAATATCTTTTGCATTAGTATTCTATAAGAAAATATATATTTATATACAAGATAACCATTAAATTAAATCTTATGAATTTGTTCTACTTATCCTTTTACATATCAATCTTATTTATTTCGATTAGGGAAAACTGTAATAATCGGGGGCAACAATTTAATTTTTTGAAAATGAATTGTTGAGCCTAAGGCCAAGCATGTTAATGAAGAAAACAACTTATAACAACGGCTATGTATAGTGCAAATCATACAGCAGACTAGACAGACTGTTTCGTTGGCCGCTACACCAACTCATCAGTAGTCTTGCATGACTGACTGTGATCCACTTAGTTATTAATGTTTTCTAGATCTGAACTAGTGTCCAGAAAATTGGTAGAAATTTAATTAAATTTTTAATTTATTTGAAACATCTTTTGACAAAACAAACAATAACATCCGTCTTATATCACTATCTATTGATTTTGGAAACATAATAGTCTCATATATTCACGTAAGTAATCTGAGAATCTTTTGTTTTATTTTTTTTAAAGATATTCAATTTATTTGATTTTTAAATAAAATATCCATATCGTTTACATTTAAAACACGCATAGGATTAGATAACGATTACAAGATGCATTTGCTTGCTAGTTTAAAAAAAAAGAAAACAATGTACAAACATTAACCTGTGTTTACTTGGCTCTTGGCGAGAGAGCTTTTAAAAGTAAATGTGTTTGCATGTTTGGATTTTAAAGACCTGCTTCTTGAGATGGCTTGAATTTACACAGCTTGTACATTGTTTTTCTCGATTTATCTTCTTTTACATTTTAGCATTGGATAAACAATTCTATTTTTACAAACAGTCGCATTTGAAATTTCTAGAAAAATTATGTTGTTTTTGTTTGTTTGATTTAATTTTATCAGTTTTTGCATTAATTGTTTTGTTTAAGTTTTGCGGCTTCAGCTACATTTAAAGGATATCGAGTTTTAACTGATGTTTTTTTTTCCCTCCTCATTGATGAAATTACGCATTAAATTATTATAATATAAGGTAAGAGTAAGAATAGTGATTTTTTTTAATCGTGTTTATAAACTATTTAGTAATCGTTTATAGATTGTAAATCGATTTAACACTGGAACCATGTTTGACCATCGTGTCCTTGTGTAGCTGATATTGCAAATTTTGACGACCCAAACGCAAGGCTTCTCTCAGTTTATGCCCAATTTCCAATGCGGCTTCTTCATTGTTGCCATTCGCTGTCCAAATTGCTGCAGAAAAAAATAAATTATTTTACACTGACGTCAGCGGTAAAGTTGGAAGAGTTAAAGCTTAATGAATGAAACTTACAAATTTTATTATTTTTACCACGTATGTTAACAACTGCGCCGCAGATTTCATCTGAGTGATCGAAAGCTTCTCCAATGAGACAAAGGAGCTGTATATTGAAAGAAATAAGCTCTTATGAGAAATTGAACTTAATTGAATAAATAAACTGCAACTTACAACATCGAGCCATAAATTATCCATATCATTTTTAGCGTTTTTAATAAGTGTGATTATCCAACGTCCGCCTTGTTTGTTTGCAGCATCTTCCCACATTGGTCTTAAAAAAAAAAGAGTTAAGAAAAGATGTAAGTAGCAGAATATTTTCAGCTCTATCAACAATTTAAAATAAAACTTTTCTTAGCGGAGTAATTAAACAGATATAATAATTTGATTTTTTGTAGTGCATAGAAAAATCAGTAAACCAGTAAAATTTTAATTTTGGTTCCTTATGTCTTCTCTAGCTAAGAGTTAATAAGTCGTATTAAAATACTTTAATTTCCGTGAGGTACACATGTTTGATGTACAGTTCAAATAATACAAAATAAAAAAAAAGAAGTAAATAAATTCAAATTGCTCTATTTAAGCACCGGTAGGTAACCATCATATATTAAGCTAAGTTTACAATCATATCATATGGCAGAATTTGAAGAAATCTTGTCTTCATATGAAAAAACATCTCCGCTAATTGAATATTAACATGTAGAGTAATAAATAAATTTGACAAGACTTTTTTATAGCGATTTGCAACTATAAACGACACTAAGGTTCATTGCTTGGAAGCAATCGTCTTTATAAACATTGAATGCAATTGAAGATGCAATAAATTCGAACTAACATAGAAATTTTGGGGATTATATAGAATCATGCCCTGGGGGATAGATCACTAACGGCCAGTTTTTCAGTGCGAGTTTAAACTCTTGTCAAGTTAACCCGAGGTTAACTCACCAATTGGACGTTTAAACTCGGTTTAGGCACAAAAGAAACACATAATATGATAATTTCAGTCAATTTAACTTCAACGAATGCTAAAATATCTAGTACAACCGAGTTTAAACGTCCAATTTCGGTGAGTTAACCTCGGTTTAACTTGACTAGAGTTTAAACTCGCACTGAAAAACTGGCCCTAAGTAAGGAGTAGGGTTACCTAAAGTAAGAAATCTTACAATTAAAAAAAAAAAATGCTCTTGGTGTCATATAAACTAAGGTGCTGTTACATTTTCTAATTCATAGATTTAACTTTGTAAGCAAATACAGACATCCGACTTTTCATATTAATTTCAATACACACACTTGTACTGCGTAAGGGATATATTTACATATATTGTCATAACGTTTGTATAGCCCCTAAGAAGGCATGGCAATCATATAAAATATGCCAAACTTATCAAATTTCGGTGTTTTAATAATTTTATAATTCCGTTTCGGTAACAATAAATTTTAACTCCGATGAAGCTCAGGTGTTAAAAATTTAAACAAGTTTTTAAGAGTGCAGTGTTGTCAGAATGGAATTTTTCTGTAATGACAGAAATTAAGCAGAATTAAGCAGAATCAAGCAGTCTTCGTCGTTTTTTTCAGTGCTGTAAAATAATGGGTAAAACTGATTTGATGTGGTTTAGGCAACCGGTTGCCGCATGAACCTGAACAAATATCACAATAAAAAAAAAATTATATGAAAACAAGTGCACTGAGCAAAGCAAAGAAATCAATGGTTAAATATTTTGGATTCTTAACAATTTTCAGTTAACATATGATGTCTATTTGTGAAGTGATCTTTAGGCAGTGATACGAATCATTGTCCTGGCCTTCCTTAAAGCATTTTCTACAATAGAATTTAGGCATGTCTATTTAAAGTCGTTTTTTAAATGTTTACAACTATATTTTAATTGCTATTATAAGGGAGAACTCCTTAAAGAAGAGTAAGATTCATATCTGACCATCGTATATTTTTTAATCAAAATATTTTAAATTCAAATACATTTCTTTTAAAATCTTTCATCGATTACTTTTTGTATTAAGAAATTAAACAGTTTTTATATATATACCTGATTCCCTTTTTGAACAAAGAATAATCACTGCCAATTTTAATCTCAGATGGTGGCTTGATGTGGTTGTAGAGGCTAAAAACAAATGGAAAATTTAATTAATATTTGATTGATACTTAAGATGTTCTAGAATAAAATGTTTTTCTATTTTCAAAGTTTCAGTTTTGAAAAGTGTTTTCTTAAATTGATAGGATACACTTGCTTACCTCCAGAAATCTTCAACAGTATCGAAACTTGTGATTTCGTTTTGCATATCTTCCCATGATTTGGAGCGATCATTCTCTAAGTACCACAAGGTCCATGTGTTCTGCAGAGGATGTTTGAACAAATGCTCAGCGCGCACTTCTTCCTGCTCCTTTGTCTCTTCCTTGGAATCTGGTCGTCCAGGTGCAGGAGCTGCCTGGGCTGGGGCATTCTTCTCTGTAGAGTTCTGTTTGAATATATAAGAGAATGTTTGATTTTTAAACATATAATAAAATTGCAACAATTGTTGATTACATTGAATAAATTTGGATTGGCGAAGTTCTTCTTTCTATGGAAGTCGCTTTGAAACATCATGACACGAATATCAACTACAGGAATTAATCACACACGCACATACACAAACACACCGATTCAGACTTTAATCGTTGTGGAAGAGCAAATTTGGTTGGACAAAAAAAAAATATTAAACAAAGAGAACGGAAGAACAAAACACTCTAAAGAATGTCGATTGCTAGATTCGCAAAGGGAAATATTAGCTGGAGACCAGCAGCGAAAATTTTCTACTTTTTGTTTTGTTTTGCGGAAGCCTTTGGAAGACAACCGATGTGGGGGCAGAACTGTGTGTCGCTGACAATCTCGTCGACGTTCACAGACTGCGATGTTGCTGAAGAAGCTGTTTCTAAGCGCTAGCAACTGGCTTTGAATATTATATCGAATGATACTAGTTTTCCAAGGAAAACGTATGACGACGACGACGACCTCGGAGGAGCTGGCAGCACTTTGGAAAATGTTTTTCTCGTTGTTTGCAATTTTTCAAATAATTATTATTTTTCACAAAATTTGTTTTTGGTTTTTTTGCAATTTCCAAAATCGTTTTTATTTTTTGGCTATTTTTGTTATGAGAGAAAATTTTTGAACGAAACAAACTGAAGTGAAACGAAATTTTTTATTAAAATAAATTATTGGAATTTTTTATTTATTCTTTGGCACATTTAAGCAAGGCAAACTGATGCGACTTTAAAACAAAATTGATCCCGTTGTTGCGGTACAGTGACGACCGACTAGAGTTACTAAGTGAGAGTCCGCGCTTAGATTAACGCACTGGAACAGTTTTAAGTTTAGCCGAAGACCATGTTGAAAGCAACAGGCAGTCGTCGTGGTCGTGGTTGCCGTCGTCGTCGTCGTTCCTTAACTGTTGTTAGGTGAGTTAATGTTCAATTCTGTTTCAGTAACAACATTTTCTTACAGTCGTTGTTGTTATTGTTGTACTTGTGTTAGCAAGAGTGCAGCGTACTGACTAACTTTTTTTGTGGAGCTACAGTCGGTACACTAGCTTTCTGTTGATTTCTGTTGCTTTTCTCAGTGCACTTGTTTTTGTATATTTTTTTTTCTTTTAAAGCACTCTTGTTGAGTACGTTGCTCTATGCCCCAAAGTAAGACAAAGACGTATTCGCACACATTAGCGACTTAAACACAGTCCAACAAGTCCACGAAGATTAGTCGATGTTGTACGCTGACTCAAGTTTGTTGTTGAATATCGTCGTTTCGGAATAAATCTGACGATCGCAAAGATTGTTGGTACGTTGTTGTAAAAAGCGAAAGTATGCAAATAGCTATCTTTAGGCAGATGGTCATAATTGTACTCTATAAACGGTCAATGATATGATTTAAAAGTAGTCAATGCTAATTTTGTCATGTTCCTGCACTATTAAGAGAGTCGGAGTGAAGTATTGTGTGGGAGTTCTTTACAAATTTTCGGTTTGAAATTTTCTATTCAAAGAAATTACGAAAAATAAACATTTTTTATATGCATACTTTGCTGCTGCTTAGATTTCAAGTCTGCGAAATATATTTTTAACAAATGTTTTTTTTTTTTGAGTTAAAAAATTAATAAAAAATAAAGAGATACGTATTTGAAATTTTGCATGCTTTTTCGCCTAAGCTGTGAAGGATTAATCAAGCGTTCCAATGCGATGAATAGAGTGATCCCCTATTGTTACGAGTCCCTAGGTATTTTGTATATCTTTTTAGCATTAGTGCCATTTGAAGCCATGGTTTTTCATGATCTTACGATTTTCATGATCTTATCTCTACATTTATCCTCTGCGCCAACCGTTATTTAGAAAAGTTTTGGTTTGGGAAATCATACATTAAAAATTTATTTAAGTTATTTCTCCAAAAAGTGAATTCGAGGTCGATTTAAAAGGATTCCGGCTAGACCCAGAGATGGCGCCAGCGGCTCTCCGCAAAATCGCCCAATTTTTTCCATACGAATTCCAACAAAAATTGGGCAAATTTGCTTTTTTGTTGGGTAAAATTTATTTTTTTGCTTTTGGGCGCCCAAATATATTGGGCGAAATTTCACTTTTTGTTTTTAGGTGTATTTTTTGGGTGATCATTCGTTTTCAATATTTCACAAAGTAAAATTATTTAAAGTAAAAGCAGAGGTTCTTATTGTTATTTATTGTAATATTGGAGTCATTTTTCGGTATTGTTATTACAAGTTATTCAGTTTTATTTGAATTATTAAAGAGTGCGATCAAGCAGTGCAGATAAAATGGAAAAAAAATTCAATTCGAGTTCGCTGGTGGAAGAAAAGTTAATTGTGTATTAATATATTTAACAGATACAAAAAAGATACAATATAAATTGAAATCGAAAACCAAAAAAAAAAAAAAATAATAATTATACGTGCTACAATCATACTGGATTTCCTGGTATAAGGCAATAGTGTGATAAATTGTAGAATAGAAGTTAATGGCAGTGAACAATTTTTTCCATAAGAAACCACATCGACTGAAGAACTTTAACTTTTTTTTTTAATAATGAACACTTTTTATTAGTTTTATTAAAAAAAAAAAAAACATTCTTGAAGACTAACATTTTCAATTTCTTTTTTATAACATTCAGACATTTTTTATGTTTTTGGTTAAGTCAAAGGAAATTTTCGGCGGATCGCGCACGGCGGATCACACGTAGCGCGGCTCATCGCATGCACCAGCCGTCGCCACTCTTCCGATATTTTTACTTTTTGAAATATTTTTGCTTACCAAAGAAACTTGTTGTTTTAAAAAGATAAGTATTTTTCTCTTGTACGAAATGTTTTAATATATTTTTAAGCATGAGATTATTAAAAATTAATATGAATTAAATTTTTAAATTTAAATGATTAAATTAAAATGGATTAAAAAAAATAGGCCTTGAAAATGCTCATTTTGTACAAAGGAATTTCGTATCTCGCTTGGGAACAGAATGCAAAAAATTGGGCGATTTTTCATTTTTTTTTTTTTTTTTTGGTGTATTTTCGTTTTCTTTTTTGGCAATTTTTCCAAATTTTTGGGGTTTTTCGTTTTCTTGGGTGAAATTTCGATTTGTGCGATTTTTCGTAAATTTTTGGGTAATTTTTCATTTGGGTAATTTTTAATTTTTTGTTTTTGGGCGATATAGTGATAAGTGAATAGTACTGTTGTAATAAAAAAATACATTAAAAAAACAATGATTTTCTTAGTTGCGTCATTGTTTATATCAAAAATAAAATGCAATGTTGCCCTTAAAATAAAGTAATCGGCTTAGAGAATAATTCATTTAAAATTAAAAGCTATTATAGATAAAGTTACTTAAAATGTAATTATGTATTCAATTTATTGGTAATATAGGACCTGTCTGAAGTTGATTTTCAGCCGGGTTCTATTTAAACCCTTTCCGTCGATTGACAATGGATATTTTCCATTGTTGTTTGACACTTTTGAACGATTGGTTAACTTTTTAAAACTTTTATTAAGCCAATTTCCAATTTCCACAACAAATTTTTGCAATGGCTATAAACATCATGGTTATAAACATCACCGAATATTTCCTTATGGATTTTCAATACGTATATCCTAATATTGTCATTCGTAAAAGTATTTTCAACCTGAAAGAAAGGATTCCTCGGTCGTTGCTTTTTATGTAAAGTAGTTATCTAAGAAAAATTAATATTGTTAAAAATAACTCATTTGAAAATCAAATTTGAGAACGTGTTTCAGATTCACATCTTTGAGTCTATAGGAACCTAAATTGACAACACAGTGATAACGTGAAAAACTTCATAAAATGTATTTATCTTTTACTGGCAATAACCTTTTGGCAAACGGGAATAAAGCAAAACGGGAATAAAGCCCATGAAATTTTTTTTTTTTTAAATATACCATTTCAACATAGTTAAGCAAGAGAAATTATGTAGAGCTATCAAGGAAACTTCTTCTATTTTGACTGATTACTGTCAATATTAAGTTGCGAATTTCAAAATTAAAGAGGTAAATATTATTAAACTGCGTTTAGTTCTTTGTCTACAAACTTCCATAACAAACAACATGAAATTTTGAAATCATAACATCTGATGGTTTGAATTTATTTTAATTACAAACAATGATTGGGTGGGGCAATTGGTTGGGTTTCGAGTCAGGGATTTCTGGGCGACAAGAAAGTGTGCCACAACTGCACAGGCACTCCCTATATATAATGTTTTTGTGATCAAATTACGTATAATCAAGAGATCTGAGGTTTAGAATATGTAAGCAGCAAGTTTTATTTTTTAATGCCAATTTGTTGTGTATGTTATTGAGAACTTGTTATTGAGCCTTAAATTTATTTCAACTCATAATTCTCGTATAGAATTCGATTTGGATTTCCAGCAATTGGATAACAAAGCATAACAAGTTATAAAATTGTTAATTATTTTTAATATGTTCATATTACGAACAAATTTCAAGGAATTAAAATAAATGTTTATTGTAAGGGCATTTCGACTGGCCTCTGACTGAACCTCGTAAGTAAAAAAATAGTGTTTTACAAAAGAAGCAAAACAACTGATTTTTTTCTTAGCGAGAACTATAATTTGTAATCTGTATTTTTAATTTGTAAATAGTAATTTGATTATAAATTATATTTCTCCCTAAGGAAAAAATCAGTTATTTTGCTTCTTTTGCAACTCTATTTTTTGACTAACGAGGTTCAGTCAGAGACCAGTCGATTTGCAATTTATACTAAAGCTGCATGTTATGGCTAGTGATAGATAAATAAGCTAGAAAGTGATAAGCACTTGTTTTCTTTGATATAACAAAATCTTGAATGCACTTTATAGGTTACAAATTAAAGATTGTTAAATTTACTATATAATTGCAAGATAGATTTGCAAGTAGAGGTAAATAAATTTGTTAAAAAAAGTAGATTACAGCTCATTTTTAATTGGATATATGATTTGGACGTTTGTCACAATATCCGCAGCGGCCTTACTGTCATCTTGATTTTAATTATAAAAAGTTATTACGATAATCAATTCAGAAATATAAAAAAATGTATCGATATATAAACAAAATTTGTGAAATATTTCAACTGGCAATCACCAGCAGTAGCTTGTCACGTTGCTCTTATTTAAATATTTGCTTTCGCCAACATTTATGACGGAAATATTTTTGTGAAACCAAACGAACGGACTTGTTTCTGCACATATAAAGGTCACTTTGCCGCTATTGGCCTCTAATTTAAGGTGTAATTAGATGTATTTAATTATTAAATTTACGCTATTTTTACCGAAATTCTCTGAATATACACATGTACATTAACACATCGGGGGAGAACGCATTGCACCACAAGATGAAGCACCTTTTTTTAAGCACACCATCTACACTCACCTTTTCGATTTCAGCCAACACCATTTTAAAAGTTTTCTTTTTATATATCAATATATATGAAATATAATAAGCGAATATTCAAAAATTCACAAACAACAATGGCAATTATTGTTAAATTGGAATTTAAGAACAATTTTCTATATTAATTATTTAATAATCGGATTGACACATGTAGGCACCGCAAATGGTCCGTTGTCACTCGCAGCAGTGAGCGAAAGGATAGTGCATACAGTTGATATCATTAAACAAACTCCGCATAAGTGTGAGCGGCAAAGCTAGTAGCCGTGCTAGTAAATTCGCCGTCGTTAAGTTGGTAGTAGTTGTAATTTAATGAAGTTGCTGCGTTTGGTAAATTGATGTTAGCGATTGCGACGAGTCCGTTCTGAAAAAGATGAATTTAGTTATATCATAATAAGTGTGTTTCCGTACACATTGTCGAGTAAGAATCGAGTAAAGTTCAAGCTGAGAGAGTGTCAGAAGTGTCAAAAGTACGGAAATGACTTATTTATTTTTCTTATTTATTTATACCATCTACCGGGTTGACACCCTTACAAATTACATTAGAACTTAACCAATTATATAATAATAATAATAATAATAATTAACATAATTAAAGCTTAAACTTTTTAGAGGAATAAAATCCAAACAAAACCAAAATATAATTTTTCAAAAGTTAATCAGTAGGATGTCCTCCAACTGTCTCTTGAATACGTTTCTATCTATAGTGAAGTCGATCAGGTTAGCAACTGAATTAAATTGTAATAGGCACCTGGTTATAGGTTCATTTATGCCATAGTTTGTTTTATGCAGAGGTATATAGAATAATTGATTCTCTCTAAGGAAACGACTCAGAACATGGAAAGGGATAAGAGCTAATAATTCCGGTGAGTCTATTCTTCCATCAATTATATCTTTAATAAACATAATATTAGCCATTACTCTCCTTTGAGCGAGACTTTGAACACTTAGCAACTGGCATCGCACCCTGTAGATAGGCATATTTTCCCACGAGTACAGACGACGTAGAGCAAACCTTGTACATTTCCTTTGAATGTTTTCGATTCTAATCACCGCGTTGTTATAGCATGGATCCCAAATAACGCTACTATACTCTAAAAGTGATCTTACCAGACTTCTATCTAGTTTCCAGCACAAATACAGCCTATTGCCTATAAAACGTAAACAGCGCCAAATTTATTTACGCCAATACTCAATTATCAATTTTCAAATTAATTAATTGTTGATTTATTTATATATATTTGTAATTTGTATTTCACTATTTGTAAATTTATTTTCCGCTGCACAACATAAACAAACAAAAATGTCAATTTGACATTTTCTTGTTCTTCTTGATGCTTGTTCTTATGATGCTCGAAGAAATTTTTCCAGCACACTTCTAGTAATTTTCGAGCTCGAGAGAGCTCTTTTATGCTTGTTCTTATTTTCTCTTTTGAGCTAGAAAAAGTACGGAAACACATTCTACCAGTTTACAAGTTACTACAATCGAGTACGGAAACAGACCTAATGACTCTTGGAGTCGTAGAAGCTAATAGTGAAAAGTTTCCAAAGGGGCAATTTACATGTCATTCAAAATTTGTAGTTGTTTTCCCAGCTAAAAAAAATATGAACTCTCTGCGAGAGCGAAAATTAACTTTTTACAATTCATCGTATCAGTCAAATTTTCAGTGAGCCTAAAACCTTCAGTCATCAGTCAAATGGTTGAAAACTTTTACTTGTCTACTGCCTAGTAGCAAATAATTCATACGAAGGTAGTATATTCAGCATAACAGTGTTTTTATTAAAAGAAAAAAAAAAAAAAAAACAGAAAAATCAGTAGGTGTAAATTACTCCAAAGTTTAAGAATGACAAGAATTTTCCCCTACGTTTGTCTCTGAAGATAATTTTACTAAAAGTGTAATTTTTGACATTTTGACACACGGTAGAATAAAACTGGGTGTGACGAAATTGAGAGCAGTGACTGTAAAAACAGTGCGAAAGCACACAATCCTGATAGAAATACAGGGTGAGCACATATTGGAGAAAATCATACATGCATGCATCGTAAGTAAATAATCTCTGGTTGTGTCCGATAATTAGGGGTTTAATAAGGTGTCGTATTCAGCCGTATTGTCGTATCGTGCTATTTTTTAAATTTTTGTTGTTGCCTTCCATATAAAACTAATTTACGAAAATAAAAAAAGCTGTAGTTCCTTTTTTTTTAATTGTTGTTGTTTTATCGGCCTTTTTTGTTGTATTATGTTGATTTTAAATGAGCTTTGGCCGTGAATAAAATTGTAGTTTTAACAAAAATTTTTCTTCAGTCGCCTGACAGTTTCTTCAGTCAGGTGTATAAATACAACATACAACAAAAAATACCCTTAAGATATATTCACAGCTCTTGTATTTTTGTATGACAACGCATTACGACATATGACAGTACGTAACCTTGTGAAACCCCTAAATGTTTTGTAAATTTATTCCAGAAACATCCTTCTGTTCTAGAAATTTTGAAGAGTGCTCACATTGTCAAATTTTTCGTCAAATCGTCAGTCAAACAACAGAAAAAACGAAATATTTTGATTTTCATCACACGATTTGAGATTTTCTTCATACGATTTGATAAACCAATAGTGTGTGTTTCACATGATCAAATTATAAATATTCACATATAACATATAAGTGTTCACATAGTCAAATTATAGTCCAATTCCATGTTTTTTGTTTTTTGTCAAACAATCAATAAAAAAACTTATAGCAAACATGTTTCGCGTTTTTAAAGCATTATTTTGATATCAAAGAACTATTTTTAAAATATCGAAGTTAAAAATAATTTTATCAATAGTTACTTTTTTACTTTTGATAAGGTCATAAAGTTTTTTACTAATATCTTATCATCTTGGAAATCTTCTCTGAAAGAATTAAATTTTGATTTGAGATGACTTTATGAAGCTCGTGGTTAGTTGGATAACATTTTGTTTTGAATTATTGAGAATACACTTAATACAATAATAAAAAAATGTTATTGTGTCAGTGTTGAAAATCAATTTGAAAACATGCTCTATTCAATAAATAGGTCAAGAAAAGTATTTATTCTATAAGAAAATTTTTTAAAAATTTTATTGTGTCTATGCTGAAAATCAATTTGAAAACATGGCCATTCGTTTTCCAATTCAATAAAGAGTTCTAGGAGATTATTTCTTCCATAATTTGTTTTTTTAAATAAAACTACAATTTTATTACATAAATATATTTGCTGAAATTTTTCATCATCGAAGGCTAGGCAATAATATATAATTGGCATTTTTGTATGTGTTTATGTTAATATATTTTCATAATTGTGTCACTTCTAGAAAACATTTACAATATTTAAAAAAAAATCACTATTTTTAAATTAACATTGTTGTGATTGAGGTTTTTTAAATAGTAAGCCAAGTTTACGAGTATATTGTTTATTCAATACAGTTGTTTTAAATAAATATATATTTAATTTAAATAACAAAATAAGTGGTACAGCGATACATACAAGTTGTATAAAAATAAAGTTTACGGTAAGTATGTTTAAAAAAATTAAAATATATAAAATAATATGACAAGACAAAAATAACTAAATCCCGCTGTTAAATTGAATTTCATAAATCTTTTAAAGTAAGAATTCAGTTATTTTTAATTTTTAGTTTTTGCGGTTAAAAAAATTAATAAATTATTTTAAATTCAAATGCTAGTTTTGCTTTTGTCTATAGTTTTACAAAGGGTTTCTTTTTGTTTTAATTAACTTTTAAGATTAATACATATATTTTTTTTTATATTTTTAAGTGTTTGAAATACTTTTCGTTTTAAGTGGGTTTTTTTATGTTGTTAAATTTTGTTTTGTTGAGTTTGGTTTTTTGTTTTTTAAAATTTCAAAATTTATTTTAGCTAAGCCAACATTTCTTATTAAAAAAATATATCAGCTGTTCATTCAATTCCATCCAATAGAAAGTGTTGACAAGTTTGATAAATTTGCTTTAAGATTTTATACTACAAAAATTAATTTCGTTTGTGGTCTGCTATAGATTTTGATTTTTAGATTTTGCCACAAATTTAAGTGCTGTTGGAAACAACGGCTTTTATTTTTTTTTGTTTTTTTTTTATTTTTCTTGGGAGTAGTTTTACATCAGCTTTTGCTTAGCGCATTCGGGGCAAATAATATCGGGTCCATCGGTGATGAAGCCACGTCCGACTAGACTGGTCTTGCAGCTGGCGCAAACAAAACAATCGTGATGCCAGTGACGATCTTCGAATGAAATAAAGCGAGTGCCGCCAATGCCTATATAAAAAAAAACAAAAATAATAAAAAATAGTAGAGTTAAAAAGACTAGATAGAGTTGAAAATTATTCCAGAAACCCACCAGTTATTGGCTTGACACATGCTGTACAGCGCTTGGCAAATAGTTCACCGAAACATTCGGCACAGTAGGGTTTCTCATCGCGACTGGTGAAACGTTGTCCAGCCAACGTCATATTGCAGTGGGTGCAAGTAAAGCACTCCCGGTGCCAGGGCTCATTCTTGTAGGTCACGCCTCCAGAAGTAATGACCTGCAAACGAAGAGATAGATGTTGATGTTGAGTGGATTAAATAAAAACTAATAAGAAATTTAATGAAATGTTTTAAAAAAACTATCAGACTTTTTGTTTTAAATATTTAGAAAACGGTTAACCGCGAAAAAACCAGAGTTTTTTGTGAAAGTCGAAATAAAGTTTTACATATCGCACACCCTCTTCAAAAGGGACACAACTTAAAATTTTTCAATTTTGACTTTTTATTATAAATCAATTCGTTATGCACATCTCCATCGACTGTCAAAATTTTGTTTTAATCTGATTGCTCGAGTATTTTTAAAAAATCATTTTGTATCCTTCTTTTGTATGAAGTTTGCTTGAAAACGAAATATTTTTTTTTTATATGAAAAAAAGGTAATAAATTTAATTTTTTTTTATAACTAATAACTAGCACTAGCAGCTAAGGCCTTCAGCTAGGACTTACTTATAAAATACTTAAATATAAAATGTAACGGATAAATGTAATTAAAATGAGTTACACTTCAAAAAATATTCTTGCCTGTTTGAGGAATTTGGAAAAAATCTTAATGTTAACATCATTTGGTGTTTTTAAGAGATCATTTAAATTTTTAATGTTTAACTGTCTACTTATATTGGCAGCTACTTGGCATTGGACTAGTAAATGGTGAATAGATACTGGGTTGTTATGGCACAGTGGACAGGTTATATCACTTGAGTTGTTACAAATATGCTTATGAGTTAGTCTGGTATGGCCAAGGCGGAATCTCGTGGCTGCAACTGCTTCCCTCCTGGAGACTGTGACTGGGTACTTGAGAGGGGTTTTGTCAAGGTTAATGGATTTGTAGGAGTGGGTGTAATTTAGCCAGTCCTGTAAAATTGTATCTAAAATGATTTCATGGAAAGCTTTGTTGATGTCGTTTTTACTCTAGATAGTTTCCTCAACTAATGGAAGTCTGGTAGCAAGCTTGGCTTTTTCATCATCTGCTTCATTCCCATGAATTCCCATGTGGCTTGGTATCCATAATAATTTCAAATTGTTGCTGCAAATTGCGAAAACGAAATAGTTTTTTGACTCTCTTGAAAATTTCAAAATTTTGAGTTGTGTCACTTTTGAAGAGGGTGTGCGATATTTTTAATTAGTTTACAAGATAAAAATAGTTTAGGGTTTAAAAAACACCCAGTTGAAAAATCAACTTTTATTTCACTCGGTTTTTGAAATATCAATTTATACTTATACATACTTATACTATACAACTTTGGCCAGTTGGACTCTTTTTGACTCCTATAGGTTAGAAACGTTCGTTCTTTAACTGAGCTATACATAAATCTATTCCCAAAAACGGAAATAACAACAATTATAACATCTGGAACCGAAAATAATTATATTTTAAATTTCAAAACAGAATTTTGAAGTTATCTACTGAAATTTAATTTAATTTGATTTAAGAACCTATGTTATACAGATGGTATAACATTAAAAAAGAGCGGTTAGTTTTTTGCTGTAATCTCAACATAAAACTTGAGTATAAATGTCCTTGAATTAAATCACATAAGGGGGCTTCAGACAATCGGACATGTTAGGTCGACATGGCATAATGGACGACATGTTCGATCATCTCAAATCTAATTCAATGGTCGGTTCGACATGTCGAATGAATATCAAAAATTTTTAATTATTCTGGCGGTCCATCCGACATGTCCCATCTCGTATAAATGCATGGCGATCATTTTGGATGGACATGAAGTTCGACAGAATAACGGGACTATTTTCATTGCCCTTATGTGGTCATACATGTTGGAGAGACTTTATTATTTTATAGCTTTCAAAGAGTGATCATCGAGCGCAGTAATTATTTTGTAGCGTTAAGATGGCGGACGCGTTGATTGCAGCAATAATAATAAATGAAGTTTTAGAAGATGAGGAAGAAAAAATTATCAAAAGAGAGAAAATTCTTTCCAAAATTCAATATTTGTTAAGTTCGTAATTTTTCGCGCGAGATGTGCTTTTCTCAAAAATTTTATTCGAATGACAAAATGCACTAAGTTGGATGGATACGCACCCAAATGATCACACATGTCGTAAACATGTTGGATGGACCGACCGAAAAGCCATACATTTTTGTCACACGTCCAGGTGAACTGGATTTTCGCACACGAACGATGAACATGCATGAACTCATGATAACTTGACAAGTTCATCCAAGATGTAGTTCCGTTTGGGAGGGCCCTAATAATGATGCCAGAACAACGCAAGTTGTGGAAATATATTTAAAAAATCCTGGTTCAGTTCGGGAATTTCTGAACGCGGCTCACACATGCCTGAAATTTACACACGAATGGCATAAAAGTAACTTTCTCATAAGGCCAATTTTCAGGTTGAAATAAAGTTATCTCAGTATTTTATTTCAATTCAAAGTTCAACACCTCTAACGAAAACATCCTATGATAGCAATAATTTCAAGTTCTAGTGGAAATGTTTAAAATTGAACTATGTGCCGGCTTACACTTGTCAAGAATTGACGATCAAGTCTTGTGTTCGGGGGTGCGGGAATCGTAACAAAAAGGAAAGAAAAAAATTGACCGTACCGTCAATTCTTGGGCAATTCGTATATGATACACATTTAATAGGGGCTTTCAGACGAACGTACATGTCAGCCGACATTGTACGACGACAAACTAACGAGAATATTTTGTTGAGCTTTCAAACGATCGGACATGTACGACGACTTCATTTCTTTGCAGACTCTTGAGCGTATCACATCGGTACAACAATAATAAATATTTTCATATTTCAGGAAAATTTTTATATATCTCTATAAACTCTGTCCAAAATTGTACGTTCGAAACACTTGCCATTTTGTTTTGTTTTTCACAGAAGTAAAAAACCTTTTTCGCTTTGCCTAAGCCGATGTTTACTCCGATGAAAACTTTATAGAAATGATAAATGCAGCGAGTCGGACCGACATGCTTTCACACGTCGGACATGTCGGACAGACCGGCAGAAAAATCAAAAATTTTTGATTTTCTTCCGACATGTCGGTCCGACCGTCTCATTTGCTTTCGAAATATCGTACATGTCGTCGGACATGCCCAAGTCGGATGACATGTACGTCCGTGTGAAAGCCCCTAATTGATTGTCATCTCTTGATGTGTATAAACGTGAACGTCAAGTTTAAAAGGAAATTCGAAAAAATTTATCTTCAATTTTTGACAAGTGTAAACCGGGACTATTCATTCCTAAATAGTGTGAACTGAAACTGTTTGAAATGGCGTTTACACGTTCAAACATGCTAATGAACATATTTTCTTATAGTACGTTTACATATGAAGATTAAGAGAAAGAAGATTAGCCTAATCTCCAACTGTAATCTCAGCTGTTTACACTAGCTTTAAAGAGATTAACTTTGACATTTCGTTGCTTTGTTTTGTTTTATGTATTTACCTTCAGCCATCTATTTATGTATTTGTTGTTGCAGCCATTTTCCTTCACCAGACAATTATTTGCCGTTTCATTTTATAACTTATTTACAGTGTTGCATTTTTTAAGAAATTATCGATATTTACACGGTTAGTTAGTAAATACTAACTAGTTAGTTAGTTTCTAATCTCGTTCCGAAGAGATTAACTTTTGTATGGCTAATCTCGTAAAAATCAACAAGATTAGCGAGGTTATCTCCTCAAAGCGCTTAATCTCGATATGTAAACGTACTATTAGAGTCTATGAATGTTTAGATCATCTGTCAAACCAACATAATCATTGGTTGGATGTGATGCTGCAATGCATTGAGCTTTTTTTCAAAATAACTATAAAGTGAATTGATCGTTCATGCACTTAAAATATGTACGTTGCGATGCAATTAAAAATTGGGTTTTTAAAATTTAGGATTATATTCCCTCTTTAACGATCATCATTCTCTATTGACAACTTGACCTCAACTCACCTTATTGCATTTAATGCATCTAGTTGCAAATTTCTCCTCATAGCAACCAGCACAGTAGATCTCCTGCTCTCTCGGGATAAAGGATTTGGTACCGATGACCGTCTTACAGACGCAACAACAGAAGCATTTTTCATGCCATTGCCTCGTCTTGTACTCCATCTTCTTGGTACCTGGAAGTAGAAAAACAAAAATAAAAATAATTAATATGCAAAATTATACTGAAGAGGTAGTTACTTCAAATTGGTATCATATACTTTATATCTCATCTTAAAAGTTTCTATTGAGCTATTATGTTCGAACATTTTGTAGTTAACAGTTTATTATTATTATTATTATAAAAGAAAGCAACTTAAATACTAAACTTTCGATAATAATGCGCTGTTTTTGCCAAAAAAAGAATCAAACTTGCATGTTAAATTGGTAAAAAAAAAAAATTCATTGAAGAGTTTTACTTTTCTTTTTAAGGAAATTATTATAAATTTCCGTTTGACATGCAATGTATTCAGTTTGAATGGCATGTTGGTTGCTGCATATTTGACATTGTTCTAGTGACACGGTAATCGATTGAGTAATGTTTGAGCTGATAATGAAAATGGATTTGTTTTTGCATGAACGTGTCTGGATTGAATGAGCATATTTTTCTTTAAGAAAAAAAAAAAAAAATTATTATTTAATTGGGCAATGCAGGGAAAACTTGAAAATTTATGACATGTCCAAAAAAAGAATTCTAGGTTAGAAGTAATTTTAGGGTCGAAGAATATTAAATAGTATTTTTTGCTTTTAGTAATTGAAGGCAATATTATTTAAAATATTTATTGGCAAAAGAGAAAATATATGATTGTTTGGATGAAATTACTTGACAAGGTAGTAGCTACATGACAGTTTTGATAACTACTCGTATTAAAGAAAAACTGCCAGCAAAAGTGCGTGCAGCACATTAATATTGAACTTTTATTTCTGTTTTTGCAGAATGAAATGATAAATGCGAATGTAACGATAACTTAATGTTTATGCAAATATATGTAATAATAATGATAGCGACAACAATTTTCTGCACGCTTTTTAGTTGTTAAAGTTTTTTTTTGCACAGCTCAATTCAAATTTTGCTATAATTATAGCAATACAAGCAAGAAACAAGCCGTAAAGGTGGTTGTCCTCTACGGCAAAAAAGGTTGGTTGAACCTTTGAACCATCGTTCTGAAAAGAAAATATATGAACATCTTTTTCTTATTAGTATTGTAATACTTTGGTGGGAAAGGGAAGAAGGTCATGAACTTTATGTAAGGCGTTACCAGATAATGGGTTTAAATTAATTATTTATAAATGTTCTGAATGAATGCAGGTATTTATGAAGCATGCTTTTTTTTTTACAATATTGTATGTATTAACTTTTTTTCTTAAACCCAAAATTCCGTACATTTTCGGGGCTTAAAAGTGATATAATTGACAAAAATAGAGCTTCAAAGTGGAAGATGTTGACTTAAAATCTAACACACTATTTTTATCTATAAAAAAGGAGTAATCAATTGAAAATTCACCCATTTAACATTGAAGTGCACCGTTGCCAGATTGGGCGATTTATCGCCAATTGGGCGCTTTTTTTCTTGTTTTTGCGCTTAAATTTTTAGGAAATCGCCTGGCGATTTTTTGGG
The DNA here is from genome assembly GCA_943735915.1 of Pherbina coryleti. NCBI lineage: Eukaryota > Metazoa > Arthropoda > Insecta > Diptera > Sciomyzidae > Pherbina > Pherbina coryleti. The sequence goes on from OX030952.1 coordinate 108,537,276, forward strand.
CGATTTTTGTAAAAACAACATTTTTTCATAAACTCATCTAATGTGTTTAAAATTTCAATTAAAGACAATAACAATTGTTTTAAGTGTTTGGAACACTCTGTTAACAATGCGACTGAACACAGCCCTTATCGATAATTTATTTATATCGAAATACTTATTTTTTTGAGACCGTTTCTTCAATACATCAACTCACTTAATTCATATTTTCAACGAGAAAAAGGTGACTTTTTTTACGTTGTAATCACAACATTTATTCAAAGACTTGTTTCAAAAATTATAAAAGAAGACATTGTCAAAAATTTCAATTTTGATAATTTAGCTACATTCAGCTTAAATAAAATTTTAGCGGATAAAAGTAATTATAAAAGAATTAATGACCTTACATTTCATTATTAGTTCCATGAAGAAATTCACAAATTAAGTGATGATATTGTTATGATAGACATACTATCAAAATGCCAGAATTTCATTATAGTTTTAATCAAGGAAATGTTAAAACGATTACCTAGTCTGTTAGAAATTTTTGAAAATGCTTTTATTTTATGTCCTGAAAGATGTTTAAACTATATAAGACCTTCTTTCCGTGAACTCCCTCTTCGTTATCTATCTCTTTTATCTAAAAAACTACATTTTTTGAAAAAGGTTTTTTTTTAAAGTTGCATGTTGAAAAATTCTAAAAATTTATAGTCTCTAAAAAAATGTTCTTTAACGATCAAAATTCTCGTATAAAATGAAGTAGCTTTTTTATTATTTTTTATAGATCTCAAAAATATGAAAATAAGAATATCTAATACTATTAACAGATCTCAATATTATTTGAAAAAAAATGTATATAATTTGTTTTGTTTTTTCTAATATAATAAATTTCTTAGAAAAAATGGCGATTTTTGGCGATTTTTTTTTTCATTGGGCGATTTTGGGCGATATTTTTTTTAAATCTCGCGCTTTTCTCAAAAAAGTTCTGGCAACACTGTTGAAGTGTAATATCAGTTCCATTGACCATCTCCGATTTGGCTGAAATTTTGTTTTTAGATTGGTTTATTGTTTAGAAAATCAAATGCTAACATTCTATGCGCAACAATTTCAAATCTCAAAGCGAATATTGAAGTCGTAATCGCCGAAATAGAGCCCCAATTGTGCGAAAGAGCGATTGCAAATATCGAAGAAGGTCTGAAAGATAAGCGGCCATTTGAAAAATAATGTATTGCGGTCCATGTGCCTTTTTTCAAACCAATAAAAATTCAAAAGACACTGTAGCAATTGTTCGTTTTATTAAAAAAAAAACAAATCTAACATTTCTTGTTGATACATCCGTTACTTTTTACGATTACTGTATTACATATAGCTTTTCAGGTTTACTGAATACGATTTTATCCGATAGCTCATGGATAAAAAAAATGTAAATTTTTAAAAAACACCAATTCAAAAAGTTGTCACCAATTCCTTAAATATTTTTTTTCTACATTTTTAAAATTTGTAAATCCAATATTTATAGCAAAAAAAATTTAATAAAAAAACGGAAAAAATTTGCATAACAAATTAACTCTTACAAAACTTGTTTTTTTTACAATGAAAAAAATAGGTTTTGAAGATTATAAAGAAAAAAATCTTTAACATTATCTCATCCCCAATATTTTATTCCCTACCTAGAAGTGTAAAAAATATCTATTAAAAATTGCTAGTACAACTTTAAAAAAAAAACAAAAGAAAAATAATAAAATAAACATTAAACATTAATTATTAAGAAATTAATTTTTAAGAAAATTATGAAATCGAAAATTTTGATGATTTTATGCAGAAAATTGATTTTAAAAACCATACGTTTTTATGTATTTCAAATACACTTATTGAGGTTATTCTTCATACAATTTGTTTAAAATTGGCTCTGGTGAATGCATTAAGATTTTATGACTGGGGTCAATTTAGTGAAGACTCTAGTTTTGATCTAAGTTGGGAGATATTTGACAATGATAAAGTTTCTTTTGCGTAGGTTACTACAAATATTTCGGGAATAAATATGCATAAAGACCGCATTTTTTTTTCTTTATTTTTTTTTCGAAATCATGATCTTTTATGATTTGTCATGACATTTATTCCATGCCGCTTGAGAAACCTCCAAAACATCGTTTTCGAACGCAACTGCTTCTTTTGGTGTCGCAAATAAAATGCGGGAACAAACAGAAATTATTGGTTGCCAAATCAAGACTAAATGGCGGATGACCCATTAATTCGTTGTTTGAAGGCTCAAAAACACTGCAAACTCGCGTTGTCTTGATGAAGAATAATTCTTCGGCGCTTGTTTGTTTTCCTTGTGTCACGGAATCTTATATTTCTTATTTTTCCGTTTCTCAAGTGGTACCATGACAAAAATTGAAAAATTTTTAATTTTGCTAAAAGAAGGCATTATTATATTTATTCCTGAAACATATGTATGTTGTAACCCTTGTATATCATACAAAAATGATAACAAAGTCAGTTATATAGGGTGTTTTTTTTAGAGGTATAGAACTTCGAATTGAAATAAAACACAAGAAAATCGTTTTAATGTCCATCAATTTGGCTTTATTGGAAGGATAATTTTATGCCATTAATGTTTAAATATGATTTCGGGCATGTGGCCGCCGCGGCTGGCTCGAATAAAGCCAATTCTACAGGTCCAATTTTCAACCACTTTTTCGAGCATATGGGGCCGTATGTCGGCAATAACGCCACGAATGTTGGCCTCCAAGTCCCCTAACGTTTCTGGTTTGTTGGCGTAGACGAGCGACTTCACATATCACCAAAGAAAATAATCCAATGGTGTCAAATCACACGATCTTGGTGGCCAATTGACAGGTCCATTCCGCGAAATTATGCGCTCATCGAATGTTTCCTTCAATAAATCGATTGTGACGTGCGCTGTGTGGCATGTAGCGCCTTCTTCTTGGAACCACAACTCATCCACATTCATGCCATCCAATTCGGGAACAAAATAGTCAGTTATCATGGCTCTATACCGGTTTCCATTAACGGTAACTGACTCTCCAGCATTATTTCGGAAGAAATATGGCCCAATGACTCCACCAGCCCATAGAGCACACCAAACAGTCAGTTTTTGTGGATGTAATGGCGTCTCAAGGATCTCATGTGGATTCTCTTCACTCCAAATGCGGCAATTTTGCTTGTTGACGTAGCCATTCAACCAAAAATGAGCCTCATCACTGAACAAAATTTTGCGATGAAAATCAGCATCGAGATCAATCTCATTTTCGGCCCATTTGCAAGCGTTGTTCTTTTGTCAACCTGTTCATGATGAAATGGCAAACCAAACTGAACATAAATAACATTAGAGTTGCCAGATTTGACCACAAAATGCCAGTTTTATCTCTATTCGAAAGACAAACCCCTAAAAAAACACCCTGTAGTAGCTTAATTTTTTTTGAAAAAATAACTGAATAATCGTGGCAGAATAAGAGAGGTAGACGCATTTCGGACTGCGCTCTCTTCCTCATAGCCAAAATTGTCTTTAAATTTTTTTAATAGTACATACTATAGTACATACTAATAGTACATGTAATTTGAAAATGAAAAAAAAAAAATAAAAAAAATAATTGCTTTCAGATTTTCTTTCAGATGGGCTGTCAATTTCGTTTTGACAGTTGCGGCAGTCTGCCTTTCTGAAATGTTTCTACCTTCTTTTCATTGTACCATGTGAATAATATAATTTTTATATTCTTTATTCTCAAAAACTTTTTACTACATATAAGATTAATATTATAAAAAATTTCAATAAATTTTATTGTTTATTTTATTTAGATATTTTAACCGCTCCTGGTAAAAGTTAAATTCTCTCCTTACAAGCGTTATAAAAATAAATATAATTAAACTCTTTGAAAATATAAAATCATTTGCTACTTTCAAACATCATTTACCTGCTTTGCTGGCATATGGATCGCCCAGACGACAAAAATCGCCTAGGGTGCAATAAAATTTGCGATTTTCTTCAACTGCTGAGGCATTTGGCAGAAACATGCTAAGCACAGCGATGTCCTCATTGTTCTCTTTGGCTTTTTTTATGCGATCAGCACCGATTGTCTTTGTCTGCAAGTGCAGACGGGACTGCATGCGGGATGACAATACATCAACTTCGGTCATTGTGTGACGTTGAGCGGCTTGCGGAAACGTTGATGGAATTCGCGTTCGCGTTACCTTTCTTTACTCAAACTCTCACCGTTTGCTCTGTGCACTTGGGGCACAATTAATGCAAATTCGAATACGAGGTTTAATGTATATTTTTTTTTGCTTTTGTTCGAATTATGTTGATTAACTAAATTTGTTTAATAATGTTCGTTCAATCACAGTGTTGGAAACAGAGTTAAAAAAATTGTGTTTTTTCACATTGAAAATATGATTTAAAAAGCTTCAAAGGTAACTATAAATTAAACTCTCACTTTCTATAGCAGCACCAACAGCAATAACATTGTTCCTGCTATTGTTTAAAATTTGCCAATTAAATTGATAAAAACTAAACAATTTGGCCTTTAGACTCGGCGACACAAAAAAAAAAAAAAAAAAACAGGGTAGCCAAATGGCAAACTTTTAAGTCACGAACTTCTTCAAACGGATGCTTTTGTTGTGTTTATGGCAGCGCGTTGCAGCATTATTTTATGACCCAAACTACATAAATGCCATTCAGTTAGGAAATTAATTGATCCCAATGCAGTAGCGGGCGATTAAAAAACAAATAAAATATTAGCAAGCAATCTGCTTCCACCAATGAAACCACAAATGACACCAGTTTTGGAAGAAAGTTTTCACATATTTGAAAAACTTTGTGATAAAAAAGAATGTTAATATTATTTTTTTTTTAACCATGATATAATCAATTAACATGAATGTCAATCAATAATTAAATGGCTTCTGAACGCGAACTCTATGATAAGAATGACATCATAGAAGAAAGGTTAGTTAAAATTTTCATAATACCTATGTTTCAAAATGATTCATTCGTCAGAAAAAGAATACAAAAATTCACTGTTACAAAAAAAAAGAAAAAAAAAATTAAAAAGAAGTTAGGTATGTGCATCTATGTTTTAGAAAAAAAATGTAAAATTTTGTTAGACGTCAAAAATTTTTTTTTAATATTAGGGATATTCTCGAGTTGATGCGAATTGCAAGAATGCGAAAATGCAAGATATTTTTTGCATTAACGAGTGAATATCAATAGGTCTGTTTCCGTACGCACACTGTGTAACTTGTGGGACACTATTTTCTGTTTCCGTACTTTCTGTGCTTAAAATGGGAGAAGAAGAACAAGCATAAAATCGCTCTCTCGAGCACACAAAGTGCACAGAGAGTGCTAGAACTCGAGACTTCGAGTAAAGTAAGAACAAGCATCAAGAAGAATAAGCATCAATAAGAAGAAGCAAATGTCAAATTACATTTCATAATTGTTTATGTTTTGCTATAAATAAATGCACAAATTGTGTGCCTAAAAAGAAATTTACGTACAATAAATAAATAATAATAAATAAAAATTAAGTTATTGTTCAGTTTTGCATTAAAAATGGCTTTTAATAATTCGAGTGAAAGTGTTTTAAATTTTTTGCTGCCGTCTGCAGTCAAAATCAGCTGTTTTGTGCTTGAAACTTACTAGAAGCTGTTTCCGTACTTTTGCAACGATGCTCATATTTCGTTTTTACTCTCTTGCACACATTTTACACAAATCTTACACAGTGTAAAGTACGGAAACAGACCTATTATTGCAACTTGAGTGTTGCAACTCCGTTAATACGACAACTAAAAGAGATATGTTGCCACCTTATTTCAAAATCAAAAATATTATTAAAATCAACGTACAAACTTAGGGGTTGTTTATAAATTAAGTTACCAATTTAGGAGGGGGAGGAGGGGTTTTGAAATGCACTACAAAAAGTAACGGAGGAAAGCAACCAAAACATGAATCAGCTGTTTTGCATCACTGCTTGTGCGTTTTCGCAATAGGTTTGAGCGTAATTCAAGAATAGTTCCAAAATTGCTTCCAATGTGTATGTTGTTGGAATGATCCGAAAATTATTAATCTTGCATTTTCGTATCGCCGCAACTGCGTTTCGCATCAACCAGTGAACACCCCTATCGAAATTCTCTTTTTATTAGAAAAAGCAATCTTAAAAATGGACTAATTAATAATTTTACTATCGCAAAATAATTTTGCCAACAAGCCAACTTTTGTGAACTAAATTTCTCAAGAGAAACACAAATCTGTAGTTAGCTTTCCAAAAAAGCTTGTAGTTAGCTTTCCAAAAGTTTGATTTCCAAAAAACTACAACAATCTTGACATTTCTTAAAGCACAGGTCGAATAAAAAAAAAATGGGAATAAAAAAACAAGTGTCGAACAGTTTTCGATGCATTGCCAAATTCAAAAGTTAGTTGTTTTCTTCATTAACATGCTATACTTGACCGCGAGCTCAATAATTAGTCTTAATAATTGAATAAAGAACGTCGCATTAAAATTAAAATCGAAGTACATTGGTTTCAAAGAAATGAAGTGAAATTTTTTTAAAAACAGGTGAATAATGAAGATGTTATATTCATTTCAGAAAAAAATTTGGAAACGATATTTAGCCAAAAATAATTTACTTCGAAGAGTAATGAAACAACATCGCATTTCTTACTAATTTTATAATTTAGCATGGAATGCATCGATTCTTCATGTTAAATAGGCAAACACGAAAATGGTATGGCCGAAGTATATATATATATATATTATATATATATATATATACCCCATTCGTATGTAATATATACTATCTGAAGTTATAAAGGATTTATTATTTGATGCCGTCAGCTTGAATGGGGAATAGGCGTGGTTTTATTCAATTTATCCAAATTAAGCTCATTGTACGTTACGAGTACAAATTTCAAAGTTTATGTATAAAATATCAAGTAAATAAATACATTTTTGCGGAATTTTTTTAAGGTTTCTGCTGTTTTGATGACGTCAATTTGTATGGGAAGAAGTGGTTTCTATTCGATTTTGACATTTTCAAACTAAAATAATTATTTGATATCAAAGCTTATTTGAAAAAGTTCCAGCGGTTAAGTTTTGTGGAGTTTTTAGAGGTTTTACCAGTATGGTCACATTCTGTGGGAGGTAGGTGTAGTTTTCATCCGATTTTGACAAAATTCAAACTTTGAATAAATGTTTTTCTAAATGCAAATTTTCATGGTTTTAGATTAAATTTTGTGGAGTTTTTAAGAGATTTTTAACATTTTGACCTAGTTACTTTGTATGGCGGTTAGGCTTGGTTCACATCCGATTTGCCTCATTTTCGAAAATGATCGAAATTTTTGTTAAAAATAAGCTTTTATATTAGATTTCATTACAATAGCTTAAAAATTTCGGCTGTAGTCATGACGACGAACATGACTAAATCGTATATAAGGTATATAAGGTATTAAATGGAACAAGTGCTGAAGTAACAACTTCCCTGGCCCGAAGGAAACGGCTTTAGTATATTCTCTGTATGATTAATTAGTACATTTTACATGAGCATGTCATACGTTGAGTGTAAATCAGTAAATACGTTGTACGATGTAAATTAATCGCAAATTTCTTACTTCTCTCAAAAAACGAACCCTTGAGCTGTCAAACCAAATATACAATCATCTTTTCTATCTCATTTTGACTAATTCAAAACTTTAAATTTGAAGATCTTTTAAAAAGATTTCTGATGACTGCCACCTTGTTAATCATACCACTAGCTAAAGCAGAGGTTTTTTCAACTATAAAATAATTATTTGAAAACTTACTTTAGACAATGACAGAGATATAAACTCATAGAGTTTATAATGCCAATTAAAAATTCTTACACATTAGTCGTTCAGATTTTTCTTCTATCAGTTTTTTATTTTATTATAATTATATATTTTATTATTCCCTTTCAAATTAATTATTCTTGTATTAAGTTCAAAGCAACTTTAAGAGTTTTTTTCCCCTAAAATTGTTACTATGAATTTCTTGGGTTAATGTCATAAGAGGAAAACATATTAAAAAATATATAATATTGTTTTGAACATTTTTAATATTCAGTAGAGTTAGTTACATTTTTATTACAACCAATAAACTTTAAGACTTCATAAAAAATGTTTTATTTCCCTGTCAAGACGGAATATATTTTATATCGGTTTCGGTTTGTTGTAACATAATAAGTTGTTCGAATGTATCTTGTGTAAGCGATACTTGGCTGTATTGTGTGAAACAAGCCATAAAAGTGAGAGATGAGCAGCTTCAAAGATATCAACAGCTAATAGCGGAAAATTATTTAATTAATTTTTTCCTACAGCAAAACAGAATGAAAAATAAGCCTCATCTTACAGAGTGGCAACCCTAAAGCAGTGTTGATAGATGATAACTAATTGCAGTTAAATTGTTGCATCGATGCATTACATTCAATGGCGATAAAAACGTCATTTCAAAACGTTTGATTTGAGCTTGATTGTTCTATTGTTTTAAATTGAACAAATTAATTTGTTAAAGTATTAAACAATTCAAATAATTTGTCAACGTCAAAACCATGTCGTGTTACGTTGATGTTTACACATCTTAATGTCGTACAACTGTTGGAAGATATGTATTTTCAAGCAGGTCAAGTTTGTTTGTAGGCTTTCAATTAATGATCAAATTCAATTAATTTTGCCGTTTCAAAGTTGTTCGATACTTTTTTGGATGGCAACACAATTCTAAAGAGAATAATGTTTTTTTACTTATAATTTTGCTTTATTAAATCGTAAATCACAATGCTTATTGTTTAAAAATTTAAATAGTTGACATTTTAATCTTTGTTTTTTTGAAGTTTATTTGTCAATTTGACTTATTTGGCTTGACTTAATTTCCTTAACTAATTAATTTGCTTGAAATAAAAAAGAAACTCCTACAAGTTCCTTCACATAAGAAGTATCGAATTTATTTAAATTTCTCTCCGTAATAAATTCAGCAAAAACTCATTTCAACTTAAGATGATTGATTAAACAAAACAAAAGTAAAAAAGTATCAAGCACCGAAACTTCAAAATTAGATGATGTCATGACAGACATATATAGTATTTCGACTATTTGTGTATGTTTATTTAAAGCGCGATTTACACCTGAAGCTATTAGTAGTCGATACAACTACTAAGATTACAATAAGAAGCTACAACAAGTTGTTATCCGTCAAATCTTGCTCGCGAAGAATCTTCTTAGAACAATATTTATTTATTAATAAAACTCCAAAAATGTTTAACTACGAATGTATTTCTGTTCAACAAAAAAGGTTTCTTTGAAATTTGATATGTCAAACAATTATGTGTTATTTAGAGACCTAACAGAATCAAAGCGATTGTCGACCGACGATGTTTTCCAAGCTATAGAATACATGAAAACGTATGAAGATGCCCAAAATGAAATCGTCGGTCGACAATCGCGATGAAAATTCGTCCATTTAGAGCCGGAACACAATCAAAGCGATTGTCGACCGACGATATTTTCAAGCAATAGAATACGTAAAAACGTATGAAGATGTCCAGAATGAAATCGTTGATCGACAATCGCGGTGAACATTTGCCAACTTAGAATCTATTCTGTTTTTTCTGGCGACCCAGCCATCCACCCTTTGAAAAAAAAAACGAATTGACCATTGCAGCCCTTGAAAGGACTTTCACCCAGTTTGTTGAGATCAAATTGTGTTATGCATGTAATAAAATTATTTGTACACAAATGACCGGGAACTTGAACTACTAGTTTTATGCAGATTCCGAACCGCTTATGTGAATGTTCTCAAGAAGTTTTACATGGTATTATTTACTCACTGAGGTTTTTCAATGCCTGCAGAAAGGTGAAGGCCGATCAGAAAAATTGTTTGTGCCAGCTGACGCATTTTTAGGCGAACTCGACTATGGCCGCCACCATTGTAGAATAAACAAGGTAGACTCGCGGCGGAGAGCCAAGAAAAAAAAAACACTGAACGAACAACAGCAAGAAGAAGCTTAAAATCATTTGTATCGATTCTAACAGTTTCGACTCAAACCGAGAAAGGATTTTCACCTGGAGACTACCTTCTTTATTCTATCATGGCCGCCACTAATCTCCTATCCTCTCTTTGAGACTTGCCAAATATTTGGGTAAGTTCTATTTAAGTATGTAGTGCTATTTTTTCATCTTCTTATGTACTGAACACATTGACGACGACAGCGACGACAAGCTGTCAAATTAGGAGTAGTTCGACGGCACGACATTGCGACATTAGACCAAATTCTCTCTATAAGAAATACATGTAAAAAAATTTGACAGATGTCGTAATGTCGCTGCAGTCGTCAATGTGTTCAGTGCATTACTCGTGTTAATGTTATATTCTATGACTCAAATGACAATTGTAACATGTCAAATATAAAAAAAAAAGATGAATACTTTGTCAATCGGATATAGCCAATAGCTTAATTTTGGACGTGCTCTCAGTAATTGCTTTGAGAGATAACTCTCTCAAAAAATCGAACGCTTGAGCTGTCAAACCATACAAAATCGTCTTATTTGTCTCATTTACGTATTCATAATCTTGACAGATTTGGCAAAAAGATTTTTAAAGCATCAACATGTTAGAATCTACTTTATTTTTTCTCTTGCGACTCTCTTGATTTTTACTAACTTTTGACATTTCTTATTTGTGTTTATCATGATACAATTACAAGGTAGGCTCATATTGGAAAGCAAGGTGCGGTACTTGTCAAAATCAGCTGGTAACTTTAAGTTTTTCTTATTGTTGTTGTTGCTTTTGTGGTTTGAAGTTTGTAGCAGCTATCTTAAAATGAGCTTACCTTGTAATTGTATCATGGTGTTTATGTTTTAAATATGTCAATTCAACACAAAAACTGAATTGATTTTCGACAATATGGATGTCGATGAAAACTAATTGAAGAAAAAAAAGTTTGATTATTTATATATGTAACTTTCATTGACATATAAAATGCAATAAAAAAGACAAAGAAGCTGGGATTGCTGTTCGTACAAATTCCAATGGTTAGCTTTTCGAACACTTGTTCCAGCCCATTTTGTCGTCTTTCTTTACAAAAATACAAGTAGCGATACCAAGGTCATCCACAGGGATGGGCAGGAGGGTGGAAAGGCACTTGTCCCCCCATGGACTGGAAAAATTTTATATATTTTTATTTCCTATGTGTACATGTTTCATATCATCATTTTCATATACGTGCACATCAATGCATACCTTTGCTTCCCCCCTGAAAAATTCCTGCGGACGCCTATGAGCGATACTGTTTTCATCACTATGATATTTGTGTTTTTTTCGACTAATTCTTCTTAGTGTTTTTCTGTTAGTATCTTGTAGTTAATAGTATGTTTTTTCTTTCTTCTTAGTGTGTGTCTCATAGTGAGTTTCTCTGTTAGTGTCTTCTATGGGTTTTTTTCAATTAGTGGCTCATATTTCCTCTCTGTTTTTTCGGCAATAAATATGATTTTAAGCCCGAAAACATTTAGTTTCTACCTTATACGGCTTTTGAGAAATTCCAAATAAATTTTGAACGCATCTCCTGCAAAATTCACTTTCTAGACTTAGCATACTATGGAATGAAGCCATCGATATTATATGCCTCAAATAGCAGTTATATCATGTGCATTAAGAACAGCAATGTGAATGAAGACTGTATACAATCGTCAATCGCTTCATTCTGGACGTGTTCTCAGCGTTTGGCTATAAGAGAGCATCATCAGTCGACAATCGCTTTGACGATTCTGTTCAGGCTCTTAATTTTTGAATTGAATTTGATTTTAGTATTAAGTGGTGATATTTAAGTTTTGAATATTTTAAATATTTTAGTTTTTAAGATAAAATAAAGAGCTGTTTCATTGATATCCACTCGAAAATTTCAGTCCATTCTTTGGAATGTCATAGTTTTTTTTTTGTTTCTTTGTTTTTTTTTTTTTTGTTTTTGTCATGAAAAAACGTACCACAGAATTCCAATCGCCTGTATTGTAAAACATGGTTATTAACTGAGCGATGCTTAATTGATGCTTGTAATAAATCATCTAGTTTTTCTATACAAGCCATAACGAGTTGCAGCCATTAAAACCCACGTGGATTTTTTCGTTTATTACACAACCAAATAAATTAATTAGTTTTATAACTAATAAAAAACCATTTTGTTTTTGCTTTTGTATGGCATATGATCAGCTTAAATGCAACGTAAATGCAGGTTCAGATATTTTAAAAGGCCAATAACCAAAAAATAAACAATAAATTCTGTTTTGTTGCGAGTGACTCTGAAATTCAAAGCCAAACAAGCGCACCGACCAGATGTCAAGTAATAACAGACAAACACCCGCTAAGCCGAGAAAATTACTAGATAGTCTGAGCGAAGTCAAACAGTTGGTTTTTTAAAAATATGTAAATTTTTCCTTTTTTTTTAAATTTACTCATATCGTAAGCATGCAAAACAGAGGGTGAAAAACTACTTATTTATTCATATCAAGTACAAGTTAAACTTTCATTTAACCGAATGCAGAGCATTATGGCCAAAACAGAAAGTGCTGACAACTCCAATTTGCTAACATTTTTATTGATAAATAGTTATTGGAGTGCTCATTTTGGTTAATTTTTTTAATTTGGTAATTTTAACAAAAAACAAAATATTCGTTTTTATGATTTTTTTTTACTTCTGCATTCTTCTATGGTACTGTATAATACTAACATGTGTCTCATTGAGCCAAGCTTAACCTTAAACATTTTTGAAGTGATCTAGCAGCCAGCCAACGTAAATTTAAGCTCAATTGTTAGATGTGATTATATGTATCTGTAGCTACTTTTTGTTTTAATAGGTTTAATTTTTGTGTTTTTTTGTCTATCCCAAAAATAAAAATAATTTTGCATTTATTGAAATTTGACAACAAATCTGTTATGATAGCTTTCCATGTATTCGCCATTAATCTACATAATGCTACTTCATAAGTTTCATAAGGTTTCTATAATTAATCAACCATGCGAATCATGTTTCCGTCACAACTTTAATCGATATACTTACCGATAATATTTTTAATTGTCAAAGTCTTTGTACCTTCTACCGGATACGATCTTTTACCAGATGTTAAGCTTAAAAATTTCTTGTTCTACACGGAGAAAAAATCAAGCATTCTATGCTTGAATCAAGTAAATAGGCTGCCAGTTACCACTTAAGCCTCAATCAGTAATGCTTAAGCCAATTTAAGCATTATTTCGCTAGATTTGAACAAATTTAAAACAAGATACATTTCCTAAAACCTTAAGAATATTTTTTCTATATTCAAGACTAATATTTGATTGAAGTAAGAAAAATTTGCTTGATTCAATTAACAATTTGCTGAATACTAGAATAATTTGCTTGATTTGAGAAATTGATTTGCCTTGAATTGAGAAAAAATTTGCTTGATTCAAGTAACAATTTGTTGAATACTAGAATAATTTCCTTGATTCAAGTAAACAATTTTCTAAATACTAGAATGTTTTGCAACTGATATTAGAAACTTAATTTTCTTTTTATAATGAAAATCTTCAGCAAAGATGTAGGATAAGCGATCATAAAAAACTACTCGTATATACTAAATATATCTTGTGGACGCTTACATGTTTCCAAGTTAAGTAAAAACTAAGACACTGCGCTTTCGAATCATACCATAGTTTGTCAATCCGCACCATCTTAAACATGTTTTCATGTAATGATGTGAATTATATGCATACCAATATAAGTTGAAGTGAGAAAAATTTTCAAAAGTGATTTAAGTCAAAAATTTGCTGAAAACTAAAATAAGTCTCCATGATTGCTTAAATTAAGAAAATATCTTCTTGATTCAAGTTTTGTTCCAGGATCTAGAATCAATTATTTTATTCTTGTTTCAAGCCAGAATTTCTTTTACCCAATTTTAGAAATTAATGCTCATTATAAGTTATTTTTCTTAATTTTTTTAGAGTTTTGTGCTTGATTTTAGTAAATGAGGCTTCGTTTTAAATTTTCTTAGATCAATCAAAATATTTTCTTAATATAAAATATTATTTCTCTCCGTGTAGGAAAAATATAACAGGTTTTATGCCATAATTTTTGATTCTTTAGTAGTACGAACATAATATTTAAGTTTTTAACACTTTTTGTTTTTGTAATGAAAAGTGGTCCTTTTATACATCAATTTTCAGGCATTTGTTCGAAAAAATCTCTTTTCCTTCAGTAGAATTACCATTCCTCTGTAATTTGAAGTATTTAAATTTCTTTGACGTGACAACGTTACGTTTTACCGCGCAGGTTTCAAAAAATGTTGAAAAAAAGTATTTTTTTAAAATGCATCGGTGTTTCATGGAATTGTTACTCAATAATTGATAAAAAATATGGTGATATCATAAAAGTTATGGTACGACAGTAAAGGTTAATTCATTGACTATTCAACTTCGGGGTGGCGTCCGTGGCGTAGTTGGTTAAAGTGCGTGGCCGCTATGTCAACGAAGTTGGAGACCCAGGTTCGAACCCAGCAGCGACAGAAAATTATTTGAATTAAAATTAAAATAATTTTTCTGTACGGCCGCCACCTCTCTGCAGACAATGGCAAACCTCAGAGAGTAATCAAAATGCCATGTAAAGCTTCTTGGGAACGAGAACATTCCGTTCACCGCCGTTCGGAGTAGGCGTTAAGCATGTAGGTCCGGTTCTCGGTCAATTGTGTACAACTTAATAACACGCACAACACAATTGATCATAAGAAGCTAGGTCAAAGTCCTTTCAAGGGCTGAAATGGCCAGTTATTTATTTTTTTTTTTTTTTATTCAACTTCGGGACGCGGAGGGAGAGCTGCCTAAGTAATAATACTTCAAATTTGTTACATAAAATTGTAACGCGCTACGGAAAGGTGTTACGGTAAAAAATATTATACTATAGTAAAGACGGCTTTTCAAGTGGGCTACTTGAGAAAAATAAACAAAGAATTCATGACGGCATGAGGCCGCGGAGATAGCAGCCACAAGACCAAAAATGTAACTCGGTATTATTACTCGGTAAGTGTCTGTGGCTCAGTAAATGTTATGAAATAGAATCCTTCACGATTTATGATTGGCCTTACGACAAAAATAAAAAAAATATTTTTGACAACGTCTGGTCGGGTAGGTAGCAGCATATGCAACAAAAATGCAATATTGTTGCATGAAATTATTACTCGTTGAGTAAAATGCTACAAAAAATTTTTTTATGTGATAGCAAAAAATGGTACTTTGACGACATTACAACAAAAATAAACTAAAAATTTAAGCCACGACACCACGGAGACAACCGCTTAATGTATCGAAAATGCAACAATAATAAAAAAACGTTGCATAGAATTATAACTACTTGACTATTAGCGCTAGGGTAAATTTTATGGAACGACAGTTAAGCTGAGGTTTTTGGTTAGATGATAAAAACAAGAAAGAAATTAATGGTGTCATGAGGCCTGTCAGGAAACTCAAGAGCAAAAGAAAAAAAAAATTAAAATTAGGATAAGTATTCAGGCAAGGATCTTGATAAGGGTTAGAAAAATAATAAGGGTGTACGCTTTTGGACAAAGATTAGCACCAGACATAAGATAAGGAGTAGGACAGAAATATGAACAAAGGTTAGAACATGGAATTCGTCAAGGATTAGACGAAGAATTTAGATAAGACTTGAATAAGAATAAGGACAAAGTTTAAGACACTCCTACAACAATATTTACGACAAGATTGCGAAAAGGATAAATACAAGAAATGGGACAAGAAATAGAATAAGGATTTGGATACAGTTACGACAAGATTTAGGACTTGCAATATTGGGAGAGTAAGTGGGACAAGTATAAGAAAAGAGATTCGAACAAGAATAAGTTCAGAAATTCGAGTATGGATTAAATCAAGAGTTTGAACAAGAAATACGACAATTATCAAGACAAATATAAGAATAACGATAAGGATGAGGACAAGTTTGGGAGCAAAGGAAAAGATAGGCACAATAATAAGGTCAAAGTCACGTCAAAACTTACGGCTGTAGGTCCATGATACAGCCAAACTTTTTTTTAAAGTATTTGAACGCGCTATCTTTTTAAATAACTTTATGCACATTCCATCATTCTGAAAAAGGATTTTAGCCGTTTAAGCCATTAAGGCTTTTGTTAAGTTTTGTTCAAACCCTTAATCCTCACTTTTTTTGAAGATTTTTAGAAAATTCATTTAAAGGATGTCTTCGTGTATAGACCTGGAGGAAAACCCAGTGAAATTATGTAAAATAGATAGAGTAGATATTTCAGCATTACATCCGAACAAAAAAATTGACCATTATTACAAACATCTCTTTGGAAACTGTAAGTCTTGCTATTTCTATTTTTATCATTTGGAAAAATTAAAAATTTAAAATTAATATTATTTTTATATTCTGGGCTTTATTTTATATGATCGAAAATTTTATTATTTTTACAGGTTTCAACAGAGCAGAGAGTATTCAAACGATTCGGTGAAATATATTTTCTTTATATTCACCATTTCCGCTCTATAGCAGTTAGTGTGGTTATTGCAATTAACACAACAGCTTTTAGCAAAATAACGTGACAAAAATTGGTCTTATGTTATATTCAGACAAAATTGCATTCATTAATTTAAGACCATTTTGCAGAGTTGTAAAAAAAAAACATACCTAACAGTCTTTTGAATTTCCGGTTGGATTTTTTAACTTTTGACAACTATGCAGAGGCGTAGCGGTCTATATTTGGGTTGCCAGTCATATGCAAATAAGCAGATACTTAATAAACTCATACATATTTGGAAATATATTTTCTCTGTATAAAATATATGTGAGTGTGACAAATAAATAAATAACTAGATTTATGCCATAGATAAAAAGATCTTGTAATATATTTGGTCAAAATAGTTTAAGCGAAATAAAATATTATTGGGGAAATTGTGTGAAATAATTATGGATATCTGTTAGTTTTGCGTTTTTTAAAGAAGGCGTAGAAATGATTAGAAAATGTAAAAAACAAAAAAATCGAACAAAGTGATCTTAATTTAAGACAAACAAAAGTTTTTTAGAGTTTGAGACAATGTGTAGATTTAAAAAACCACTAAGTCTTTCCTTATAATTATAGAAAAGTACTTAAGCACCTACATACATAAAAGTTGATGTCCGTAACTTGCAGATCTGTCTGTAATGGCACTGAATAAATTACAACAACAAAAGATAACATTCCACATTGAAGTGACAGTGGCACGCATTCATTGTCAGCCTGATGTATCAATCAAAAACAATAAATGCACAACTTATAACACTCAAACTTACATACTCGTATGTATGTATAAATGCATGTATAAATATGGAAGATTAACGAACTCCAATCTCAATAGATAAGTTTTATTTAACATACTTGGAACGCATTCAATAATGATATCCCTTTGTTATTAAATAGAATGCAAATTTTTTGTGGTTGTAATTTTCTCAGGGACTTGACTCTGATGAAGTTTTCAAAACTATTCTAAGTAAATATTTAGTGACCTATAGTTATGACAGGTTCTTAAAATGAGATTTCATCACCTTTTAAATTTTAGTGGGCTTAGAATGCTCACAAATTAAAAATATTGGGACTAAATCCAAATCAAGATTTGGATACATTGACATAAAGATTAAAACTCACTGCCAAGCCATAATTTTGCTACTAAAAAGGTGGTTTATTCAGTGAAATGAGAAAAAAAAACCTATTAATGAAAAGAGATAACATATAAGTATTCTATATAGCTATGAACAGGATTTTATAAAATAGTTTAGATTCCATATAAAAAAAAACAAACAAATCGGCCATTTCAGACCTTCAAAGGACTTCGAGAAGCTCGGTCTTCTTAGAAATCAAATCGTGTTGGAAGTGCCATTTAATTTTTGTACACACATTATCGTGAACTGAACCTACTAGTTTTATGCCGACTCCGTACGGCTAATGCACATATTTACATGGCATTATTTACTCTCTGAGTTTTGCCATTGTCTGCAGAGAGGGACGGCCGATTAGAAAAATTAATTCCAATTGAAAATATATTCCGTGTCAGCTGGGACATGATACAATTATAAGGTAGGCTCATATTGGAGAGCAGGGTGCGTTAGTTGTCAAAATCAGCTGGTAATTTTTAGTTTTTCTAATTGTTGTTGTTGCTTTTGTCGTTTGTAGCTCCTACAGCTTTGTTGTTGCAAAATTTCTCAATTGAGCAGCCATCTTAAAATGAGCTTACATTGTAATTGTATCATGAGCTGGGATTCGAAGCAAGAACCTCGCGGCTCATCAAATTGGCACGAACGATACACGCAATCTAACGTCTTCGGTCAAGCCCACCAAAAGCATTGTTTTTTAAAAATCTTCTTCACATGAAGATTGAGAAAAATCAAATGATAAGTTGGTATTCATTAGCGGAAGAGAATACCTAAAAATTTTTTCATAAATTATAATTTTTTTAAAAAACCGTTTTCATGAACAATTCTGCATAAAATGCACAAATGATACAAATAGATAGATATATGGAGAGGTTTAAGAAGGCTTATTTAGTTGTGGCATTTTAGGAGGCCTATTATGGCCAAACCTATTGCGCCTAATCTAATTGAGGTATTTTTAAAAAAAAATCGAGTTTATTTTTAGGGTTTTGAACAGAGAGCTACAATTCAATATAATTCGTAGCACTGACTGGGGCTTTTTTTCTTATTAAGAGAAGGACTGAAAATTCTTTGAGAAAATTCTTCGTAAATGTTTTTCAACCTATAATGACTAGTTATAACTCCCGTGATCATTGTCATGATCATTTTTGTTAAGGCTGACCAGGAGTGTGAAAAACCAGGAGGAATTTCCAAAAGTAGAGTGGCATAATTGTATTGTTCTGAGGAATGATTTAGGGATCTATGACAGTCTCTAGTATTATGTACTTGCTACGATTGTATTATAGACAATTTGAATGATTTGATTGTAGAATGAATTTTGGAGAAAATATAGATACATAACACCTGTTTCTGGCAGGTATTTCCGCTTGAAAAATTGTATTCAATGATGCAAAAACTTATTGAGAAAAAGATTCCAGTGCTTTTCAACTCGGAGGGGCACTCGATTAAGACCTAAAGTAAGTCATGAAAAAAAATTTTGTAGACATTGTTCAATACAGTAGACAATAATGGCATTAAACTGAGTTAATATTATTTTGCAAAATACAAGACAATATTTATCTAATTTAAAGACAAGGAAAAGATTTTCTGCGTTTCACTCTTTTCTGGTTTTTTTTCATGATACTATATAAATTCAAATTATTTGACACAAGGTTTTAAAGTGTTTAGTCAAGTCTGCCTTGGTTCTAATTGGGGTGAAAGATTAGTGGGAAAGGGGCAATTAAGTGAAATATGTGTAGGATGTTCTAAGCGTGACAGGACAACATGTACAAACATGTGAATTCGAATCTAAGGCAAGTTTTATGTTTTTACTACAGTCAATTCTAGTTTTAAGGCAATTCCATCCACAATCTTCTCTACCATCAACTTCATCTTTCTAAAGTCGTAAATATGGATGAATTTTTAATTTCTGTAAACAAGAAATGAGGAAAGAAATACAGAAAGGTTAAAGCGTAGGACCAGGGCCTAGGCCGGATTGGAAACTGGGATACTTGGGACCTGTTTTGAACTACCGAGTGCGCCCAATTTTTCTTAATATGCTCTTTCTATTCTTAAATTTGTAATTTTGTGAAAATCTGCGTTGGTATAGGCAAAATTTTAGAATCTGTATGGCAATATATTTGCTCACGAGTGTTTTTTTTTTTGTATTTTTACGTATTTCATGGAATTTCATCTGAAATACGTAGATATGTCGAAATTTTTAAAAATATTAAGTTGTAGGGATTGTTTGTCTTAAAACAATACTCGAGTTTATTGATTTACTTTTAAAATCGAAAAGTAAAATCATGAAAAATACAGAATTGCACATTTCTTTCCATCAAAATGCAAAAAGAAAAAAAAAACACAAACAAAAACATTCTTCAAATTTAACCTCTTTATAAGAGGTAAATAGATCAGATGCTTGAATTTATACCTGTCTATGCTGTAGCGAGAATTGTAAAATTTTAATTGGTTGAAAATAAGTCCGGAAAAACAATCGGAAGGCTAAAGAAGAGATAATGGTAAAAGCTAGGTTTTATACTTAATTTATTTTCACACAAAGTTGAAAAGGTTCTAACATCTCAGTAGACATAACTTTCAAGCATGTAGTAATAACTCATGTTAAATTTTTTAATTGTAATGTGCAGAATCGCGTTTTAAACATAAGACCAGGGTGTTAAGGAATATTCAACTTATCCTTAACACAATAACATTTATTTAAATAACAAAAACAAAAAAAAAAAAAAAATTCTGCCTACAAAATTTGCTTTAGTTGCTTTTCAATGTCCGGAATTTTCCATGTTCGTTTTTATATAATTATGATTTTTTTCCCTCTCTGTTTCCGTTGCACTGATTCTTTATAAATAAAGTTTTCACTCTGTTTATCTTGATATTGTTATTCTATTTTTTTTATGAGCTGCTACTCTCGACTCACGTAAAATCATACGTATTAAGTGCATTCAAAATCTTTTCATTTCTTCACATAAAATTCGAAGGTAATTTTTAAAATTATTGCCGGTTAAAATATAAACACCACCGGCGATGGAATCGTTTTTCAACACAAAACAAAAATAAATGAAGTCATAAATAATTCCAAATACAAAAACAACAATTACAAGACAAGGAATTACTTATGGCTACTTTTCATCTGTTCGATGCCTAGTAGCGTCTTTTTGCACATTCAAAATTTTAAATATTTAGTTTAAAAGGCTTTTCTTTCTGACTTCTATACCGAGAAATTTTTCAATCCGATACTGTGCTCATTGAATGCCGATATGTTACTGACTGAAAGACTGCTGTTGCCAATCGAATGGAGTTGCCAATTCAATGAATGGCCGAATCAATGAAAGCGGCTCAAATAGCAGCCAGTGGCGTTGTTGACGTATTTGTTGAGTTTTTGCTGGATGCGTCAACAGAGCTTATGTTGAGGAAGTTGTTTTGCATGCCAATGCCAGGTAAAGCTTTCTTTATGTTGAGAGTATATGTTGAGAGCGCGGTTAGAAAGAGCTCTGGTTGCTCTTTGTTTCTTTAGTGGGGCTTAATCACACTCAAGTTGCTATTTGAGCACAGCAACAATATTTTTTGTTGAAAACACATAATAAAAGTTATTGCTAATAACATGGTTGTTAATGTTTATGCTTAGCAAGTTGTTAGTTAAGCATTTGTAGAAATTCGTATGGGTAGTAGAGTGAACAGTGAAGTTGCAGTGGCGGTACATGTTTCTTTAAGTAGACTCATCTCTTTAGAAATAGTAAATTTTTACTGACTTAAATGATGCATAAATATTTAAAGATATAAATAGAAAGGATTCTAAATATCTACTCAAATCATTTTTACATAATTAGAGTCCATTTTACGAAGCTTCTTAAAGCGTTTAACACGCAACTTTGAAACATTCAACGCGTTCTTTTCGAAAACAGTTTTTAACACTGTGAAACTCGTAGCTCAGTTCAGTTTTCAATAGGTTCTGCTTTTTGAAAAAGAATGCATATCTAGTGAAGTTCACAGAATACTACATGGGAAAATTTTTTACCCATTATATTACAGAAATATAGTGAAAAGCGTTTTTACGTTTTTATATATATATATATAAAATGTTAAGTTTTTTGTAATTTCAGTTCAAAGGATTTTAAAATTCACTTGCAAAAAAAAGCATAACTTATAGCACTTTTATCCAATATATCTTATTTGGTGAAAAAAATATAATATCATATTTTTCAATTAATTTTCAAATGAATCTCCGAAACAGGAAATGCATCCCGACATGCTCTTTTTTTTGTCTCCTAAATATTGACAATTTTTATTTTTACAATTTTTATTTTACAATTTTCAAAATTTGTAAAAATTTTACTTTATTAAACAAGAAATATCCAAAATTGGCCTTAAATTTTTATTTTCATCAAAAAGTATCAGTTTTGGAAGTTTCCTTTCAAAATGAATTTTTTACGATTTTTTTCCTAAAGCCTCAAAATTCAACATAAAAGCATCAAATATTTAGAGCTTATTTCCATACTATATTTGAATTTCCATACTAAATCTACTACCTGTCGAATGATAACAAATATGCTATTTTCGGAGCAAACAATTTACTGACTTTTGACCATGCCTTGCTTCACTGTGTGTCGGATTAAGCGAAAAGTTGTTGAGTCGAGATATTAAAAAAAAAATCTATGGTATTTTGCAAATATGCAAACCTTTGATATGTGATGACAATTAGGGTATTCACAAGGTGTGCTATCATGTCATATTATCATAATGTAAAACAATTTTACACTAGTTTAAAAATATGGTTGTTGCCTTCCATATAAAAAAGTACTAAAATATTACAACTCTAAAAGCTATGTTTATTGAGTGTCGTATTCAATAACGTGCAAAGTATGCTTTTTGCACAAACCGGCTATTATTTTGTCTTTTTCGCTTTCTTTTGGCATTGTGATAACAAATATTTATTTAAATTTGTTTTGCATCAGCTGATTGAGAGTTGAAATAGCACAATAAGTTATGGGAGGTTGTTCACACTTGTTGTAAATTTTAATGTTTTCAATTTAAGACATTTGACTTTATGAGACCTTGTGAATACCCTAAATATAATTAATATTCATCTCATATATTTGCTCAAGTTTTAAGTTGTTTAAGCTTATAGAACAGTGGGGCCCAAGAAATTGTAACCGCGGGCCAATGCTAAAAAAAAATTTGGCTATTGTTGCGTCATATCAAACAAAAAATCAAACAAAAAAAGAAAAACCATTACAATGCCATAAAAACACATTTCATGAAAAATAGCTCGACACACAAGTAACGGGACAATCAGTTTCAGCATCGACATTATCGAGTGTGCGTTTTTTAATTTTGGCTTTGCATGTATTTGTTTTTGTAAAGTTCGCTGGAAAATGTGCTGAACACTGAACGAGTGCGGTTTGTTTTGTTGTTTTTTGCAGGCGTTCTTTGATTTTGGCTCATCGCAAAGATAAAATTAAGATAAAAAAAATTTGTATGAAAGGCCACGCGGGCCATACGGGCCACTACGTGGGCATGTTTGTTTTAGAATCTTTAAAAAAGGAATGCGGACTGCAATAAATGGCGTTGTTTTTTTTTTTAATTTCAAAAAGCTTAAGTTCTTAGGTTGTCGAATGACTTGACGAACTGTGACTTTGACTCGCGGTTTAACAGTGGTGTTTGTTACAAATTAATTTTCTTATGGTACAACAAAATTTGCAAGTTTGCTTCTGTCTATTTTGGTGCACATGCTTTGCTTAACTTCTTTTTGGTAAAATTCAGACTTAGTGTATCTAATCAATTTTTAAAAATTTCACGTAGGTATTTGACATTACTTCTTAAAATAAGATATTATGCTTTGAAGATCTATAGATCAGAAATAGTGTACAGTAAACTTGACTGTTAAAACTTCAAATTGCTTATAATAATACTACGCGCTACGTGTAGGGTCTACACAAATTTGACCGTCTATCTTGTTTCCGAAATGCTATACTTGGATGTGGCTTAACAGGTTATCTTAATGCAAGACACTCCGCGTGTATGCATTAACAAATTCGTGAAAGAACAGAACATAACCTGAATGAAAATATTCAGTTTTGTGTGTCTAGATTCTAGAAGAAGTAATTTTCTAATAGTTCCAAGGTATGGTTCGTTAAACTCTACGAATTTGATTTTCATTAATGCCATTTGGCTGTGGAATAGAATTTATTTCTTAGGTTGTTCTGAGAAGACTGCGCGGAATCCCAAGGAGAGACCCTTTTAGACAACTATCTTATCTTTTTTCTCTACTGCTGAGTCTCTTTGATGTCCTTTAGTTTTTTCTTTGTTTCTTTATTAAGCTATTAAACTAACTTTTATATTATATAACTTTAGCTTAAGTTGTATAATAAATATTATATTATATTAATGCAAGAAACTATTAACTAATTCGTGAAAACAGAATATAACCTGTTTCAAAAACTTCAGTTTTGTGTAAAAAAAAGTAATTTTCTAATAGTTTCGAGGCATGGTTCGTTAAACTCTTCGAATCTGGTTTTCATTAACGCCATTAGGCTGTGGAATAGAAGTTGTTTCTTAGGGTTTTTTTTTTCTCGAAGATTAAGTGAAATCACAAGAAGAGGCACTTTCAGGCAATCTATCTTATTTCTTTTTCTCTACTCCAGAGGCTCTTTGATGTTCTTCGCCATTTTTCTTTGTTTCTGGTCTTTTGTAATAAAAAATATTTTCTTTATTAAGCTATTAAACTAACTTAAGTATTATATAGCCTTAGATAAAGTCAAGAATTTTCTAATTACTCTAACTGTTTGCTTTTTCTGTTACTTTTTTTTAATAACATTCTTTTCATCATATTCTTTTTTTCCATTTAATTAAATTTAATTAAAAATAATGTTTTATGTTGCACTAAAAGAGATCATAGTTCTAATCTCTCATATTAACTTTAATAATAATAATATATGTATATAATAATGATAAATGAGCAAAAATGAGCTTCAGCGAGCAACTTGCCTATGTTTCGATAAAAGAACCAAATGATTCGTAATTTAATAAAATTTTGTTAATACTCCAATGTTAACCGACCTTATCCCTTAAAATCCTGATTTCTTTTATGAGCTTAAAAAAATAATGTTGACTCACATTTCTGAACAAGTTTTGTATTGCTACTTTGATCATAGGTGACGATAAAAGTAAGGTAAAAAAATACCTGGTTGGTTTTTAGCGGAACCACAGGCACCCAGATTTGCTCTTTTTGACCCAGATTTGCTCAACCGTATCCCAATTTCGAATTCGTAGCTCAATTTCGAACTGATGGTTCCTTAAAAAACCAACCAAAAATTCAAAAAAATACAAAAAAATTTTGTTTTTATTTCAAACATGGGTTGTGTACACAACACTGACAAAGGATATATTTTTTTAGCTTCGATTCAATTCGATTTCGACGAATTTACAAACAAATTTTTTTGATATTTTTTAAAATATTTTTGATATCGCCCATTTCAGATTGAGGTGACCTATTAATCGCACTGACCATCTCCAATTTGGCTCAAATTTGGTTCCTAGATTGGTTTATTGCTTAGAAAACCAAATCCGAAGTTATCAATTTTTAGAACCATTTTTAAGGCCAAAATAGGGTGTATTTTGAAACGACGTAGCTCACTCAATTTAAATCCGATTTTCGTAAATAAGGTATCATTGGAAAGGTTATTTTGTATTGAAAATTCTTTAACACGTTTTATGCCATAACTTCTGAACCCTTCAAGAGCACAACTTAATTTTATATCATTAGAAAGGTATTGAAACGTACAAAAAACCAAAATAACGAAACTGAAAAAATTATAGCGTCTGTTGTTGGCATGGCATTAAACTTTGAAATTAACAATGGGTCAATTTACAGCAATTTTTTTAAAAGTTTTATATTTTATTCTTAAAATAGAGGAGATAACTATGCCAATGATACCTTAGTTAATAAAATATGATTTAAATTGACAGAGCTACGTTGTCTAAAAATAGGCCCTATTTTGGTATTCGAATGGCTGTGGCTCCACAAAAAAAAATTTTTTTGAAACTTTAAACTCCGGAATTGGTTTTCTTAACAAAAAACCAACCTAAAAACAAATTTTGAGCCAAATCGGAGATAGCCAGTGCGACTGATAGGTCACCTCAATCTATTTTTGATAACATTTTTTTAAAGGTTAATTTAAGTAAAGTTATTGATCACACCGCAAACATACCAAGTTAGTTTCAATCGGCACACGGTGCAAATAGTGACTCTTAGGCTGCGGATATAGTGAACGTATGTAACTGAGCCGAGCCGATTGATTATGAAAAACTAGATCTCTTTTGCCCCAATGCGTTTTTGTTTGTTTTTCAGCGCCTGTCTGCTAATCAGTCGGCCAAAAAAAAAAAAAATATCGTAAACCAAGTTTTAATTTTAGTCGGTTTGCTTCTGGCGGTAATTAGAGGGACTTTACTGGTTAAGGTTAGCTTATAGGTTATTTTGTGTAAAACTATAATATCTAAAAAGTGTATTTGATGGGGGTGAAGGTAGGTGGAGTGTATTCATTTAGCCGAAAACTGACTTAATTGACTATTGTTTTAATGGGCTTTTTAACGATTTCCCTGTATTTTAAACTATTTCCGGTGTGGGTCAAGAACTGGCCTTTGTAACTCTCCTCTTTCAGTCTTCACATCTAATGTATTCACATTCAGCTCTATTATGAATAAAATTTCGCCCGGAATTGAATAAGGGAATTTTAACTGTTTAGACAGGGGATGCTTTTCAAAAATTTTTTTTTCTGGTGATCCTAAAAATAGGCGATGAATGCAAATATTTGTGTTCAAATTTTTCAAAAGTTCATTATTATTATATAAAAATACGAAAATTCCTCTTTTTAATTCCGGGCGAAATTTTATTCACAATAGAGCTGATTGATTAATAAAACGTTTAAATAATAAATAAGAACAAAATATTATATATTTGTACACGCCACTGGATATTCTTTGGACATATTAAATTTTCTTCTCTCATCGGAGAAGTTAAAAAAATGCAGCTTCGAAGCATAAACTATTAATATGAATTTGCTTCCCTGCCCACAACAACTAACTTCACGGCAGCAACTAGTTGCAATCTGCATGGTGCTGCTGCTATTGTTGTTGCTGATGCTCTCTTATGATGTTGCAGCAGCAATTACGATGTTGTTGTCATTAATTTTGTTTCATATGCAATAAACAAGTGCTGCGTACGGCTTAAAAACGACCTTAAGTGCCGTGTCAGCATTCGTGGAAAAATAGCACAGGTTTGGGCGATTGAACATTGAGCATTGAACGAGACAATATCACCAGTGAGTTTTTGGAGATAAGAGCTTAATATATACATATATATATATATAAATAACAATTATAGCTGATTGCGCAAAAGTATCTGTGTTTTTTGAATTTTTTAACGTAAACGCGGAATGACATTGAAGACTGTCACTTGTGTAACGGCTGTGAGACAATTAGGCGTGATCTATTTGTTGTGCATGAAAGAAAAACACAGATGCATGTGGGCTGCATTTGAACTTGAATTCATAAATGATTAGCTGTTTTTTTTTAGTGTGGTGCTACTGTTAAAATAACTGAATTTTCAAGTGGAATTTCGACATTCCGCAAGGTGGGCTGCACCAATAAAAATAAGGAGCTTATAAAAATTAGAGCGATAGATGTACATCTTTTGTGAAAACAAATTCCGTTATTAATTTTTACTTAACTTCATATTGTATAACAAATAAAGTAGCTACTCAATTGTCGCGAAATGTATCTTGGAAAAGCATACAAATCAATTGGTTGTCAAAACTTAGTCTTAATTATGACACTGATATGAAAAAAAATGTTCATTGCCAAAATCTGTTTAAATTTTGTCTTAAATATTAATCATGCGTGTGAATAATTACTCATACGTGTCTGATGCCTATGTTTGTAATGAGCAGTGTTTGGTTTTTACACTGGCCAAGTCATTAAGACCCACGAAAACAATAATGATTTAATGCTTTATATTGTTGAAAATTAAAATTTTTTCATAAATTATGGCTGATTTGATCATCACCTGAATCTGAAGAAATAATTTCATTGTATATTATAAACAACTCATCAGAAAAGAGAATAAAATGAAGGAAGTTATTAACTTAGAATGTAATCTTTAAGAGAAGAAAAATTCAAATGAAAACAGATTTACATTTTGTATAATTGCTAAACAAAAACCAAACAATAAATTTAAGAATATTTTAAATTATTCAAGGTAAGATGCTATTTGCTGCTTGCTTCTCCAAATATCTTTATTTATAATCCTATTTCATAGAGTTGTATTTAGGAATGAACATATCCGCTCATTTCGTGCATTACTGTCACAACTCAAGACATACAGTTCATATCTCAAATAAAACACATAAAATTTCATTAAATAGCCATTAATTTGGTTTCAATCGAGAGAATACTTTTTATATATAATTAGTTTCTGGCATATGCCCACCATGGCTGGATCTGAGGAATGTAATTTGAGAGACAAAGTTTACCATTGCTTGTAACACGCTAATAAGCCCTCCTTTTGAATTAATATGGTTCGTTGACTCTAGCAACCCATAGACCGCACCAAACTGTGCACTTTCCGATATGTAAAGGGATTTTGAGGACCTCATGTAGATTATGTTCGCTCCAAATGTAACAATTTTGCTTATTGTCATACCCACTGAATCGAAAATGAGCCTCATCCCTGAACAAAATGTTTCGATAACATAGCGAATCCAATGCCCAATTAATTTTGGGCCCATTCACACAAATTTGAATTCTTAAATTCTAAGATATAGCCAGTGTTTATTAAGCCGGTAAATATTGATTTAAATAAACACCCTGCATCTTCGATCTTGTACTTCGATTTTAGTTCAACTCTAATATTCTAAATTTTGAATTGTGCTACACTTCTACGTAATGAGAACAACTTCTAAATTTTCCTAGTATTAATCTTATTTTTTTAATTTGATCAGATCCACATTGTTTCCAATGTTATTTAATAATTGACCGCAATATTTATTTTCTTTTATACATATAACCAAGTCCTATGTGGCAACTGAGTATGAAACACACCGTAATTATATGGTTTTTAATTTTTTTTTGTTTTCTTTAATTTTTTTTTTTAACTTGAAACCATTCTGACCACAAAGAATATGTATCTATATATAAATCATTAGCAAACATAATTGTGGTAACATTTTTGAAAGATGAGTTAATATTTTCAAATAGTATATATTTTGATGGATTGGATCATCACTATTTGCATAAAATTATGAGTTGTACAGTTTTGAACATTAAAACTGTAACAAAATTAAATTAAGATTTATTTCAATAGCTATAAATAATCAAGGAGGAAAATTGTTATTTTGTTTTCACAATGTTATAAGTAGGAAAATATGAGTGCTGCATCCTACGTACAAAATAACAAAGTTGATTAGAAAGAACTGAGGAAAGAAATGCAATAAGGTTAAAGCGTTGGATACGAACCCGGGACCATTGGGGTGGCAGTTTAGCGAGCTACCTACTCGACTACCGAAGCCGTCTATTTTTTAAGAAAGACATACATTGTTCTTGCTCGTGTGTTGATTTTAGTTTTAAAATTTTGTCTAAATACTTATGCAAACTATGAAATGCAAATAAAAATTAGCATTTTATCAGTCTGGTGCAGTCTAACATGGCCAAACAGAAGTGAAAACGAGTTGTTGTTTATATGAAATACGATACAAATTATTTGAGTCTTAAGAGTAGGTTGAACAAATATATAACCTACAATTAGCATAAATAAATCAAATGCTCATTTTTAGAAAGTTATTAGAAATGGTTTCCCTGAGTAGAAAATGAGTGGTTGACATTTTTGATGACGGAAGTCCATAAAGGGTTTTTAGGAAAAACAACAATAAGCTTTAATTGAGTTTTTATATGAAGGAAAAAGCAAAAAACAGTATAAATGAAATTTTAAACGGTGTCATTAACAAGGTGAGAAGAGTTAAAAAGAATTCGTTGAAATGGTGTTTTTGTTTTTATTTTGCTGTCAGCCAAGATTAATTGAAACTTTTAAATTCCTTTGAGTAGGTTTTAAAAGTAAACGCTCGTTTCGAGGCTTTTAAATAACTCCTTAGAACGTTTTTTTTGTAAGGTCTTTTTAAGCAGATAATGCACTGGCTCACAATAATAAAATTAGTCATGGAATATAATTATGAGAGAATATTATTGCCTCTACTTCTACCTTTAACTCTCACTCTAACTCTTACTCTAACTCTAACTCTAACACTAACTCTAACTCTAACTCTAACTCTAACTCTAACTCTAACTCTAACTCTAACTCTAACTCTAACTCTAACTCTAACTCTAACTCTAACTCTAACTTTAACTCAAACTCAAACTCAAACTCAAACTCAAACTCAAACTCAAACTCTAACTCTAACTTTAACTCTTACTTTAACTCTAACTCTAACTCTAACTCTAACTCTAACTCTAACTCTAACTCTAACTCTAACTCTAACTCTAACTCTAACTCTAACTCTAACTCTAACTCTAACTCTAACTCTAACTCTAACTCTAACTCTAACTCTAATTCAAACTCAAACTCAAACTCAAACTCAAACTCAAACTCAAACTCAAACTCTAACTCTACCTTTAACTCTAACTCTAACTCTAACTCTAACTCTAACTCTAACTCTAACTGTAACTCTAACTCTAACTCTAACTCTAACTCTAACTCTAACTCTAACTCTAACTCTAACTCTAACTTTAACTCAAACTCAAACTCAAACTCAAACTCAAACTCTACCTCTACCTCTACCTCTACCTCTACCTCTACCTCTACCTCTACCTCTACCTCTACCTCTACCTCTACCTCTACCTCTACCTCTACCTCTACCTCTACCTCTGCCTCTGCCTCTACCTCTACCTCTACCTCTACCTCTACCTCTACCTCTACCTCTACCTCTACCTCTACCTCTACCTCTACCTCTACCTCTACCTCTACCTCTACCTCTACCTCTACCTCTACCTCTACCTCTACCTCTACCTCTACCTCTACCTCTACCTCTACCTCTACCTCTACCTCTACCTCTTGCTCTACCTCTACCTCTACCTCTACCTCTACCTCTACCTCTACCTCTACCTCTACCTCTACCTCTACCTCTACCTCTACCTCTACCTCTACCTCTATTTAAAAACCGTTTAGTAAAAATTTCTCACCAAACTCCACCCTGTAGCCTTTAATTATCCAATCATTGAATCATTAAATATGTATTTTAAAGATCTTAAAGATCCAATCATTGAATAAATATTTAACTATAAAAGCTTACATTTTTAAAATTCTTAAGAAGCTACTAACTATTTAAAAAAAATGCTCGTAAAACTGCTGCGCAAAACAGATTTTTACAGCTTCTACCAATCGATCTTGTCAACTCAAAATTATTGTTTATTTTTCGCATATGGGCGTGAATCCCATTTGAAGTGTGTCAATAAATTTAATTATTTTATTGTCATTAAAAATAAATTAAATTCTACACCTAAACAGTCCATATTTACTACATGCTTAGCACTGGAGTATGTCAGGCTTATTAGGTTTGAACATGTAAAAACTTTGTGTAAACGATAGCTTAGCTTAGTAAGAAATGAAAACTAAATGTGAAGATCTGTTTTAGATTTGTGTAAAATTAATTTTTATTGATGTTCGTTTAGTCTGTCTTATATTTTTTGTCTTTTTTTTAATTTAAGCTCGAAATGAAGCATGGTTTATTCACCTGCGTTGGCGGTTTTTTGACTTTTGAGCAGTACAATGACTAACTTATTGTTGTTGTTCTTGTTGCTGTTGGAAGATGACCTAAGTTAAGCATACCATATAAAACACTTAACTTTGTTTTGTAATCATAAATAATTGCAAACGATGAAAAGTAAATCATTGTTTCAGCTCACAGCCGAGAGATATGAAAAAAGGTTCTCGATTTACACTGATGAAAAATTTTGTGTAAGATAAATGTAAAAAAATGTAATGGTGCTTATGATGGGATATATAAAAAATAATTTTTTGTAAAGTAACAAAGTTTTTGGAGATAAAAAAGAGAAATAGTAAATAAAATGGTATGAATAAAATTTAATAAATGATTTAAAATAGGTAAGAAATTTACTTTGTTTTGAAGTTGAAAAGCAAAAAAAAAGAACAATGTCTTAATAAATTTTATACTGATTTTATTCAGAACTTAAATATTTCAAATTTCAAATCTTTTAAATTTTTTTTTAGTTTGCATGAAAAATTGGGTTTTCGCATCACAAAAATGTCTGCTAAACAAACGTTTGAAGTGAAACTCCTTTAGCCGCGATGGGGAGTGAAACCGATGTATCAATTCGCCGATGAAACACTTCGCCGTGAAACGCTTCGGCGTGTTTTTCACATAGTGTTACGCAGAATTAAATAATTATAATATAGTATGGACACAGTAGCTTTTCAACTGCATGGTTCATACATTGAGTAATTATAATATTGCCAAAAAAATTATCCGCATATGGAGCATGTCTTTGATATTCATATTGAAAACATCAACCTTAAACAAAAAGACAAACACTGACTGCTGCTAAGTTACAGAGTTGTAATGCACAACATTTTTAAGTATGTTTCAAACTTTTGTAAAGTAATTTTAGAAAATCGAGATGAGTTCGGCTGGTTGCACACTCTTTGATTAACCGCATAAGAGCAGATTGCAGTAATGCCTGTTTTAAAAACAGTGTGTTCACCAAGAAATAAAGACTACAGCGTCAGTCCGCAGAGATTGATCACATAGTGGTCGCTCGACTATTTTAAAAAATTTTTATTTTTTTACTTCAAATTCCGTAATGTTTCGGCATCTTAAAACTGCTCTAAAAAAAATTTTTTTTGTTGCATTTGCAAAATGGCGGCCATATTTGTCATGCAACCACGAGCCATTTTCGTATTTTATAGAGTTTGCGGTAATGATGATATCTCAGCTCCTATTAAACATACAGTAATAAATGAAAAAACATAATATTTATTATACCTTAGGAAAGGAAGTTTTATAAAAAATAAAACTTTCCCAAAAGTCAGCTCAACAAAAAAAATCGTTTTTCTGCCATAAAAAATGGCCCGATTTGAATAATTTTTTTATTATTCCTAAACTTTATAAAAAGGCCAACAATAATGCAGCATTTTAATTTGAGAAAATTGCTGCGACCTCGGCGAAGGTAAAGCTTCATAATCAAAATAGAAAGAAAAAATAAAATTTTTTAAAAAAATAGTCGAGCGACCGGATTTGTTATTTTAAGATGAATCTCGGCGGAGTGACCCTACACAGAGTATATTTCTGTATTGCATTTATTTTCCTTATATCTTTATGTTTGTAATATAAAATTCTACATATCACATAGTTTTATGATACAGTATGAAGCCATAGGATGGTAGTATGGAATACTATGATATGATATATGTTATGGTATGTTATGGTATTTTATGGTATGATATGATGGGTTTGGTGTGATTGTTTAGCTCTTAAGTTGTTCTTATTTGTCTTAATGACATTAAACTTTTCAAAGTTGTATTAAAACAGATTTAATATACTCTTGTCATTATATGAAATGGGACGTATTGTTGTTTTTCTTCCTATTCAATTGAAGTTTTGTATGGCCCATTAATATCAACGTTGTCATTTCTCAAATCATTGATATTGATGAAAAATCTTATTGTATAACGATATATAAAAAAAGTGATAATTATATCGTATTAAAAATCATGATGCATCTCAAAAAGCCGGTTAAATTCTAAATTTATCTAAATTTTTAAAAAGATTAGGTATTTAAAAATATGAAAATATTTAAGAATAGACATCAGGAAACAGAAACGTTCATATTTTAATTATTTGTTTCTTTTTAATTTTTATTTCTGAGATTTGTTCCTTAAAAATTCTGAAATTTACTTTAATATTGTAAATAATTTATACGTATTCTTTGAAGAATTCCTTTAACTTTTTAATCTCTATCACATCGTTTACACTAAACAGTACAGTGAAGACAGAGTGTAATACGTACGAGTATTGTCAATTGTTGTCAACGAGTAAGTTGTCAACAATTATTCAAATTTAAGCCTGTGAAGAAGACGTTCAGACAGTAGGCAAGACACTTAAAAAAAAAACCTGAACAAATTTGATATTTAAGTAATATTTTTTTGTTTAAAATACGAGTTTGTAAAATCATTAAATATATCATCAATTAAATCTTTGGAAGATTCATGTCTCTTGTTATTCAATGTATAGAGTGTCATTCTATAGTCCCAGCAACTGTCTTCAAAAGATTTAGGAGGACAGTTGACCACACATTTACAAAACAGAGTTTGTATGGGTAAAAATTTGTTAATGTATTGAATGTCATACCACTAAGTTTAAAAGTTTATAGTTTTCTAATAAAATATATAATAGAAATATGAAAAATTTGGAATTGTACCACTAATGAACCAAAAAAAAAAGGCATTAAAAACTAGGACTAAATTCCGCTTGTTATTCGATTTGCTGCATTGCTCCAAAATTTTCTTTCTGAAAGTTAATAAAAAAACTAAGGATTTTGAAAAATTTAAAACATCTTGAAAGCTGTAGTCTATGGATGGAACTGTAATTGTTTCATAAGTTAAATTCTTTCATGCGGAAAATTATTTTTTTGAGGAAAAAAAAATTTTTATAAATTCGAAGAGAACTGATTCATCTTATCAAAGATATTGAGATCCTCAAATCTTAAAGAGAAATAATTATTCTTATTTTTTTTTTAGATCATTATCGGGAAGTATACATTCACATACGTCAGCATATGGACAGGAGGAGGAAACCCAAATTTACAAGTACCTTGTTAAACGTCATATGTTTTTATTTTAGCTCCGAGCTATTATTTTTTAATTCCTACCTTCTTCTTATAGGTTTTCAAAGGCATTTTGATGTTTTTGTTAAAATTTAGAGTTTGATATGAAAACTTTAAGGATAAAATTTTCATGGCAAGCATAATTTAATAGTAATTAACTTAAATTTATTAAACTGTCCGCTATGACCACTTTTGGTTTTAAAACCATGTTCCAAATTTTGTAATTTTGTTGTATTAAAAAATTTTGTAATTTTGTTGTAAATATGCATTTCTTGACGTTTTCTTACTTAAAGGTATAAATAAAGCTTTATTTAGTCTGGGCTTAAAATTCGCGCAGGTATCCCGGATTTTTTCAAGATTTTAAAGGAATTTTCAAAGTAGAATTATTTGTTTTAAATGAATTTGCATCAATTATCTGAAATCGTAGAATCAAATTAATCAATAGTACCTAATATTGAAATTAGAAACTAAAATTTTTGAAAGAAGTAAATTTTGGCTATTGATTTTTATAATTTTTTTCAAAAGCTAATGTTGCAAACTGACTTTTTGTCAGATTTTGTATTAATTATTTTTCGGAATCTTTCTAAATTTAGATTCTTGCTGAATGTTTTTTAAGGAAAATCCAATTTTTTTTTTGTGAGCAACGAATTCCAGGACTGATGACCAAGAGCTAATGAAAAGCATTTAACTAATTTTATTAAAGATTTAAATTAATAACTTCTATTCAAAGAAGTTATTCCCTCATGACTGTAGTTCAAAAAATCTAAAACTTTCAACCAGTTCTTGCAGCTTGTTACACGCATGCTGATGATGCGCATTTATTTATTTTTTAACCTCGCGTGTCTGGAGCCTAAATCGCGCTGCTAAACCAACAATTTTAAATGCATTCAACTAAATCAACAGATTTTACGTCAGCAATGCAAAGAATGTCTGGCCACTCCGTGTGCTCTGGACATACTTTGCAACATATTTAACACGAGCGACACGCAAAATAGTGGAAGTGGCAAACATTTAACTAGTACCGGATTCTTGAAGTATTTTGCATAGCAGCAGCAAATGCAGCTACCAGGGTAACAGGACGATGCAGTCGTTGGTTCGAGTGAGATGCATGATAAGTGGAAAAACAGGGAATCATCTTGACTAGCAGCAATTACAAGTTCATTAAAACCGGCCAAATAGCTTTGGAGTAGATAGATGCGTATCCAGTGATGCATTGATAAACGTTTTTGTGAACTGTGCAGACGGGACATGATTGCCAACAAATTGGCATAAATGTAACAAGGTTAAGTGGACAAATTAAAATATGTGTGGATAGAATAAAAGACAGTTAAATGTTTGTTAAGAAAATAAGTTAAACTTTTGAGCTAACTTTAGTAAAAGAAATTAATTTATATGATAGTAATTTTGTAAGAATTTCAAACTTTATGAATAATTTTGTTTCAAGTTTCCTTAATCACTTTCGCACTTTGCTAACATTAACTATATTAATATTTTTACAGTGTACACAGAAATGATACAAAACTATTGCCTACACTTAGGCTTGCTAATAAAACTCAAGCGGTTGCAGAATAATTCAATGCACGCAAGTATGTCATGATTTTTTTACTATTTTATCTTCATGAATTATGAAAAAAAAATAAACCATTACAAATTATTTTTTCTTAAATATAAAGCCTGTTAAAAAAAAATAATTTAACGTAAATCATTTTGTTAACTTACCGGCACGGAAGACATCGCCGCAGCCATCGCAACGTGATGCAAACTGTGAATCGTAACAGGCGCTACAGTAAATCTTATCGGCCTTGGCACCGAATTGCTTATCCACCAAAGACAGATGGCACTTGCAACAGAGGAAACAGGCTTCATGCCAATGCTTATCTTTGTAGGAGAGATCCTGAGAGAAAAAAATTTCAAAATATTAATAATAAGACAAGCTAAAATATTAAACAATAAAATAATATAAGGTTGATCAGATAGCACTGATGGTTTTTCCAATTGTTATCTTGCAGCAGCTGTCAAAGTTAACAATGACTACGAGCTGTTAAAATATTCAGCATATTGTATGGTATTTATTTACTCTCTAAGATTTGCCATTATTTGTAGAGAAGTGACGGCCGATCAAATAAATTAATTTCATTTAAAAAAAATTTCCTGTCTGTTGGGTCATGGGCTTCGCATCGCGCCGCTTGTTAAATTGGCATCGAAGTATTCCAAATAACAATTTTTAATTGATTTTGAAACATTTAGATTTTGAAAGTTTAGCTTATGAGACGGATATGATGTGCACTATTTTCAGTTCAGCTGTTCAAGTTTAACCAGCAAATTCACTCGTTAAAAAGTGGAAACAAATAACATCCGACTGGGCCGTAATAAGTTAAAATGCTATTTTTCAAAAAGTTCTCAATAAGAAGACATTAATGTTGCAGACATGTGGTTTCGGCATAATGATACAATTCATTTACTGAAGGAACGACTTACATTTGACGAACAATTAATTTCACGAAATGGCCCTGTGAACTCGCCACCATGTTCGTGCGATTTGACGTCATTAGATTATTTTCTTTGGGGATATGTAAAGTCGCTTGCATACGCCGATAAACCAGAAACAATTGACCACTTGGAACTCAACATTCGAAGTGTTATTGCCGAAATACAGACTGATTTACTGCGAAGAGTGTGTGAATTGAGATTGGACCTCCAGATTATGCTTAGTACGGGTCAGGTTTATGCTTTTAATTTAAGAATATTACAAAAGCTTTCTTTCAACATTTCCGGAAAGAAAGAAAATTTGATAGTAACAAAACTTATTGTGTGAGGAAGGACTAAAAAATGGGGTCACTTAATTATGGAATACATATAATTACCTACATAATATATCACTAAATGCTTTTTGAGGCGCAACAACATTATTTTAATTAAAATATCAATTTTTCTTAAGATTATTATCAAAAAATCAAAGGCTCAATCAAAAATAGTTACATTTGAGGTTTTAACATTTATTGCAATTTAAATGTTTTAAGTAATGGACCGCAACCCATAGAAAAAAAGGGATTAAATTACTACTCTAAGAAAATATCGCGCGAAATCTTGATCTGAATTTTGTGAAACAGCTGACTGTGACATCTTTCTTCTATCTAACCTATATATCATGGAGGATCCCATTTTAAAAGAATGAGTAGACATGGCATTTTCCTAACATTGTTAATACTTGACTTGACAACGTTACAAACCGACCGTTACCGCTCAGGTTTCTTTGACCTTATAACGAAAATAATCACGTCATCGGGACGAGGAGTGAGCTGCTTTAGCAACGATACCGAATATTTGTAACATCGAATTATTCGCTATGTATAGGTGCTACGGTAAAAAGCATTATACGCCAGTAAAGGCTGGTTCTTTTCCTTCATGACAAAAATAGATAAAAAAAAATTAAGGACGTCATAAGAGCCGCTCTAAGATTAAAAATGCAACAATCATACAATGCCGTTATTACTCGGTGAATTCGCCTTACGACAAAAATAAAAACTAAATTATGATGTCTTAATCAGCGTTGCCCTTTTTATTTCGATCGAAGTTTTTCACTTCACTTTTATGTCGAACACTTCCACACTTCCTCTTTTGTGAAAACACTTCGATTTTGAGTGATTAAAGCTGTTTTTAGTAATTAAGTAATCTCTAAATTGTTTATTTTATTTCACATAAAAAAGGCAATAACATGGCATAACTGTTGGTGTAAACAAATGCATAACTTTTACCTTCTTTAAGAGAGTTTTGTATTGGATGAGATCATTTTAACGATAGTGGCAACACTATGTTCGATTAAATACTTCATGCAAAAGCATGCTCTGTGAAGGTTGTTGAAATGTAAGTTTGTAAGAATTTCTTAATTTCTAATGTTTCATATTAAAAAATTTTGAAATTATATTTTCAGCATGTGAAAGCAGGGTGGCATAAAAAGGTTTGCATTTAATTCCGAATAAATTGCTCATTAATAGCTTTATTTTAAGGTATTTTTCAAAAGATATAGAAAATGACGGAAAAAATTCGAATGATAATGTGGACCATGCCATTACTTCGAAGCAGAGTGCCACAGTACACAATGTAAATACCGAGGATGATGATAAGACTTTCGATTGACCACATGTCTACACCAAAAAGATGCAAACAAAGATTCCGAGATGAATGGAGAAGTAAGTATGCATGGCTTTAAGCGAAGGGCCCGAAAAGCTTTTGCAAATCATGTCAGGTCCGAAGCAGTTTAAAGAAAACAAGTGCAAATTAATGATACTGCAATTATTCAAAAGACGACATCAAAACTTCAAAAAGTCAAAATTATTGAGCTAAAAATTATTGTGTTCCTTTGCCTTCATAATTTCCCAATTTCGCTAACTACTCCGTTATTGGAATTAATTAAAAATATTTGTACTGATAGTAAAGTGATAAACAAAATAAGTTGTGGCAGAACAAAAGCAGCTGATACGATAAATGATGTACTATCGCAAGTACTATCTTGAGAGCACAGCTGAAGTAAAGAGTGATTTTTTAAGTGCCTGATAACTTTTTTTTTAAAAAAAACGCATAAAATTTGCAAAATCTCATCGGTTCTTTATTTGCAACGTTAGATTGGTCCATGACATTTACTTTTTGAAGATAATTTCATTTAAATGTTGACCGCGGCTGCGTCTTAGGTGGTCCATTCGGAAAGTCCAATTTTGGGCAACTTTTTCGAGCATTTCGGCCGGAATAGCCCGAATTTCTTCGGAAATGTTGTCTTCCAAAGCTGGAATAGTTGCTGGCTTATTTCTGTAGACTTTAGACTTGACGTAGCCCCACAAAAAATAGTCTAAAGGCGTCAAATCGCATGATCTTGGTGGCCAACTTACCGGTCCATTTCTTGAGATTAATTGTTCTCCGAAGTTTTCCCTCAAAATGGCCATAGAATCGCGAGATGTGTGGCATGTAGCGCCATCTTGTTGAAACCACATGTCAACCAAGTTCAGTTCTTCCATTTTTGGCAACAAAAAGTTTGTTAGCATCGAACGATAGCGATCACCATTCACCGTAACGTTGCGTCCAACAGCATCTTTGAAAAAATACGGTCCAATGATTCCACCAGCGTACAAACCACACCAAACAGTGCATTTTTCGGGATGCATGGCCAGTTCTTGAACGGCTTCTGGTTGCTCTTCACTCCAAATGCGGCAATTTTGCTTATTTACGTAGCCATTCAACCAGAAATGAGCCAGAAATAAAGCGCGAAACACATTTCGAACCGAACACTGATTTTGGTAATAAAATTCAATGATTTGCAAGCGTTGCTCGTTAGTAAGTCTATTCATGATGAAATGTCAAAGCATACTGAGCATCTTTCTCTTTGACACCATGTCTGAAATCCCACGTGATCTGTCAAATACTAATGCATGAAAATCATAACCTCAAAAAAATCACCCTTTATTACGGGGTACTAAATTTTCTATTATTACTGATGAAACCACTGATGTAAGATGCTCAAAATGTCTCGGACTTGTTGTTCGGTATTTTGATATAAATATTGGAAAAATTCGTGACCAGTTTTTAAACTTAATTGAATTAGAAGCAAGTGACGCCAAATCTATTTACACTGCCA
This sequence comes from Pherbina coryleti, assembly GCA_943735915.1. Classification (NCBI taxonomy): domain Eukaryota; kingdom Metazoa; phylum Arthropoda; class Insecta; order Diptera; family Sciomyzidae; genus Pherbina; species Pherbina coryleti. The sequence continues at coordinate 108,577,459 of OX030952.1, forward strand.
TAACTTCACTATTTTCCAAGATGAACGTGCCCTTAGGCAACTTAGTCGGCTTTGCAGCGGATAATACATCGAAAATGATGGGAAATCTGAACGGGGTCCAAGTATGTATTGCTAAAAAATAATAAACATTTGTATGTAATTGGATGTATATGCCATTCTCTGAATTTACCCAGCAAACACAAGAAAAAAAATTCTCTAACATTTGAGAAATTAATGATTCTCAAGTTGAGTTTCAACATTCCTTATCATTTGAGATTAAGCATTTTCTCAAACGCTATTTCTCAACTTGAGATGAAGTTGAGGGAGATTTGAGAAAATATTTCTAAGTTGAGAATTAAAAATTTCTCAATTTGAGAACTAAGAAAATCACCATACAAAAAAGTGCCTTTTAAGTTGAGAACACTACAATCCGTGTGTTGAGATGCTGTTGATAATTAACGTTGGAGATTTGAGAAACCTATTTGATATCAAATGCACCTCAAGTTGAGAACTAACAAAAAGGTTTATTGGGTATGCGCTTCTGCAGCTACGAAGGCACTTCCTTCAGAACTCGAACAGATTGTTCGGGACATTTATATGTTTTTTCCCAATAGCAGAAAACGTCAAAAGGACTACACAGAACAAAATATTGAAAGCAGCTTACACAAGGTGGCTATCGCTAGGATTGGCTGTGCAAAGAGTGTTGGACCAATGGGTGGCTTTGAAACATTTTTTTATCATTAATGACTTCGAGGAAAACTTTGATATTGCAAGGCGTATTGCAACACGAATGACTGATAAAAATATGATATATTTATAATTATTGTCTTATGCACTGAGTGCTGTTAATTCACTTAATTTAGAATTTCAATCAGAATCATGAGTTGTTAAAATCATTAAAATTGTATTTCAGTAGTATTGTAAATAATTTTATTGACATCTCTGCCGTAGAATTTGATACAATTTTTGAAAATGATCTGAATACTTTTAGGACTAAGCTTTAGATACACTCTAGAGCCCAAATACACTAAGAAAAAAACCCATATCTTTTCTCCATAAAAAATCTCTTTTTTTTGATAATAGCAATTTTCTCTTTTTCAAATAAAATATCCTACAATTAGAACAAATTTTCACATATTCGAAGAAATATTTCTTTACTTGTCGGAAACGAAAATATTTCAAGCCTCTAATAATGATAAGTATTTTTCTCGCACTAAAAAATTCTCATTTATAGATAAAAATTTCTAGAAAATGAAAAGTTTTCTCTATTATAGATAAACAATTCACTACGCGAAATATTTTCTTCAATAAAAACAAATAATTTCTCAAAAATAAAAGTCTGTTTCTCTAAGAAAGATATATTTTTCTTATATTTCTCTTTTTCATGGAAGCTTTTTACCATTTTTAGGGAATTTTTTGGTATCACAATTAGAGAAAAGCATTTTCTGAAGCAAACTCTTCTATACCAGTTTTCTCTACGTATGATGCCTTTTTTATCATATTCCGAGAGACTTTTTCTGAGTGTAGAAATTGATTCCTGTGATATATCCGCAACAGATAAGAACGAAATTTTAAAAAATTGTGTACAGTTCTATTACATTCTTTGTACACAAATTATGAAAAGAGTCTATTTCAAAGATCCAGTTTTGAGAGCATTACAAAGTTTGGATGTAAGATCTTTAGGTAATAGTTTGGTTCCCCTCATGAAACTTTTTCTTAATCTCATCGAAAAAAAAGATATTGACTGTCTAAAAAGGGAATGTCGTCTTTTAATATTAAATAATTTTTCGGCGGAAAAAGAGTTTCAAGAGTTTTGGTTTTACGTTTTTAAATTAAAAAATGCCTTAGGTGACCTGATGTACCCAAAAATAAAATCTTTCGTAGGATTGTTGCTAAACTTACCGCACAGTAGCGCAACAATTGAAAGAGTATTTTCACAAACGAAACTAATTTAAAATCACTTTCAAAATGATAATTTTTTTAATTGAATTCCCTCTATGAATATTTTATCGAAGTATAACAAGCATTGATATTTACTACTAAAACCGAAGAAATAGCGGCGCATAAAATTAAATAAAGTATTGAATTTTATTTTTTATTAGCCCTCTCAAACTGGATGTTTGAGAATTTTCTTCAACATTGTTAATTTATACATATAAGTGATTGAAATGTATTTCAGTATTTTCTTATTGAACGCGTATTTTCTTTTTGAACTTCATTTATTGATTTTTGTATGAAAATATTTTTATTGATTTTTTTTGTTATTCATTTTTAAATGTACCTAAATATGTTTAAAGGGGCATATAGGTTACACATTTTTTAAAAAAAATTTTTTCGTGGATTTTTTTCATAGAAGGAAAAAAGATATCTTTTTTAAATTTTACATATATTAATTAACATTTAAAGAATACAAATAAATTTGTCTCAGAATTTTTGAAGTGGTTTTGACGTTATTTGATTTTTTTTTAAAAAATGGTTTTTTTTTCCTCAGATGTTCCAGACTGGTGATATCCTGCACACCGTCAATTTTTTGGCATTTTTTTTAAAAAATCAAATAACGTCAAAAACCATTTCGAAAATTCTGAAAAATACGTTTTTGTATTCTATTATTAAATATTAATTAATGTACAAAATTTGAAAACGATAATTTTTCCTTCTATGAAAAAAAATTCCCGAAAAAATTTTTTTTTTTAAATTTGTGACTTATATGCCCCCTTAATAAACATTCATGCTAAAAACAAAATTAATTCATTTGAACACTTCGAAATCTCTGAAAATACTTCCTTCTTGTAGCCTATTTTACTTCGTTTTAAAATTCTCGAGCGTCAACACTGGTCGTAAGGTCCCGTAGGTAACAGCTTAGGTGACACAAATGCAATATTGTTTTATGGAATGATTGCTTATTGCTCGGCTAGTAGAGATGATACGCTAAATTTAATTTTGCGTCAGCAAAGGACGGTTCTTTGACCTCATAACGTAAGCAACGAATTAAAAATTTTACGCGCCATGACACCACGTGGGCATACGCTTCTTAATGCAGTGAAAATGCAAAAGCAATAAAAAAATGTAACATGGAATTATTGCTTTGTAACTAGTGGCGGCCGTGGCGCAGTCGGTAGAGTGCGTGACCTATACGCCAGAGAACCCTGGTTCAATTCAATCCAACACAGAAAGTTTTTTCAATTGAATTAATTTTTCTGTTCGGCCGTCACCTCTCTGCAGACAATGGCAAACCTCAGAGAGTAAATATTGACATGTAAGGCTTCTTGAAACATTTAATAACACACGCACAACACAATTTGATCATAAGAAGTTCGGTCAAAGTCCTTTGAAGGGCTGATGTGGCCAGTTTATTTATATTTATTTATTTATAACTATTGAGGTAAATTTTTTGGAACGACAGTAAAGCTGATAAAAATATTCGGTCACATGATAAAAACAAATATTAATGGTGTCATGAGAACCACTTTGAGAACCCCTTAAAGTAACCTAATTGCACTGCCCACATTGCACAAGGAATAGAAAAATGATAAGAACAAGGATTTGGATAAAGATTGGAACCAGAAATAAGATAAGGATTGAGACCAAAAGATTGGGACAAAGATTGCGAAAAGAAGTAGAACAGTGATTAGGAAAAGGTTTCAAACAAGGATAAGGCCAAGAATTTTGAATGAAATAAATCAAGAGTTTTGACAAGAAATAGGACAATTATTAGAAAAAATTAAATAATAAGTATAAGCATGAGGGAACGTTCCGGAACGAAGCAAAGGATAGGAAAAGGTACGCTATCACGTCAAAATAAATAAAATATTTATTTTTTTAGTTCGAAATAGAACAAAAAGTCCAAAATTATCAAAGTTAAAAAAGATTATTTTAGCTTTTCAACTTTTTCCTATAGATTTTGAATTTCTTATGATATTTTTCTTTTTCCTATTATATTTTAAATATCAAATTTAATACTTCAAATTTAATAATTTGATACCACCAAAATTAAATGATCACAAAAAAATTTTTTAAAAAGCTATATTTTGGGTTAAGACGATTTTACAAGACCAAGGAAACTTATAGAGGTGTATTACATATCAAAAAAAAAAAACAAAATCTAAAGGATAATATTTTTTGGTTGCCCGTTTCACGTGGAATTTCAAAAATATTAAAATTCAAAAACGATTTTAAGTATAACTATACGACTTTGAAGAAAAAAATCAGAAATTTTGAAAAAATTGTAGAAAGCAACGATTATGGAACGAAAAACATATCATCCTGATTTTCTTCAACAAAGAAAATATCGAAATCCACTCTATTATAATGCAAATATGATAAAAACAAGAATTTTTCGGTAATTTTTTTTATTTGAAATAGAAACTTTTTAATTTAAGATTAACCTGTAGACTCATTACATATTAAAAAATCAGTTAATCTATTTGTTCCAGTAGATTTTTAAATTGCAAAGACAATTATCCAATATTTTTCTAATTCTGAAGTATTTAAAATGGATTTTAATTAACAACCTGAAAACCTGTTTTTTTTTTTTTAAATTGTTCGAAGGATTTGTTAAAGATGAGAGTATTTTTGCGTAATATGTTATTTCTAATAATTTATTTCTAATATTTAGCTTATAAGAGGGTAAATTAACACTCACCTTGGAATCAATTCCAATGATCTTGTTGCACTCCTCGCAGGTGTTTGCGAACACATTCTCATAACAGCCGATACAGTAAGGATGATCGTCGCGTATAACGTAACGTTGTCCGGTTAGACTTTCGTCGCATTGCCAGCAACAAAAATGGCCGGAATGCCAATCCTTGTTCATGGCTTTCGTGTACTCACCACTGAAAATTAACTGAAAAGGAAAGAACAAACAACGTTGGAACATTTTGTTAACACTTTTCGCCTTTGGCGACGACACATTTTATGTAATTTATGTAAGTGTGTTTTTGTGTTTATGTGTACGAATTAGATCTAGATATTTTTTAAACATTTAAGATATTATTTGTAATGAGAAAGACGGTTTTGTAAAAATATGTGTTGTAGTTTTGTGTATTTTTGCACAGATTGTAACTTTACTGTTTTTTTTTTTTTTTTTTTTGTTTTTGTTTTGCAAATGTGTTGTATGTATTTTGCACTTTCAGCGGATTTAGATACCTTTTGATTAGTCGAAGGAGTAAACGTGTCGTTTGTGCTGGGTTTAGAGTATTTTGGAAATATTTGTATGATTTGAAAAGTTTGTTTTCAGTATAATTTGTGAACATTTTTGGTTTTTGTTTTTGTGTGAACTAAAATTATCGTTATTTTTGTTTATATTTTCAAAATGAAGTTAGATATTTGAATTATCGGCAACCATGAGAAGTGATTTATATAAAAAAAAATTCCACATGAAAATCATAAAGGATCATCTCCTCTATCTCCCGCCGTAACTAAAAGTTACTAAAATTTTTCCCGCCCCCTGTATTTTCCAAAATACAAAAATCCCATTTGTGCACTGCTGCGTTGGCGTATCCTAGATTCATACGCACGAACACACACACACACACACACTTGACGACACGTACCCCTTCTCCTCATTGGTTTGCTCCACTTCCGTTATCTGCAGATCGGAAACCTGCTCCTGCGATTCACGTCGTTTCGTAGTTTTCTTAACCTTACGCGTTTTCTTAACTTCCGTTACCGATTGCATTATTTCGACGTCAGCCATTTTTTAATTTAGGTAATTTTTTTTTCTATTTTATGAACAATTTAAACGCTATTCCACCGAAAATATATCACCGCTTGACCGACTGAACTTTTTTTATTTATCAGATGCCTCAAAATGGTTTCGCAATCGTTTTCGAAAACGTTTCAAACTTCCTCGAGTCAAAAAATCAACTGCTGTCTACCGTTCGAGTTTTGTCGAAATCTTCTAAATAATTTCTTTTTTCCTCTTGCATCTATTTGTGCTTGTTCTAGTTTATTTGTTTTTCTCTTGATTTTCATGTTGAAACGTTTGAATGTTCAGGAAATTTTATCTTATGCTGAAAATATTGTGTAAAAATATCTCGAATAAAAACCGAGACACTGCGAGTCAGTGCAAGACTGAGAAAGAGCGTGAAAATTCTACAGCAAGAAAAAACAAAAATAACAACAAGAAAAATCTATTAAGCGGCGATCGCACTTTTAGGTATCTGTCGGATACACACTCATAGATTCTATAACGATTTTTTAATCAAATAGCATAGAAAAACCGCAGTGAGAGTGTGAATATGAGAGGTAAGTAAGCTCAAGAGATTCATCTGTTGATCGATCGTAGCTGGCCAGTGTCGGTTTTCAAAAAATGCTCGCCCATAGTTGGGGGGAAAAATGTACAATAAGCAAAACTTATTTAAGCGTAGGAATTGAAATTTATTCATAAATTCATGATGAAAATAGTATGCCTCGGCATACTAAGCATTGACAGATGAATTTTGATACTTCCATTCGAAAATTTTACATTTTCTAACATAAACGTACTCACAATGTTTTGGTCTAGGTGCGCTTATTGTGTTGCTAACGGGGGTTTGAAAATTGTATTTAAACAAAAAAAAAAAACAAAAAAAAAAAATAAATGGAATTAACATGTGAACATTTTCGGATGATAATTTTTTACGATTTTCGTAAAAGAATGCATCAATCAACTTAGTTCGACTTTTGTTGATGAAGCACCACACCCAGCGCCTTTAGAACGTAGTCGTATCAATTGGTGCAAGGAAATTCTGAAAAGAAATCTAGCGGGAGTGGTTCGAAATACGTCTACGACATCACCACAGGTGACGAATCATGGATCAATGCTTATGAGACCGAAAAAAAATAGCAATCTACTGTTTGGTTTCTTCAAAGTGAGCAAAAACTCGACAAAAGTTGTCCACCGACGGAGCACATCCAAGCAAAATGTTGCCAGTTTTTTCAGAAAAACTGGTCATGTCGCAATTGTATCACTTGAGCAACAGATAACTCTTAATGCTGAGTGATATACAACCATTTGTTTCGGAAAATTGAGGAAAACCAACTAATGAAGTAAGATAATTCTCCATCACGACAATTCGAGTTCCCACACATCAGCTCAAACAAAAGAGTTGTTGAGCACTCAAAAGGTGGAATTGATGGGGCATCCGCCCAACATTCCTTACTTCGCACTCAATGACTTATTCCTATTCGTTCCCTCATATTAAAAAAAAAAAATGCTTGGCCAGGGTTTTTCTAAGCCCGAAAAGGCAGCTGAGGTCTTCATAAACCTGGTTTCGGAGTTATTAACTTCAGAGTCGCAAAACTATTTTGAAAATTAGTTATGCAAAAGTATATCGATCATCTTGGAGAATACTTTTTTTTTAAAAAAAAAAAGCATTTTCACTGATTAACAACTGTTTTTTCATTGTTAGGCGCAATACTTAAACGGCCACCTACTTATATGATAAGTATTGATTCTTAGCTGTACTTTGAAATTTCAAAGGACCAAGGATCAATAACACAGTACGAAAATTTCGACCGATTTCCAAAATCAATAACTTCTATCAATGGTTTCTGGTAGAAAAGAAAAAAAAAAATCAATAAATACGTCTATTCTGCGAAGGAAAACTTAATAGGAATCAACCCATAGAAGTTTTTGATAAGAATAGAAGGAGAATAGAAACATAAACACAAACATAAATATTAATATTGTCCCGCCACTGTTGCAGCTGTCGTTTTATATGATAGTTTATAAGAGCAGCATCAAGTGGAAATGTGAATTAAATGAATGCAATTAAAGAAAGCACCGTTTGTACACTCGAAAAATTTGAAATGTTACTAAATAAAAGTTTTGCTCAGAAAAATAGAGTTTAGGAAAAACTTCAGAGAAGTATTTTTCCTAAAAGCTTTTTCTTAAGAATAGTTTTTAAAATATGCAAAACATATAAATGAATATTAATCTAAGGTTCTAGTCTAAGATGGGTAAGTCTTAGCCTAGATTTAAGCCTTACATAGATAAGAAAGCTTTTCGAAAAAGAAACTTATACTTAATGCAAGAGATATCTTAATGATATGCTTTTGGTAACTTTAAATAATAAAAATTATATAAACCCCAACAAATTTCCCTACATTTTAGAAATACCACCCAATTACTTGAAGACTTTTCACAAATTTTGGGTGATATTTCACTTTTTTCTTGGGTTTTATTTCGTTACGAATTAAAGCCCAATAAAATAAGCCCCAAATTTTATTTTTATTGTTCTGTTTTCTGACTGTATATTGTCATATATCACTGAAATTAAATTCATTCCATGAGAAAATGGTTTACCCTTGTACAGAATGTTTTACAAGATCACTATTCAATTTGTTTATGGTATTTTTTACGAATTGTGATAACAAGATTCCGTACAAGGGTAAATAAATTTTTTTATGGTGTTTTTTACGATCAAATGATTTGCCCTTGTACGGAGTGGTGATAACAAAAATTTTTATTATGATATTTAACAATTTTGGGACTATGTCCTCTCTTTTTTTGGGCTAATAAGCTTTTTGAACTGGCTATAGTCCCAAGTTCAATTTTTGGGATTATGTCCTCAAGGCAAGGGGACATAATCCCAAATTCAAAATATCACGGGCTATGTCACGTGAGCAATTATTTCCTGTTGTTTCATAATTTATTTGTTATTTCTACTAGTTAAACAAAATTATCAAGTGTAAAACTGAATTTTTTGGGTGTATAGCTTTTGATTGGGGGTTATTAAATTTATTTTGAAAATAATTTCAATTTAAGTGTAAAACTTTTTTTAGGGTTTATTTTATTTTCGTTGGGTCTTATTTCATTGGGTGTTATTTCATTAGGGGTTATTTCGTAGAGCCGTGAAACACGTAAAATTTCAGCTCTGTAGAATCAAGGGATCTTCCTTCGAGTTTCCCGGGATTTAAATATAAGACAAATTTTAGTGAAATGATAAAATCTTCTCTTGAGATATTACAATATAAATGACATCTACATCCTCCACAATGGATAAAAAATTGTGAGTGACTATATCGAATAATTTGAGCGAAAATAGCAAAACTAAAATAATTTTAAGTTAAGTTTAAAGGCTTATTTCCATATCAAAAGTCGAAAATATTCAGTTAGAATTGAACTTTTCACGAAAGAAACATTTTGTTTACCAGCAGATTAGGCAAGAGGCAAAATAAATCTTCTTAAACGAAGTAATTAATTTAATATGTTTCTTTTCTAGAAAAAATTCCTTTTTATTTTGTTCTTGGGAAGTACCAAGAAATTTTTTGCAAAAATTCTTTATTTTCATGGGAATATTTTATTAGTTAAGTTATATAACGTTCAAAATAAACAATAAAATAGCGCCGCAAAAAATCAATACCAATTTGGGCGTTATTTCATATTGATTTTGGGTTTTAATTTGGTACGAAATATGGTCTAAAATAGACTATAGAATGAAGCCCAAAAAGCCTTTCCATATACATTTTGGGCGTATATTCGTTAAGAAAGAAGAGTACCAATTGATTTCTTTATAAAAGGTTTGGGTGCTATTTCATTTTCTATTTGGACGTTATTTGATTATTTTGGGATTCTTTCATTTCTGATTTTGGGTGCTATTCAATTTTTTTCTATTAAAATATTTTTTACTACCTCTGTGTCAACATGACTGCCAACTCAGAGGTCCCGCGCTCGAATCCAGGCCAGACCATCATGGTTCTACGCTTTAACCTTTCTTCACTTCTTTTCTCATTTCTAATCAACTAAAAACTAGAAATTCGTTTATACTTACGACTCAAGAATAATATATAATATATAAATAGATTATATATTATTCTTGCTTACGACTTTGAAGATGCAGTTGATGGTACACTAAGGGAAATAACGCATATTAGCATTATCCACGCCTCAGTAAAAATTTTATTTAAATATTTACGTGGATAAATCAAATGTTTTCCTTACAACTCGTTTTTTTCTCGTATTTTAATTCTATTTATATCACACACGTACACACATATTCTATACAAGCAAGCAGCAACAGCATCGCACACGTACACACATATTCCGACAAGCAGCAACAGCATCGCATTCTGTTCCTGCAGTATATTTCTTGCAGTTGCAGGTTTCTTATAGTTCTCATTTAGTTAATGTTGCAAGGGTAATATAGCCTGGATTTTTGGAAAATATGATTTGTGAGTGCGATGGTGATTGCAATGCATGATGTAATTATGTAGGTAGAGTGACAACTCGGTATTTTCTCAAGAACATTTTGAACCGGTTGTCATTTACCTGCATAATTTGCTTCTTATTCTCTATCTTAATTTTTCTTTTTATAGTTTATACTATTTTTGACATTTGGTGCCCTAACATTGCACCAACTAAATAAATTAAAGAACGAAGAAAGTAAAATAGAAAATAAAATATACCACCAAATGGTATTTGATGGACGCAGCTGGTGGAAAATATTCAAATAAATTGGTTTTCAATTTCAATATTTTTATATAAATTTTCCTTGAATGCAATGGTTTTATTTGCAAACAGTGAGTATTTGAAAGATATTTAAATATATTCGTGCATAATTTTAATATATTTTTTATTAATTCTGTATAAATATTTTAAAATTTTATTTAATTAAAAAAGTATTTAAATAAATTTTAAATATTTACGTAGTCGATTTAAGTAAATGCGTTATTGGTGCAAAAATGACTCGCTTTTTGGATAAATTAAGAAAGTTTTTGGATAAATTTAATATTTTTTTCCCTTGGTGTAGAAAAAGTTTGTGAAGAGAATCGCAAAGGTATAAAGGTATACTTGTCTAAGATTCAAATTCACATGTTTCTATTGCTTACCGTCAAGCTTAGAACATCCCACACATGTTTAAGCTGGGTGCTCCTTCCTTTATACTAATCTATTACCCCATTTCGTACCAAAGCAGACTGTAGACTGGTTTTATGGCGACTACAAATGGCTAATGCATTATTTATTCTCTGAGGTTTGCCATTGTCTGCCGAGAAATAATGATGGCCGATCAGAAAAGTTAGTTTCAATATAATACATTTTCCGTATCAGCTATGATTCGAATCTCGAAAATCGTGGCCTGTAAAATTGATATCGAACGATTAACGGTTTTAACAACCACATAAACTTAATTGTCTGTATCCGGTTATAATTCAACCTAATAACTAAAACATTTCGAAAAACTAATAGCGTGCTTAGAAAATAAAAATCTTGCGCGTATTATTTCGGAATGGTTTTATCCACCATAATAATAAAAATTTAGAAAAACGCAATATCTCACAGGAAAAGTAGTATCAATTTTTACGGGGGGAAATTTATTTCCCTTTATTTCGCTCCTATTATAATCTAAATTTTCGTAATAACCTTATATATTAAAAAATTGCTTTCTTAAGCCCTCAACAAACGCTACACATTGTGTTTGCGCTCATTGTTAATTTGAACGAATATAGTCTTTGTGTTTGCGCGAAGTACACAAACCTTAACGCTATATAATAATGAGCGACGTCATCTACGCTATACACCGTTAATGAACTGTACTCTGAACTCTAATCTACAGTGCCTCAACATACGCTACGTTGGTGTTTATTTTCATTTACTGTCCATGGCCAACAAAAAACGTTTATGAGTTTTTTATTAAAAATATGTCAACTTGTCAAAAATATTTGAGTTTTGTGCCCTCATTATTTCTTTCGGTGTATCTGTAGAACGTGCCGAAGAAAAGGGAAAATTTTGTTGGAACCTTCACGCGCAGCAACCTACACGGAAGCAGCCCCATCGATCTATGAAATAAATACGATATCGTAAATAACTTCATTATATTAGCTATAAAAACCTCAAAACAAACAGAACTGTCCAACCTAATGTCAACAATTTTAATTGCATAGTTTTTATATGAAAATAACGAACACATATTTAAAGGCCAATAAAAACGATGAAATAACATTTTTATTTATAATGAAACTTAACACACCCACCTTTACTTTTAATGCAACTAAAATGCTGTCTTACACCATTGCACAGACACACTCATCACCATTGCGCACCATGGCGCTCTAAGGTGTACATTTGTGAATTTTTTGCACACATGCAAAAGCGCCAAAACGCAAATGAGCGCGTCATAAAATTAATGCAAAATTTAAATAATTTTTCCCAAACGAAAGTTTCGTAAAAATAACTCACTCATATGTTGTGATTTTAATGTGCTGCAGCAACAACAACAAACATCGATACGCACAAGGTGTGCGAGTATGCGTTGGCAACAGCAGCAGCGGGCAGTCTGAAAATTTTGTTGATGGTGCACACGACACACAAGTCGCTGAGGAAAAAAACCAGACCAAGCAGAAAGGAAACATTCAACTTTTAAACGTAAAAATGAACATGTGTCTTTAGTTAGCTATATGTATGTTTGTATGTATGTTAAAAATCTGTGTTTTACTTAGAAATCCATTTTATAATATTTTTTTTTTTTAAATAATGTTTATTATTTTTTTTTGTCTTTTTCCAAGAATACAAAAGTAATTTATATAACATTTGCTTTCTTTAGCTTAAAGTATCGAAATATTTATTGGCAAAATATAGAAAGAAGACAAATACACAAAACAAAAAAAAAACATTTATTTCTTTTTAAAACAGGTCATTTATATCACAGCGATAGATTGTTTTTTGACAGTGTTTTTTAAAGAGGTAAAATTTTCCGTTTGTGTTTTGTTTTTTTTTCTTGAATGATTTCAACATATTTTCACGCATCTGTTAAATAAACTAAAATCTATATAAAGCAGCAGCAATTAAAATTGTTGCACTTTACTTATATTACAAAATTATATACCCGGTTTCATTCGGGAAAAGTTTCATTATTCATTCTAAGATTTCATTCTATTAAGATCTGTGAATAATGTACCTAATAGTTTGGATTTCACGCCAACTCCAGGTAGATTTAACTCATATATAGTTTGTTCATAATAAGGTGTGCTTTAGGCTAGACCTGTATTTTTGGACAAAATGATGTGCTGTCATTTGTCTTGTGTGTGCTACTATGGTTTCCTTTTAAGCCTTGCGCCTAACAATGAAAAAAATAGTGGTTAATCAGTGAAAATGCTTTTATTGTTTTTCAAAGTGTTCTCCAAGATGTTCGATACACTTTTGCATTCGTTTGAACCAATTTTCGAAACAGTTTTGTCACTCTGAAGTTGGTAACTCCGAAACCAGATTTTTGAAGGACAGTGATGCGAAAGGGCATGCTAGACGGAGAAAAGTCGAAATCGAATTTTTACATTCTGAATATTTAAAACTGTTAAATAATATCCATTGATCTCAGGAATAATTTTTTTATTTACCTGCGCTTTCTAAAAAAATGCGAAAATTCTTAAAAGTTGACCCAAAAGGTGATTTTTTGAAATTTTCGCTTATGAGTTTTCTAGTTATACGTAACTATTGTTTTTAAAATATTTCCCAATATCCAAAGGAGTTGAAAATTAGCATACTTTATGAAAAAGATAAGATCTTTTAAAATAAAATATCTTCAATTACCTATCTTTTAAAATGATTGCGCTATAAAACGGTATTTATCGATATAACTGCGTAAAAAATGAACATTTGGTAAAATATTTTGGAAAATAAAAAAAGGGCCATTTTGTATTTACAAAAATGTATTTTGTATTTAACCATTATCATGACTACGCTAAGTTATAAAATTGCCAAGGTGCGCAAATGGCCAGTTGCCTTGGTTTTTAACCTGTTTGATGGTCCTAAAAATGCATGTACTATAAACTAGGTCCTGACCGTTTTGTATGAAATGTATTGAATTTGAGGTCGACTAGATTATATGTGGTATTTAAATATTCTCAACATATTACAAAATATTTTAAAACTAAAAAAAATATTGTTATAATTATTAAATAAAAAAAAATATATATTTTAGCTGAGGTTTTTTTAAAAAAAAACCCAAAAATTGGTAAAATATTTTGCAAAATTAAAAAAGGGCCATTTAGCCATAAGCGATATCCAAAAACTCAAAGTTTAATTCTCATTTTTAGATTTTTATTTTATTCTTCAACAATAAAAATTATCTTACGATTTTTATTTTATTCATCAAAAATAAGATTTAGTTTTTGATTTTTATTTTTCTGTTCAAGAATAATAGTTATTTTTTGATTTTTATTTTTTCCCTCAAGAATAAGAGTTATTTTTTGATTTTTTTTTTCGCTCAAAAATAAAAATTGATTTTAAATTTTTATTTTTTCGCTTAGAAATAAAAGTTATTTCTCAATTTTTATTTTTACGCTCAAAAGTAAAAATCATTTCAAAAGTAAAATTAAAATCAAAAAGTAAAATTTGTATCAGAGCCCCCATAAAGAGTGGTCGGAGGAAATACGTGTATAAGGGAAAAAATTTTTTTTTGCAAAAGTTATGGGGGTCGGTCATACATATTAACCCTCTTCGGAACTCGCTTATATACGATTTCTTTGTATTTGTTCTTACACCTGAACAGGGGGCTTGAATGGAGGCATGACTGACCCCCATTACTTCTGCAAACAGAAAATTTTTCCCTTGGGGAACTATTTCCTCCAACCACTCCTTATGGGGGCTCTCATACAAATTTTATGATTTTTATATACATATTTATTCCCTACCTATAAAAATAAAACTGAACAAATGATTTTTACTTTTGAGCATAAAAATAAAAAATGAGAAATAACTTTTATTTCTGAGCGAAAAACTAAAAATTGAAAAACAATTTTTATTCTTGAGCGAAAAAATAAAAATTAAAAAATAACTCTTATTCTTGGGGGAAAAATAAAAATAAAAAAATAACTCTTATTCTTGTACAGAAAAATAAAAATTAAAAAATAACTCTTATTTTTGATGAATAAAATAAAAATCAGTAAATAATAATTAAATTAAATTTTTATTGGTAAAACTCAAAAAATAAAAATCATTTCTTATTTCGATAAAACATGCATTTAGCAGCATATTAAAATTATCCAAAATGTCCTCCGACACTTAGAACATGTTGATTTTTTGTTATTTAATTTTTGGACATAATCGTTATTTTCTGTCCCTGCTTTTAATATTCATTGTAAATTTCATTTATAATTAGTAAGAAATGATCTTCGACTGGGCCGAAATTAAAATAGCCCCACGACCGAACCAAAGTATATTCAAAGTCACTTTGTATGGGTAGGCCTGGTTTTCACCCGATTTCGTTGAATTTCATACTCAGAGTGCATATTAAATATCGAAGCTCATACGCAAAATTTCAAGTCCATCTATTAATTTTTGTGGAATTGTAAGCCAATTGACCTTTTTAATAAAGTAACTTTGTATGGGCGGGGTAGGCTTGGTTTTCATCCGATTTGATTCATTTTCCAACTTGACCTTTATTTTTCAGAGAAAAGTTTATGTATCGAAATATTTCATAGCTTTTCTCATTTCTTAGTTATGGACCAAAATATAGGCCACATGCATGGCAGCAACCACGCCCACTTGTTCAATCGCACCGAAATTTTTTCCACTTTTTCGAAATTACATACACGACATCTACGTTTAATTTTGTTACTGTAGCTTATCTGATTTCTAAGATATAGCGAAAAAAGTGATTAAGTTGTATGGAAGCTGCCACGTCCACTTGTTCAATCGCACCGAAAGTTTTTTTTACTTTTTGCAAATTATATACAAAACGTCTACGTTTAATTTTGTTATCGTAGCTTATCTCAGTTTTAAGATATAGCGAAAAATGTGACTAAGTTGTGTGGAAGCTGCCACGCCCATTTCTTCTTCAATCACACCGAAATGTTTTTTGGATATTTGCAAATTATATACAAAACGTCTATGTTTAATTTTGTTATCGTAGCTTAAGGGAAGGGTTCCCTCATTCTGGACTAAAAAATCGATTTTTTTTTTGCAAAAAATGAAAGCCACATATGTGTAGAATATGTGTGTAAATGGATTTTTCGATCCGACGAATATTTTTCGAATGACAACGTCTTGAAGACACCTATCTCACGCGCTACGTCCAAACTACACTTTTAAAAAAACTTCAAACGCGCTTATCTCGAAACCACGTTTTCCGATCTAACTAAAACTCTCAGGCCTGATCTATTGATCCGATTCTCTTTATCTAAGAACTGTTTGGAAGTGCATGCTTTTTTGTACGCCCTGAACGAACATCATGTATAAAAATTATTTATTTATATTTTTTTAACGTTGTTGAAATGGAAAAAAACAAGCAAAATTTGAACTTTTAGTTCTAATGTTCATTATTCAATGAATTTTACATGGATAATAACAATTTTAGTTCCAGTCATAGAAAATATCATTATCTTTAAGTAACAACAACAATTTTTGTTTTCAGTCCACCACAAGAAGCGGCAGAATTTTAGTTAGGACACCATATTTCGCGCGCAGGGGCCCACGGAAATGTGCATTTTGTAGCCGCCATTTTGAATTTTTCAACTTTTTCACTTTTTTAAATTCTCTGATAATAAACTAATATAATCATCAAAACCAAAAGTTCGTACGCCTTTTCATTGTCCTACAACAAAAATACAAACTTTGCCTTATTTTTGTCCATAATGAGGGAACCCTTCCCTTAACTCATTTCTAAGCTAAAGCGAAAAATGTGATTAAGTTGAATGGCAGCTGCCACGCCCTTTTGCTCAATCGCGCTGAAATTTTTTTCACTTTTTTCAAATTATGTACATACAAAAAATCTACGTTTGATTTTGTTGTCGTAGCTTATCTAGTTTCTAAAATATAGCGCAAATTATGTTTCAGTTGTATGTCAGTTGCCACGCCCCCTTGTGAAAAATTTCTGAAATAGGTTTTTTTGCATTTTCCTATACCTAAACTACCAAAAAAATTCACAAAATAATATTTTCCGTCTATCTTGTACCAACCGCATCACTGTGCGTCTTGTTCGGGCGTAGAAAACACTCGGTACGTATTTTATCTGAATGTGAGGGAACAAGAAGAAGTTATTGGATGCCAAGTGAGGAGTCTAAGGCGGATGACCCATCAATTCCATGTTTTGGAAACTCAGAAACTCTTTTGTTTGAGCTGATATCTTGATGGAGGATGATCTTCCTTCGGTGGTTGGTTTTACTCAATTTTTCGAGGACTACCGACAAACAATTTGTTGTGTACCATTCAGCATTAGCCGTTCTCTGTTGCTCAGATGGTATAGGTGCGACTTGACCGATTTTTCTGAAAAAAATGGTAGCCATTGCCTTGGATGTACTTTGTCCGCAGACAGCTTATGTCGGGTTTTACTTACTTTGAGCAGACTCAAACAGCGGATTGCTGTTTTTTTCGGTCTCTTAAGCATAGATGCCTGATTTGTCAACTATGGTGATGTCGTAGACGTGTGTAGCAATTGTCAAATTATGGGGTAACCAAAGAGAACGTATCTTAAGATCATAACAAAATGATGCAACTTGCTCAAAATTTGACAGTAGTCTACTAACAGATGGTTGTTGACAGGACCAGTGTTGCATTTAAAGTTACTACGCGGGAAATTCAAAAAGTCACTGGCTTCTCAAATTGTCCTCGTATTACAATTTTGTGTTAATTGAAAGTGGGAAATGTGCTTTGGTCAAAACAAAGTGTGTCATGACTCATCTAAGGTTTGTACATTTGTCAAACAAACAAACAGAAAACTGAGTCTAAGAGAATGAGAAAATGATTTTTATTAATATAGATTAAAAATTGCTAATTGCTGGTGTGTAATAAAATAAATTCGAATATTTTTGAGAGAATAAATTATACAACAACTGCTACTAGCGATTAGCTGCTCAACGATTAGTTGAACCAAAAATTTGAACGCCGACTTTAATTGAGTGCAGCCAGATTGTTTTCTTTTCATTTGTCTTTCTCCAATAAATATAGAAAAACTTTTGAAAATTTCTTGTTGCTAGACATGAATGCAAAATTTTCATGAATTTGTAGAGTAAAAATACGAGTTTATTACGTAAAAATAATACAAATATTCGACATTTAACAAAAACTGCAATAAAATCTTATGAAAATATTATTTTTAGGCATGTGTTATTGTGAACAACAACAACAACAACCGCAACATTTCAATAGCAACATCTTTAAAATGAATTTTCAGTCTAAGAGTAGCACAAAAAATAAGATTTTTCAATAATAAAATTTAAAGCTTTTCCACTTTATGAATATGCTCTAGATACGAAGAGAAAATTACAAGAAGTAGATACTTTTTGCTCTATTACCAATTTGCAGATAATTTTAATGTTTCCGCGGAAAAGTTTTCAATCCACCGAATACTTTATTCGTACACATTATGTGCAAAAATTCACTGCAGCATAAAAATAACGACATCAAAAATCAATTTTTTCATGTCGTCATGACTTAAAATTTTCAAAACGAAAAGAACTGTTTTACAAAAAAGGACAAATTACTATACATATGCCCTTCCATAAATTCCTACCTTAAGCTATTAGCTCTTAAAGTTTTGACTTGAGTTCTTGACATGTCTTTTATTGAATAATTTCTAGCTTTGCCAAAATTTTGCATTTGCTCTAAATCACTCTTTATTATTTATGAGTTATTTTTTTAAATTGGTGTCCAAAAATGAAAATCATTCCTTTTCATAGCCCTAGCCCACTCTTGTGTTGACAGTTCATATAATTCATGGTCACTTGTGTGTGAAAAATTTATTTGTATCTAATAATTAAAATTATCTTTGTGCATGAAAATTAAGCACAATTGTTCAACAACAACGTTCGTTTTTTTTTTTTTTTTGTTTTTTATACTCTTGAGATTGTTGTTTTTATAGATATGTTTTGCATGAAAATAAAATATATGCACATATGTTATTTATTATTGTTAACGACTAATAATGCAGCTATTTAGGACAGACAGGCAATGGTTCCGTAACAAATGGCGATACAGCTCATTAAGAAAAGCGTCCTACATAACCTCAAAAAATTTGCATAAATCAGAAAAGTTTTTATTTTTTAAATAAATATCTAATAATTCACACTTGGTTGCACTTTTGCTTTTTGTTCATCAGTGTTTTGCAGTAAAATTTATGCATTTTTCCTTTTTTAATAAAACGGCATTTAAACTATGCCTGCCATAATTTAATTTATTGTCATTGACAATAAATACTTGCACATGTTGCGAAGTCATTTTTTGCTCTAAATCAATTTTACTCCAATAAAAAAAAAAAACCACGAAATACGAGGAGTAATTGAGATTTTGTTATTACTACTTTGAGTCTCTTTAATAATATTTCATTTCAGGAATTTCATTTCAATTCAAAGAAGTACTGTCGAAAATTCAAGTCAAGAAAATAAATCCTTGCGCATCTCGTAATTTCCTAAGATGTAAAATATAACTATGTTTTCCCAAGAAGAACAAATTTCAATCCAGGATACAGACTGAACCTTCATATGAAACTGAACCTTCATATTGTTGGTATAGAAGAACAGTGACATAACTACAAACAAATTATAATTGTGCAGGAGATGCAAAAAACAAATTAAACCGAGTATAATTGCAGGACGGATATTGGTAGAATTATAGTTTTGACCCAAGTAGTTGAGATGTCATTGCCTTCATTTTATCCCCTTAAATTGTGACATGGTTCTGAAAGAAATAAATGTGTGAAACTTTAGTGTCGTTATTCGTCAAACAGGTGATATATCAATTACGACACAACGGCTGATTTCATAAACGCAAGTTGCAATGCAACACTTCAAAGTCAAATGTTCATAAACATCCATACTTTATTTTTGACAATGTAGTGTGTTCACTAATGCATCGCAACCCTTTGCGATGCGCATCAGATGTCATTTCGGCGCATCATTTAATTTTATGATGCAACATGAACGTCTCACAAACAAAGCAAGTATATTTATACATTATTAAATTGATTAAATTAGAAATTTATAAAATATTTGATTTTATTAATGCATGACTTCAGGCCCGTAGACAAGGGGGGGGTTTT
Organism: Pherbina coryleti; assembly: GCA_943735915.1. Lineage (NCBI taxonomy): Eukaryota > Metazoa > Arthropoda > Insecta > Diptera > Sciomyzidae > Pherbina > Pherbina coryleti. The sequence continues at coordinate 108,597,390 of OX030952.1, forward strand.
TAGGGTTAAAACCCCCCCCCTTATGGTCCAAAAAGTATAAAAAATAATATATTAGCATATAACGTTGCCAATGTGCGAATTCTTGCTGCACGTGCGTCTTTTTTCTCTTACAGTGCAAACTGCAAGTGCAAACAGCTACAGCGAAAACATCAACATGCTTAAGTATCGAAAAAAGTTCGATACATTCAATTGAACTTTGTCTACCACCAGCAATTTAAGAATTTATTGCGTTAACAGGTGTTACGTGAAAGTGGTGAAATTTTGATTGAGTTTTGTTAGATAAGTTTAAGAGTTTCTATTGTTAATTTTACTGTGCCAAAACTACAAAAATGATTCTACTTAATTGGCTGCAGAAACCAGAAGTAAAAAAGGCTAGAACGGTGGAAAGTAAGTTCTTGATTTAAATGATTTTTTTTTCCTTTATCAAAGCGTAAATGTGTTAAAAAGTTGCCGAATATTTCTGAATGTTTGAAAGCTGTGTTTTTTTGGTAGCGTGTTTGCATTGATTGAATATTAATGGATTAACTTTTTGCTCGATGCGGAACCGACAAAATCCGAATAATATTATATTTCATCTGTATTGCAGAAAACGTTCAAGAAACTTTGGAATCTGAAAAGCCTTCAGAACTTCCTTTGTAACCTGCAGTTGAAGAAAGCTTTAATGTTGACAGCTATGTTGAAAGCGGTAGTACAAGTTGTGGAATTAATATTTTACTTTTAATGTTTATAACTCTAAGTTTGTGTGTATGGTTGTAGAAGTTGTTCCAGAAATATCATTTGATTTATCGGAACTGCCTTCGACTTCGAGAGTATATCAATGTCCAAATAACGATATTTCCAAGTTGATGAGCAATATTTCTGATTCGAACCGCCTTGAAAGTTTTCAAAGTATTTATGTGCCTCCCCAAATTTTAATTTTCCTGCCAGCGGTTTTCGCAAACTCCGATTTAAGCATACTTGGTTGAACCGTTGGCATTGGTTGGTTTACTCCAAATTAGAAAATTCAGCTTATTGGAAGTTTTGCATATTTTTTAGCACTGGTTTTGGAGGTGCAGGATCACAACCTCTTGGTAATTTTACTGAATGATACTAAAAACTTTTTAAATAAAATTTTTTAACCTTTTCATTGTGGCCTTAACAAAAGTCAGGAAATACGAGAAAATGTCGTTATTCTAATCGTGGTTATTTTTATATAGAATTTTAAACCGACCGTTTGCAAGTCAATTATTAAAATAATAATATAAGTTGCTTAATTATCGTCATTTTAGAAGTTTGTCTTGAAAATTTTATTTTTTAGCTTCTTTCTGTATTCCAAAATGACAGTGCAAAGATAAGCAAGATATATAGCCGAAACACATTGAGCTCAACAAACGACAGTTTTGAAATTATAGAACACACGTTTTTTATGTTCAATGGGTGTGCATCCTTAAGCATACATAGGGATTGCAGTGTCACAGTGGACGCTGTGTTATTAGAATTAACAAAAAAAAAAAAAAAATAAGAAGACTTAATCTATATATATAAAAATCAAATGCGTGTGCGTTTTGCTAAGGCTCAGAAACGGCTAGGCCGATTTTAATATTTCCTTTTTTGTATTGTTTGCCTTAATACAGATGTGGTTTAGAAAGAAAGAAAATTACAAAAACTTCAAGGAACAGCGGAAAAATCGAAAAAATCAAAATTGGTAATTTTGTATGGGAATTGCCACATCAGACTACTTTAAAAAGCCAACAAATCTTAACGGCAGGACGGATTTAACTCAAATTCGGCACACACATTACTTGAATCCTAGATAAGGTTATGGCATACTTGGTTTTGACCACGCCCCTTCTTCTGCCCCTTTACAAGAAACGTAAATTATCCTACTAGCATACTTTAATTAGCGAAACTGTGCGTCTAAATAATTAAAAGAAAATTCTGTCAAAAAATATTCACATATCTTCAAAATTGCACAAAATATTAGTACAGCGTCTTTTTCTAATAACTTCGTTTCCTTAGAATAACAAAAAACTATCAGAAATTCGTATTTCTTATTGATATATTATAATAATTTTAATATTGATATATTATAAGTATTTCGTTGATAAATTCAATTTAAGCACTTAATAAACCAGATTTGAAGAAAGCTCCAACGTATTCATTTTTTACTCCAAAAATCACAAAAGCTGTCATTTCAATAAATAAAAAAAACTTTAAAAAAAAGTTATTTGTTTGCCCATTGTGGGGATCGATCCTTAGACCACCTCATGGCTTCAAAACTAACAGTTGAGCTGACTATTTTTATTCAAATTGAAATGTACTAAAAAAATTTTCTAATAGAATTCGCAATAAAATGATATGACAGCATAATCTTTTGAATTCGAATAACAGCAGCCTATTACATTCCGTGTTAATATGGGATATTGGAGTGTTTCATGCAATCAATATTTGATTCGATTGGCACCATTGGCACCATTTGTTATCGATCATGAATGTTCGATAAAAAATTAATTTCGGGTGGAATCGTGATTTTAGGGCGGGACGAAGTTTGCCGGGTCCTCTTGTATAAATATATAAAATAAACAAAAATAAAGTAAATTCATTTTTGTTTTTTGTATTTGGTGTACAAAAAAGTTTTAAAGTGTTTTTTTTCAAGTTTGTCGCTTTATTGTGAAAAATTTGTTACAAATTCATTTTTCAAAGTATTGTTCATTTCTAGCCACTAATTGTTCACATCTTTCTGGTAATTATATAAAAAATACGTTTTCATTTATCGATATCAAAAACTATCGATATTTTTTTTAATCCAAACCCCCCCCTTAGGTAAATCCTGGCTACGGGCCTGCATGACTTATTTACCATTCTATTTAGAGTAATAATAATGGACACACAAAAGGAAGCTCTTGCTAATAAGCACAAGATTGCGCTTTGAAAGTGACTTTACCGCCAACAAAAAGAAAAGGAACAAAATCTGGGAAAAAATTTTGCTGGAGATAAAAGAAATTGATGGCACGTTTCCTTTTACAAGGGACGAAATAAGTAGATGATTTTTGAATATAATGGTCACTTACAAACGCATCAAAGATGTACTTTCTGCCAGTTCCACAGAATTTAGAAGCATAAAATATAAAAAGCATGGAATATATATTCCATTTTTTTTATTTACTTTATTTATACAAACAGTTGGCGCTAAAGTACAAACATTGCACGGTGGTGTTCACAAACGCCTTCAAATGCACTGCATCATTTGAGAAAGTAGTGATGTAAGGCATCATTCATACTAAACTTTGGGTCGAGCAGCAGTTTGTCGTGGCTTTTGAAGAAAGATGCGAAATGTTTCCCCTATATAGCAAATGATTCAATAAGAGGTGTAGAATTTGTTGGAGATTACATACATGGAGATTATGTGTGTAAATACAATGTTTTTCAAAATGACGCCTTGGCTTAGCTTGCAGACCTTAATCCTTCTTTCGATCACTCTTTCGTATTATTGGGGTTCTATTTTGGCGATGGTAACTTAAATGTTCGCTTTGATAGTTTTAAATATTTGTGGATGGTTAGCGTGGATTTTACTTTTAGCATAACCCCACATGAAAAGTCTAATGGTGTTAAATAGCAGTAGATTCGTGGCCAATTGGTGTCTTCAAAACACAAAATTACTCGACCAGGGAACTTCGTTCGCAAAAATTCGATATTTTCGTTACTAGAACGAGGGGTACTATTTATATTTCGGGAATAGTAAATAATAACAATCATATTTAAATTAAAATAGCTTAGCCTTAAATGATCAAGGGGATAACAGTTTTTCCATTCCTCTTGAGACACCTCCAGAACATGGTTTTTGAAGGCTTCAACTGCTTCTGCGACGTTCGTTAATATTCGTTAATATTCGGGTACAAGAAGCAATGACTTCGTTGCCTGGTGCCAAATCAGGACTATATGGAGAATGAGTCATCAATTCGACGTTTTGACTGCTCAAAAATGCACATGTTTGACGAGATGTGTGAGAGCTCGCATTGTCATGATGGAGAATGATTCTTCTTTGGCAGTTGGTTTTGCGAATTTCTCCGAAGACTTCCGGCACACAAATGGCCGTGTATCATTCAGAATTGATCGTCCTACGTTGCTCAAGCGGAACAGTGGCCACATGACCCATTTGGTGGAAGAAACAGGCGACCATTTGCTTCGCAGTGCTTCGTGCGCGAACAACTTTTGTTGGATTTGCCTCGTCTTGGAATACCCGCACGGTCGATTGCTGTTTGTTTCCGACTCAAACGCATATATTCATGATTCGTCACAATTTTATGAAGCACCACGATTGAACTTTTTAATCCTTTCCTTACACCAATCGACGTGAGACTTTTTTTGAGCGGTTGATAAATTATGTGGTATCCAACGAGAGCAAATTTTTTTTACAGATAAGTGTTCATGCAAAATCGAATGTATTGAAGTGAAACTAATGTGCACGGATGCCTCTATCTCACGATATGTCACATGACGATCATGTATTATTAGTTCACGTACTGCATCGATGTTGTGTGGCCCAACAACCGATTTTGGACGACCTTCACGGAATTCGTCGGCGACTAAACTACGACCACGATTGAATTCACTATACCAGCGATATGCTATGGTTTTTGATGGTGCTTTACCGTCTTTCAAAGAACTGAGTTCATTGACACATTCTTGTTAAGATAATTCACGTCGAAAGTTGTGAAAAATAATCCAACGAAAACCTTCTCTTGAGATTTCCATTTTTTTAACAAATTGATTTTCTGAACTCACTGTAAACAAAACAAATAGCACTTGTACATCAAAACGTTGTGAGTATATTTGTGCTAACAAATGTCAAACTTTATTATGGTGATACCAGATTTTAGCTATTGACATTAGTATTGCCAGTTCCAGAAATATAAATAGTAGCCCTCGTATGGCACGTAGCCACCAGTCAGTTTATCATGTCTCCTTAGCGCACTCCAATCACTAAAACGACTCTTCCGATTTAATTTTCGAAAATGTACGGCCCTAATACGCCGTCGGCCAACAATCCGCGCTAAACTGTCACTCCTTGTGAGTGAATTGGCATTTCCTGAATAACTCGCGGGTTTTCGGATCTAAAAATGCGACAATTTTGCTTATTAACGTAGCCGCCAATGTGAAAATGAGTTTCGTCTGCAAACACAATTTTTTGGACCGTCACCATCTATGTTTTCAAGACTCAATTAGAGAAGATACGGCACTGCTGGTGGTCTAAATCTTTTGTCAATATTCGCTGCAGAGTGGAAATTTAGAAGTCTAGTTCTTGAGCGAATTGAGGTGCTTGGGTAGTTTTCAACACTTTCCTTCACTCGTCGTTTCAGTATTTTCACATCTTGCACTGAGTCTGTCTCTTGAAATTTTTCGATTATGTTGCACACATATGTATGTATGTCTCAGAAGGCACGTGATAATGAGACGAATAAAATTCAACCAATTTGTTTTTTCTTCACTGCGTGGCATTCCATGGTAAATAGAGAAATGAAAAATGTCAGCATTTCACTAATGCAAAGCAAGCAGCTGTTTTACAACGATTTTACAACTCTACACCTCTTGTTGATATACTCTTTAGAAGAGAAATTTCCCGAAATAAGTATTCACAGACCAGTTTTGAAACGAATAATAACGGTTTCTAAAAATTTCTTGAAAAAATAAATGTGTGAAAACTACTAGGAGTTCACTTTAGATAACTACCCAGTGAACCAAAACTACCGTTTTCGAATTCATTTATGAACCTTTTCGGAAAGAAACGTTCATTTTCGGCACTCATAAATGAACCCGTTTTGTATCATTCGACGGACTCTCAAAAATGAATCTAATTTTGTTCAGAAATGAGGTAAAAAAAGAACCATAAATTGTCCAATTTTTGTTCGGAAACCATAGAAAATTTTCAGTTACTCAGTTACAAAAATTCAACCGTTCTCTGCCAAAAATAAATTCCGGGTAACTTTCGCGGCATATTGGCAGTATAAGTAGAACCTAAGTAGCTTGAGTGAATCACAGTGTAAAGTCATACAAAGGCTACTGATGAGTTGGTGTAGCAACCAATGAAACAGTCTGTATAGTCAAGCTGTGTGATTGGCTCTATACAGAACCGTTGTTGTTGTTGTTGCCTTCTTTGTTCTTCATGTTGTCTTGTTGTCAACATGCTTGGCCTAAAGCTCAAAATTTGTTTTCAATATAAATAATGAAAGGCAAATATTAAGATTAAATATTTAATATATATTAATTTCTGAAATCATTTATGAACAAAAAATGGTTCGCTTATGAGAAATTGTTTCTACACGCAAAGAAAAAAAACGTTTATCGCCAGTTTGCCGCAAACGAACTTCGTTTATCGTGCTTGAAATCGTTTATTGCAAACGTTTCAACAGTTGTCATAAACGTTGAACGAAAAATAAACAAAATTTTCAGTTGTCAGAAACGAGTCATTTAGTTGCAGGAAATGAATTTCGTTTGTCATAAACGCGAGTGATTTTTAAATTGCAGCAATTGAAAACTTCGTTTTTCCCAACTGAAAATTTTGTTTATTTTTCCCTTCGTTGTATAAACATAACGCTTATAGTTTAGAGTTACTTTTTGGACAAATTGTTACTATATAAGGAAATTGATAGTTTGATTAATACGCGGACGAAGATAGCAACAGAGGTGGAATCCATTAGAAGACGGACGGACATAATGAGAAAGATTATTAATATAATAAATAATAATGACCGAAATAGCTTGCGGTTTATATATCATGAATTCCATGTCACGCACTGTTACAGCTTGCGAATAATTGCAACTGATTTACATAAGAAGAAATTTTTGCGAAAACTGGTTTGCAATTTTTATTAATTAATTTTTCGTTCTATTTAAAATGTGTAAAGGTTTAATGAATCCACTTATGAATTTCGGTGATATTAAGCAAAATGTAGCGTACGCACGTGCTACAAAATTTTCCCTTTAAAAATTTGATGTCAGCTTCTATCTGAAATTTCTGCGAATTGACTTCAGATAGAATTTTCATATTTTTTTACAGCAATAAGAGGTTATCCTAGATTATATTAGTAGCTAAGTTATTTGAGAAAAAAAAATTATAAAACAATTTTTTCAACTTTAACACCGTCACGCACATGTTACATTCGTCACGCACAATTACACCGTACGTTCATATTACTGTTACCTTCGACCATATTTACTAAAAACTGAAATACAAAACAAAAGGATTAAAACTTTCTTATTTTCTTTTTTTTAATCTTTTTTATGTCATGACTAGATACATTTAAGAAAAAAATTTGAAAATCAATTGTTTTAATCGATAAAAACTATTCTATTCCATTCGATCCAAAAGTCGATGCTCTCAATCACTGGAATTGAAGGAGCTGGAACTTTGGGACTCTTCAAATTCTTCAACAGATTCCATGTGGACCTATTCAGGTGTATTCTCATTTCTTATGCAAAGAAATTCGCCTGGCCTTTGAGAGAGTACCCGTAAAGGCTGCACCCGTACCACCAAGTTCAGTGTTTTTGTGAATATGATTTCTTAAAATGGATTTATTTGAATAATAATTTATATTCCGATTTATTTTTACCCTTAAATGCCCAACAACACCGATATCATTAAAATTATGTTGTGTTAAATGATCCCCTGAACACGACCCCGTTTTTATTTTTTTTGGAAAAAATTTTTGTTTAAAGAAAACATGGTTGTATCCAAAAAGATACAGTGGGCATTCTGACGTAACATATACCATCAATCAGCTTGGTTGTAGGAGTTCAAGGCAAAAACGTGGAAAACGATTCTTTTTATGATAACTCTTAATTTGTTTGTTAAATGATACTCTAAAATTGTTAATAGTTTAAAAGGTATTTCATGTCAAAAAGCGAATTTTCCGTAAAAATTAAAAAACTGTTGTTAATTTGACGGTCAATATTTCCCAAACCAACAAAGTTATGCCAATAATTAAATTTTGGTTTTATATATGAAATTTTCTGAGTGAAACTACATATCCAGCATTTTAATTTTTGCAATATTTTGAAATAATTAGCTTATTTTCTCGTTTGTATCCAAAAAGATACACTGGGCATTTAAGGGTTAAATTAAATAAAACCCACTTATGAGAATTCATATTGACACTTGTCAATAGTTAACCGTCAGTTTAGACGTTTGACCGTCTAATGCAGATGTAAGGATGGACATTTTTTTAAATGAAGGGTGTATTAATTTCAATTTTTTCGAGTTGTTTTATTTTTGGTCACTTTGCTATATATGAGACCCCCCATATCATTACTAATCGTAATACATTTTAATGCCCCTCCTCCCATCTAAATTGGTAACGTAATTTATGAACGACCCCGTAGTGTGTAAAAACTACATTTTTGTATAGAAAAAAGTGTAACATGTGCGAAACGCGTGGAATTTTTTTCAATGGAAATAGTAAAAAAAATGTTTTTCAATCTGGTTTGCCATCTCAATATCCACACATAACAGCATTTTCCGCAAAAAATTTCTTATATTAGAGTCTGCATTGAAACTTTTATCAATATTGTCACGCACGTGCTACATATTTTCTTAATTTATTTAACTGCTCTTACCACGGTATATCGTTGATAATTATTTATTCATATGTATGTATGATTATAAGGAAAATATTAAAAAATTTTAAGCAAATATTTTTTTTTTTTAATTGTTGTAATAAACAGCGCACGCCCTCATGGCAAATATCAAAATAAAACTGCAAAATTTGGGCTCAACTTATTCACCACGCGAAAGTAAAAAAAACACAGAAAAACTACCGTTATCTTGAAAAATTCAACTTAAAACGTGTTGTCCGAATTCGATAGAATATATTCTATATAGTTTCTCTTCTCTCTTTACAATTTGATTTTTGACCTATGAGGTTGACTTTTTCGTGGAATTCGTGATATATAAGATATATTTTTAAGTTGTGACAACTGAATATTCGTTTGCGGCAAATACAGCTCGCAAACGAAGTATAGTTGGTGAATTTTTCAGTTGTGGTAAACGAAAAATTTCTTTGCGTGTACTAATATAAGAAAATTATTGTTTTTTGAAGAATGCGAAAAAGAAACATTTTTCAAAAAATAAACGATGAATTTTTACTTGCTAAAATGATACAAAAATTATTCTTTTTCGACTCAAAATGAGTTTGTTTTTTTTTAAATTTCGCAAAAGAAGTATAGCTTTTATTTATGGGAAAAGTTTTCACGAATTTTATCTTCTATAGCAAGCACTTTTAAGCGATAAAGTTAAATATAAAAAAAAATTCTACCCAAAAACGTTCGCAAAATCCCACCTTACGCAAAACCTTCGCTTATTGCGGTTCAGTGGGTAGAGTTCAAGTTCAAAATTTGTTGAAAAATTTCAATAATTTGGATTGCTTGTTTACTCTTAAGTTTCACTTCTTACTTTTCCAATTTGATAACGTCGGAGAATAGGTACAGTGAAAAACAAGTTGAAAAATTTCATCCAGGCATACATGAAATTAAAGATTTCTAAGAAACCTAAGGTTATTTTTTATTTTTACTGATTGAATAA